>LPNX010651693.1:31793-87514 GCA_001517045.1 Pseudotsuga menziesii | reverse complement strand
AAAATAATAACCTTGCAGGTCTACAGTCTCTGCCAAGGTGAATACAATGCTAGTTTATAACAAATATATCAGTAGATACAAAATATATCACTGTTAGTCATACACAGGCTTCTTTATATCAGTCACTAGCAATCAGTCAGCATAATATACAGCATACAACATTTTCACATATTAGTCTCAGTATTCAGTCTCTGAGATCGGTCTGCAATCTATCAATCTCAGTCTTCAGCAGCAAATACACAGCAAAAATTGCAGCACTCTCCAGCATACATTATACATTATTTCTCCACTGATAGGTCTTCATTATCTCATATACATAAGTCACAGTCCTCTTTCAAACAATGCAAATGAAAATATTTGCAGACTTTTCACTTAAACTCCATCATAGAAATTAGGGTTTACTTCAAAAATGTCAAAATAGATCAAAATATTCATGCAGCATACATTATCCTGACTGCAAATACAATAGAATGCACAGCGCAGTTTCTCCACGCAGCAAATAATGATTCAATACTTCAACTCAACGCAGATCCTCACCACGCAGTCTTTCACAGTCATTATCCACGCAGGCTCTTCACTGAGTCCTTCACACCGCCTTCAGACTTCAAGGCCATCTATATCAGTCACTTAATACCATCAGCATAGCTCTTCAACGCAGCAAGCATAATATCATTCACGACAGAGTTCTCTACGCAGAATGGTCTTCAATGCAGCTAGTATAATATCATTCACGACCAAATGTAGATAACAGCTCTCTATGAGACCACTTGCAGGCTCAGGTAAAGACGAGCTTCCTCAAACTTGAATTGGCATTGAAATTTTGAGACGACATTGTCTCTCTCTCTCTTTTCAACACGAAACCCTAAAAAATGTGTGAAGTAATGGTCGCAACAGCAATATGCTCTTCAGAAATTAGGGTTTTGAATCAACGAGTGGCTCCAACTTTATTTCCCTCAGCGAGTTCTAGATAGTCCTAATAGCCAAAACTAAGGCTAGTTCCAGGCTTCCAGCTGGTGGGCTTAGTATGAGATTCGATATAAATGGTAGTGTATATCACGCGTAGGTTACCTAGCTTATGAATAATACACAATCCAGAGACCGCAGCTAAGTGGAAATTTCATTTTCTGGCAGATTTATGACGACAACGAAGAAGGAAGAAAGGTGTGCAGCTACTACAATTTAACAGGGATGGGTCAAAAAATAGGGTTTATGCATTCAGTGGAGGACTCTCAACAAAATCGCAGCACAAGAAAAACTCAGCGTGAAGGAATTGTAACGCATACAATGCATGCGACTTGACTGGCAGACTGATGGAGCAGTCTGGCAATGGACTGGCAAGCAGAATGCCAGGAATGGGCAGACTGGCAACAGGCAGGAGTTATGGCAACGATCTGATACCACTTGTTGGTAATAACTCCCGATTGATTATTATTCCAATGCAAATGCCTATATTTATACAAATCACATGGCAGTTGGGTTTCACCTTTCGCTCAGCCTTTTTGGCTTCCTACTATTTATTTATTTATTTATTTACAATATATAACCCTAACGGATTATATTCTAACAAGTATTAGCAAAGATGATGGAATCCAAAACATCAATTACAGGCCATAATACTATTGGATACTTGTGCAATGTTATAGCCTTTTACAAATCCAACATAGTATGGCATCACATAGTGTTACCTCTCATGTCATTCAATTTCACATGGTGTACAAATTCATGACATGAGTGCAAATAGTTATTCACTCTTGTTATTATCCATTAATCGGGTTAATCATGACACACTATCATATGCATCGATGAAATGTTTTTACCAATCTTTATTTGCTCAAAGTTTAACTATTTTTCCATACTCATACTGAGTATGGTCAATTCACATGCATGCAATTAGTTATCATCACCCACATATCAATTAAGAAATCAAAACACAACTAAATGAGTTAATATATTAAGATATCAAAGCATGTGCATACCTTCCTTGGGGAAGAGTGTTATTTGATGAAGTGGTTTTTGTTTGCAAGCTTCTTTCCCATCCTTGCTTTGTGGACTCCACCTGGTTTTGTTTGTCATATAAAGTTTGTACTATTATAATGTATATCCATCAACTTCCCTTTTTACCTCATACATTATGGGGCATTTTATTATAACTATATTTGGTCACCCTCGGCCATTAAATAGAGTTAGGGAACATTCATTTTCATTCCTTAGTTTGTAGATATTTTGAATAAACTTTTATGTATTTTCCTTATACATACTGCTTTCCTTGAAACAAATCATATGTCCTTGCTACTTTCCTTCGTGCAAGTCGCAAGTGCCTTTATAATTTCCTAAAAAATGTAAAATGCATTGAAAAATAAGGGTTTTGAGTAGATGACACATAGGTTGTACAAATGCACAACTCATATATTGACTTCTAACTAATTGAACTAACCCTTCTCTATACAAATAAGAGGTTCAAGGGAGAAGAATGACACATTGAGAATTATGTAAGAAATGAAATGCTAGAATTGAGGTTCAATTGTGTCATCTACTTTATTATCCCCTCTCTTAGAACCCCTTGATTCTAAATTTAATGTTAGCTTTGTGTTGGGAATAAATTTCCCTAATAAAGTAAAGTTAGGAACTATAGGTGGAATATTAGTGGATAAGTGGAGAAAGATAGACATGGGAGATGAAGGTGCCTGATGCAAATTATCAGGAGTAATTTATATTTGTTGTTTATTATTAATAAATTATAAAGTCTCTATTTTTCCTGCCCCTACCCCACGCCTAAAATTTGATAGCAAAGAGTTGAATTAATTGCATTTAATATATGATTTGATGTGGAATTAACTTAACAATATATTCATATGTTTACTATTATTATATTATTCATAATAATATATTCATATATTCAAGTGACTTATATTTTTCTGCCTCCTAACATTTCTCCCTCCGGCCATCTTTCCTTGAGCCTTCCATTGGATCTTCCCTGTCTCGACTTGGATGAGCCTCTAGATGATCTCTCACCTCTCCTTGTGCCATCCCGATGGAAGGACAACATGAGCAGTGCTTGTTGGATGTCAAAGGTCAATTTACAAGGGTCTCCAACCTTAACCAAATGCGGGGGTTTCAACACGGATCCCGGGGTTCATAAATATTTTCTTAGATCATGCAAGACCTATAAGTATTTGAGCAAGCTGGATATGAGGGGAGGTATCTTCCCAAACATCTCTCCTTCCTCCCTGAGGCTTTAGGGCAGGGTCTCTGTTATGGCCAAGGCCATGGACTAAGAACTTTTGGACATACAAGTAGGTCACCAAAAAACCATTCAGGGGACACTTAGAGTAAGCAGTCCCATAAAGAAAGGGGTTCCCCTGTGATTGTTATGTTCTTAAACTAGAGAGGGTTGGGGTTACCCTCTAAAAACATGACCCTAAAATGGTTGATTGAACTTCAACAACCTACAATGATTTAGAATTAGGAGACTTTAGCATGCAAGGATTTAGTTCTATTTGGTTTGCAACAACTGCTTACGGGATGGGACTTTATCTGTTTTGATGTTATGGGATGCTCAGTGAGGCTCAATACTGGATGCAAAACCAGGTTATGCTTAAGCATGAATAGTTGGGATTTTTTGTCAGGTTTTGGTAGTATATTATTCTTTAGAGAATTTGGTCAAGGAATGATTATTATTAATTTATATGGGTTGCATTCACAAGGAGTGACCTACTGGGAATACTCTTTAGATATGTCCTTTTGACAGGGGACAAGATGATAGTGAGGGAGATCTAAACTTTTCTATTGGGAAGGATAAATCTTGGGGATCATCTTCCCATAAGGTCTCTCTCTTGGACTATTTTATTAGGAAATTAAAGGACCTCTCTTTTTCTGATATACCCCCTATGAAGCTCATACCTACTTGGACCAATACGATGACAAGGAAAGACATGAATGCAAAAATACTTGGCAAGTTGTTAGTTAGTGAGGGCTATAATGAGTATAAAGCAGTAGATCGAAGAAGGGGGGGAATCAGATCATTTCCTAATATACTTGGAATTCAAGGCCAACAAAGAAAGAGTTTCTAGTCCCTTTAATTTTTGTTCTACTTGGTTGGAAGATGAGAACTACTGTACTATGATAAAATTTCTATGGAGGCCTTTTGATGAAAATAGTCTGATATCTGCAGGTCCACATTTCCATTATAATTTACAAAGAATCAAGGAATGCACCATATCTTAGGCGACAAAGAGAAGGAGGGTTATTGAAAAATATATATGCAGAATTTTCTATCTTAGACTCAATATCTCATATTTCTGGATCTAGCTGTGGATCTATACTTTAGCTCTCATAATCCATAAAGATGGGTGGAGTGTCCACCCGAAATGTCGAATTATAATTTTTTAACATAATTAGATAAAAAAATATGAGATACTAATTAATGGATTATGGATTCAATCTACATACTGCTACCTTAGACTCATTCCACATAAATAATCCTCAGGGATTTTCCTCTATTAACCAAAAAGGAGAGATTGCAACTTTAGAACTCCACGGTAGAAGATATTAGAGGAAAATGAAGCAATGTGGAGATTAAAGACTCGCACCATATGCTTACAAAAGGGATATGAAAATACTAATTATTTTCGTAATTATATGAAACACATGAATAATACTAATACTCTTTGGTAACTGATTGAGGAAGATGGATCACAAGTGGTAGGATTCAAAGGACTAGTTATTGTTGGGGTTAATCATTTCAACATGTTGTTAAAATAAGATATAAATGCAAATAAAACCCAAATGATGCATACTATTGCCTACTTTCTAGAATATGTGTTCGAAGAACAAAAAAATTATATCATGCAAAGGATCAATATAGAAGAACTGAGATAATCTATTATCTCCATGCAAAAGGACAAGACTCCTAATCTGGATGGATTCCTCATGGAATTATTTGTAGGTTTCATGGATTTGTTTGAAAATGGTACTCTTGTTGTTATTAAAGAATCAAGGCATCCCAAGAGGGTCTTGGTTGTATTCAACTATACCTTCATCGCACTAATACCTAAATTATATAATCCCTCTATTATGGAATACACTATGCTTATCTCCCTCTTCAATTTCATATGCAAACTGATCGCAAAAGTTATTGCAAAGAGGATAAAAGGTATTTTGTCAAATTCCGTCTTTAAAGAACAATTTACTTTTTTGGAAGGGAGGCAAATTCAAGATGCAATTGGCAATGCATAGGAAGTCATTCATACAACTAAGATTAAGCATAGACATGTTGTTATTTTAAAAGTATATTTATCCAAAGCACATGATCATGCTAGTTGTACCTACATAATACTTTTGCTCTTACAAGTTGGATTTCTACTGCATTTTCTTAATTGGACCCTCTCATGTGTCTAAACAATCTAATTTGTTGTCCTTATACATGGCGCTGCTTCAAATTATTTCAGGCCATGAAGAGGATTAAGGAAGGGTTGTCCCCTTTTCCCTCTCCTCTTCATTTTGGTAATGGAGGGGTTAAGTAATATTATTCTCCATGCAAAAGAAAATGGATCTTTCAAGGGGATAAGCATTGGGGTTCACTTCCATGTCACTCATTTAATTTTTGTTGACAACATTATGATCTTCTCAAATGGATCTAGGAGAAAATTTGTAAAGCTAAGAATTATTTTAAACATGTTTGTAAATGCTATGGGTACAATATATAATATTAGAAAATCCTATGTTTCTGTTATGAATCTAGCACAAACGGAAATTGATTGGATATGTGAACAATTTGAGTTTATTGAGGTTGATATCCAACTTGGACTAAAATATCTGGGTTTCTTGCTAAAACCAAATGATTACTTGAATAAATATTGGAGTTGGCTTATAGGGAAGATATAAAGAAGAATACAACTATGGTGTAATACAATGTTTTCTAGGGGTGTCAGAATTATTATGATGAAAGTTGTTCTTGAGGATATTCTTGTTTATGGGATATCTCTAGCACATGTACTTGCATGCATTTTGGAGCAAATAAGGAGGATATTCTATAACTTCCTTTGGAAAGGTAATTTGGAGGATAAATATTTCCATTGGGTGTCTTGGGAGAATATCTCCATACCTAAGGAGATTGGTGGTTGGGGATTAAAGCATCCCACTCACTTTGCAAAGTCGCTTGCAACAAAAGGAGTATGAAGAATTATAAAAGGACAAGGCTTATGAGCTCAAGTTGTAAAACATAAACACATTCATTTGTTGACTGTGGAGGAGTGGATTAGATCCATTTCTAAATATTCTAGAAATGTTTCAGTCATGTGGAAGGCCATCATACAAGCCTTTTATGGAATTGGATATTGGCTCATATGGAATGTGGGTGATGGTAATAAGGTGAGGATTGGTCAAGAACTATGGTCTAGTAGTTCCAGGGAACACATACTCCCAAATATCTCGGTAGAATATTTAAGAGAATATGGTATCATCTATTTGAATCATATTGTGGGTCCAATACACTCTAATTTGGTTAAACGAGCTTTTATGAATACACATGCTTTGGTTATGTATGCAGATAATCATGATATATGGAACACCTATATATCTACTTTACACATAAGTAATCTGAGGTTATAGGACAAACCTATTGAGCTTATTTTTTCTATAAATTTATGTGGTGGAGTATACACCCGCATAATGGGTTATCTAGTTATAAAGGAATAAGATGATAGACTTGAGCTTCCATGTTGGGTTTTAGTGATTTGGAAGATGAAATACCCTCTTAAATATATAATCTTCATATGTATATCTTTCTCAAACAAGGTTCTAGTATGGGATATGATAAACATAATATATTAGGTTAGTCTGGGAAGATGCCCACTCTACAAAGGTAATAGTGAGTCCATCCCACATCTCTTTATCTCCTATCCCTTCCTAGTTGAAATGTGGGGGTATGATACTATGATTGAAGGAATAATTTTTGATTGGTTTGGACAAGATTTGGAAGGTTCCCTTATAGAATAGCATACTAATGTTTCTTATTAATCCTGGAGGGCTTTGCCTATCATTTTTATTTGGGTTGTGTGGTTGTATAGGAACCTTGCTATATTGAAGGGTGTGATTGTTACTCCTTTTGTTTTGGATACTACTGGGATTGCTATCTTAAAATACTTCCATCAAGCAGAGGATCCCCTCCTGTAAAAAATGACTCATGAATTTATAGAAAAAAACTGACATCTGGGCTTATTTTGATGGTGCATCCCAAGGAAACCCAACCATTGGAGGAGTTGGGGGCATATTGCATTTTACATATAATAATTGGATCCAATTAAGTGCTTGCATAGTCCTGAGCACCAACAACATAGCTGAACTAATGGTTGTCAAATTAGTCATGTTGTTGGACTTTTCCAATGGTGTTGACTGGCTACAAGTTTTTGGAGATACCAAGTTGGTGATCGATTGGCTACAATTGAGAAGGTCCCCTACAAATTATATACTGAAGCCAATATATCAGGAATTAGTTCATATTGTAGACATGTTCAAAGAGGTAAAATTCACACATGTATACACCGAGAGGAACATGCTGGCCGATAGCCTTTCCAACATGGGCCTACAAGTTGGTGATGGATTTTGACATAGATGGGAGCAACTGGAAGATACACTAGTGGAGCATGACCTTGTTGATAACCAACAACCTTCTCATATTTTTATTGTTTTAAGTTAGTAAAATATGATATCGGTTTGATACCTTAATAATTTCTCGAGAAAGATTATTAAGAAGTGCCTTCATAATCTTTGATTCTGAAGGTGCTCCTAATTTGAGGAAATTTAACACTTGAAGCAAAATCATTGTTATGTTGTCAATCTATTTCATTTAAGTATCATTGATGATTAATTTTTGCAGCTGCTAAACTATGCTTCCCATATAGTCATTTTTCTTATGTAATTTGTAAGTTAATTCTTGACTATATATCAATATATTTTGATGATACTTTTTCAATCGATATTTTAATAGATTGGCAATATACTGGCCTCATTTTGGGATTGAGCCATTGATTATTCACTTATAATACGTGTGATTCTGAATATTGTAATCTTATTCTTCTATATCTTATATCCTTCTCAAGTTATCAAGACCGATACTTCATGTTTGATCCACCATTTTTGGGTAATCTATAAGATAACATAAGTATGGAATGATTTATTTTAAACCTAAGGTGATTTATAGGCTTATGTATTATAATACCTATCTATTACATTTTTAAACAATGATAACAAGTTTAAACCTAAGTAATTATTCTAACCATGAATCAAAAATTGTTTTCTTATCCTAACTACAAAGGAAACCTTGCAAATGTTCTGTTATTTGATTAAATGTGGAACATATTTTTATTTACACAACTGTCATTTTGGTGTCAACTCATTATATAATTGAGAAACTTGGTTTGATTATACCTTTCTATGTCATTTCCATTAACGAGCCCAGTACTTAACCATTATTCCACACCACTTGTTATTATTAATCTCGACCTGTTAGTTTTTATGAAGAGGCCTGTAGGGTTTTGACTGTGATAATGGGTAAACATGATTCTTTCACAAATTCTCAAAAGAACTTGGATTCCCATATCCTCCATTTTCACCACCTCCCATAAAACACACCCTGTCCAGAAGATTGGCATTGGGGAAATGGCTCCTCTTTATTGTTATGAGCCCTTTGGGAAAGAATTGCTGGAAATCGAACTAGAGGCAGCTGAGTTGTTTGAAAAGATAGGTTGGGGTTCTTTCTTTAGGTGTTTTAATGGTCATCAAATAGAGGTAAACAGGTAGTTCTCCTTATCCCTTAAAGATGATGTGGCTCATATAGGTTATTTACGATTGGTTTTAACAAAGGATCTTATTGCAAGAGCCATTGAGTTGCCTCAAAAGGGTGAATGTTGGTTTAAAGGAGGAAAAATTAACAAGAACAAGTGGAAACACTTCCTTTTCCTATTCCTAGATGATGCAGATATGCAACATAACTTCGCGACAAGATTTTTGAAACCCTAGTGGCACCCTCTCTCACAAATCATAATCAGGTACATTTCTTGTGATGGTTGGTTCACTCCTGTTCATCTAGATCATCTTCGACATCTTATAAAATTTAAAGGATCAAATATAAATTTGCCTTTCTTTTTGTTAAATAGACTTAAGAAAATGGCTTCTGCAGTCCAACATACCATCGGGGACCAGGATAGGAGTATGTTTCATCATGGTCTTCTTAAAATTGTGATTCAGTATCATTTATCTTTTGTAGGAAGAACCTGGGATGAATTTATGAGTGATAATAGTTTTGGGCAAACTCAATATTGGCCCTCTTCCTTTCCCAAGGTTTGAAAAAAGAGAAGGCAATCATCTATGCTTGAATCTTCTAATAAATTACACGCAACATCGAACCTTAAGGAGACTGCAATGAATAACCCTATTCAGGGAAATGATTCAAAATGTGACATTGAAGCGGATGATAGTATTCCAGTTTTTGAAACCCCAATTGACCCATCGCCTTCAGAAAAGCCTCCTCATGTACCTACACAAAAAGGATAAAGGGTTATAAAGTCATGAAGATAAAGACGTTACAACTCGTACTAAGTATAGGCCTAAACAAAAATAATTTGTCTCAGCCAGATCCAATGGACATAGATTTACTCGAAGCATGGCCAATGTTTTGATTCCTGAAACAATACAACAGGTAAAAGAGCCCCCTTTAGTGGAGGTAGTTAGTGATGATGACTACTTTTCTCATGTTCACGAATTTCCTCATGAAGATGCTTGCCATGAATAGAGTATGGAATTTAATAATTCCATGACAACTCCTTCACAAGGATTTACTAAAAAATTTATCTTCTCTTTGATCTGAATAGAAGCACACGTGTTTAAGTGATTCACCACCTGGTCATAACAAAATGAACCTCAAACAGTCCACCAAAAGGGTGTTTGAAGAGAAGATCACCCAATTAGAAGCGAAATTGGAAGAATCCCATTCAAACACACTTGTTATGAGAGATGAGATAAAGAATATTAAAACAATTATTATTGTCTTGGGTAAATCATTGGCAGGATCTTAAATTGAAGAAGGATAAATATAAATCTAGTCTCTGCTAACAAAATACTGTTAAGACATGAAGAGCAACATGGGGTTAAAATCGTGAAGCTTAGAGCTAGGTTGGCTAAAGCGAGAAGGGCAGCTAAAATTCATATTACAAGATAGAATCTATTGACATTTTGTTTCAATTTCATTCATGGTTTAGAGGATTATTGGTTCTGGACAGGTAATTAAATGATTTTTCAACACACCTACAGAATCGTAGATTTATGTAAGAGTTCTTATGATTTGCTTGTCATTTATGTCTTAACTGTAAATTTAATGGGATTAATTTATGTTCATTCTATTGTTACATGTGTCACTTATATCTATGTTTGTTTTGGATGTGGTCAATCTCTTATTACACTGCTGGATTAGAGGAGATTCTATTGCCAGGTGCCTCTTTTGCTTTAAAATATGGTTTTAATTTTTCAGAAGTATCTCGTTATCCCTTCAACAATGTGACTATACATTACAGATCTTGTTGGTCGTCTGTTTGCTCACAGTTGGATCTAACATCTTTCAAATTGATATTTCATCCATTATGTAACAAGACTTTTAATGAGACGTCTATTTTGGCAAACAAGCTTGTAGATTCTTCTAGGTTGTTAATTTTTTTTTAAAAGGATGAATATATGTCACAAAGGTGATTGGAGATGGGATTTCAGGTGGATAAAAGAAGATAGCTTGTTTAGGAGTCAAGACTACTCAATTCTGAACCAAGTCTCTGTTGTGAGATTATCTCGCTCTTTGAGAGTATGAATTATCCCAAAAACTTGTATCATTTTTTATTAAAAGTTTTCAAGTATTTATATATTAATAACACCTTTATAGTTTCTTTTGTGTTCATATTTTGCAGTTATACTTGGTTGTAATGTGTAAATGATCTTTAAATTGCTCAAGCACTAACAATTTCAGTATCTATTTTAATATAATGTGTTGATCAAGTTATAGTTATTTCTGTTCCTTTAATTTGATTTATGAAACCATACTAGATATATTTACTTGTTAGAATATATTTGTTTATAATAGATTTTCTATAAAGAATCATTTATTGTAATTCTCAGATACTTAATCGTTAACATTTTATCTGTTCTATGACATATACATTTTACTGATTAGCTGTAGTTGATATTGTTGTTCCTTTAATATGTGGACGTAATATTTGAAACTAAGGTTATGATTTTACTTTGATGATTATTCTCAAGCTTTTCATACTTTAAGTTATTTATATTTTAATAGAACATGTAAAAGAAAATAGTCATTAAATATCTCATCACCAGGATAGGAAAAATAGATTTTAGGTTAATTAGTGTTTGCAGCTATTATTTTTCATTTTGATTAGGAAGGTTATGAAATTAGTTAGTTTAGTTAATTTAGTAAGTAGAGTAATTCATGAGGGTTTTCTTAAACACTAGAAAATATAAAACAATATAAATCAGGAGACTCTCTTTTGAGAGAAAGAAAATAAGGTAGCAGGACCTCGAACCTACGAGAGATGGCTAATCCAATCATACTTGTGGTTGTGTTAAGCACCTTGTGTGGAATTTCTCTCCTTGTTGGCATCATGTCATAAAAACCAACCAACAAATGGAGCTAGAAGGAGGGCCTAAAATGATTAATGGCTGGAAAATTTTAGAACGATCCTACAACCAGTTAGACCCTCCACCTATTGTGGAATTAGATACACTAGTTCTTCCACAAATTGAAATTGGTGATTCTCCATACATTATTACTCTTAGGGATATCCTAGAACGAGATCATACTACTTATCCCTATACACTTTGACAGATTGAAAAATCTCTAAGAGAATCAAGACGAGTCCTCACTAGGGTTTATTCTCAACAAACTGGTATACCACTCATATATTTCGGTTCACCCCATCGAAATAGGGACAACACTCCATTATCTACAGCTAACCATTCTTCATCACAAGCTCAGAACTTAGAGTTTGGTACCCTAGATTACCGGTATAATCCCATGTCTAGAGAGATAGGATTGCCATAACTAATACTTCAATAAGACTTATTCCCTCTAACAGTTCTGGCTAGCAACCTTCACCTCCAAATTCTCCACCAGGTAGTCCCACACCTTCTAATCGTAGTAACTCTTCATATTCAGAAGGAGATAATATGGAAGGAGTGGTAGGAGGGGGAGGAGGTAATTCACCCAATCCTACAAATCCTCCTCTACCTTGGCTGAGAAGAAGTGAAGTTGCAGTCCCTGGTGTTGAACATCAATTGGCTAAACACCCAGACAAGCTTCTCCCTAAGTTAGACCTAGACAACAAAGAGCCAACTGAGAACCACATAGATAAATTTATCCTTGTCATTCAAACTATGAATGTGTATAACGAAGATGTGGTTTGTCTCTTTTTTCCTTTTACATTCGAAGGGAAAGCATCAGCATGGTACTTATCCTTAGTCCAAGGATCCATAACCAATTGGACTTACTTTAGTCAATATTTCTTGGATAAGTTTGGGGAGGATCAAACATTAGCTGCTTTAGCCCTTAAACTGTCTCGTATCAAAATAGAAAATAATGAACAGATCAAGGACTTCAACCAATGATTCCTAACTTTGAAAAACAAAATATCGGTTGCCTCTCAACCTATAGAAGATATAATTATTGAAAATTACACTTCTGCATTACCTAAATATTTATGTATGTTTGCTAAGCAGAGTAATAAGGAAACCCTAGTTGAAACTTTCGAGGAAGCAATTCAGGTTAAGAAAAAAATATTGACTTATGAACTCAAGAGGAGTGGAAAAATTGATAATACAATTTGTAGAAGAACCAGAAACTCATCAAAGTCAAGTTCATATAAGGATTCACAAACATTTGACATAGAGAAACTTCAAAATTTTATTAGATCCTTAACAAATCAAGTAATAGGATTAAACAAAACTATTTTGGAAGGATACTCTTTCAAAGGGTACTTTAGAAAACAATTTAGACAAAACCCCACTGCGAACATCAAAACAAATCCTCCACTTGATGTGGCAGTAAATGAAGAAATTTTTAACACCATTAGAGAAATTATGTCTATACCTGAATCTTCCTCTAATCAAGAATTTGATGATTAAGAAAAGGAAGAAAAGGAAGAAAAGGAAGAAAGGGATGATGAAGCTCAAGAAGAACAACAACAATTAGTTGGACATTTATGGGATAACTTAACTAAATACGATAAGAGTAGATCTGCTCTCTCATGGCAGCATGCTTATAATACCCATAGTAAGGGCTTAGAATAAATTCCTGGTGCATCAAGCTCAAATCAAACTAAAAGGAATAACAATCCTCAGCCTACCAAGCAATCATACCTAGTTCAAAATCCACACAAACTAGATTTGTAGTATGACATTATTGAAGATCTGAAAGAACAATGCGTAAATATCAACATGTATGATTTACTTCAAATATTTCCTATACCTAGTGGTCCCATCATAACCCCTATAATAAGTTCAATTACTCATAGCAACCAAAATAATGTAGGTTCTAGCACTTCAAATAATTCAAATACTTCCTCAAATAATGAATTCATTTATACAAATGACAAGAGGAAATCAACAATTGATAAGAACTCTTCGATAGGTAAAAGTTCAACATCTAATACCCCCACATTCCTGCTCACATTGGAAATCTATAACTAGAACGTACATAATTGTATGGTAGACTCTAGGGCATCGTTAAATGCAATTCCTTTACCAGTCTACAAAAAACTAAATGCAAAATACACTCCATGTGAAACACATATTACATAACTTGATTGGTCAAATGTAAGAGTATTAGGGGAAATAAAAGATGTTTTAGTTAGACTTGCAATCAATATGTCAATCTATCAAATCATTGATATTGTTGTTGTAAATATTCCTGATGACTATCGTCTGTTTTGAAGTCGTGATTGGTCTTAGAATCTAAATGGATTTTTCTCAACCGATTAGTCCACTTTATGGTTTCCTAAAACTGAACGACCTAATCATATTATAATTGGTAGAGAAAGGTATCTAAAACATATCATGACAAAATTGCATGACCCTAATGAACCAATAATGTTTTTTTATCCTATTATGAGAAATTATACTTATGAAATTGATTTTGGAACTTTTAAAGCTGAAAGTTCCCCGTTTGCAGACATACAACAACATTCTAAAATTTTTAATTTTACTTACATTGAACCTGGATCTATGTCTAAAAATGATGTAAATATTGTAAATAATCAAACTTATGTATATATTATGGATAGTAAAGTAATTGTAGATAGTCTACCATGGACATTGCATTTCGATGGATCAAAGTCCAAAGAAGGAGCTAGAGCAGGTTTCCTTTTGATAGATCCTCAGGGAAATAAAACATGTATAGTATGAAGATTAGAATTTATACGAGGCTCTTATCCAAGGTTTAAAAAAGTCTTTATATATGAACGCTAAAGTCTTGGTAGTCTACCATGGTTTTGAAATCATTCTCCGTCTGTTATGCAACTCGATCCATTTTGTTTCTAAACATCTTCGAGATTATCAAAAGGAGGCATGGAATATCATTTCTAAATTTGAAGCTTTTAATATAAATTCCATCCCGATATTTGAGAATCAAGAGGTTGATTTATTAACCAACGTCGATTCCAAGTTAATCCCATCTGAATATTTTTCTCCAAATACATTTTTGATTGAATTGATTTCCAGACCATCAATCCTGGATAAGATCACTAATTGGCGTGTTTTTGATGATGATGTGCAAGTCTTAAATTTTATTATGAATGAAGGAACTTTAAAAGACTCTTCTATTAACGAGATCAATAATGATGAATACGTGCGTAACGTTTTGGTAATACATCCTCACACTTAGTAGAGAAGGATCTTGACACGGTAAAATATATCCCTACTTCTTGTTTAATATTGGAAAAGTTTTATGATTCGTAGGATAAGTTTAAGGTTGTACCAAATTGAAAAACAAACACCTCATGCTTGAAATATGAAACCATCAATTTAGGGACAATTTAAATCCTCAACAAGTCAACTTAGACATAGATTGTACCCCATTAGAAAAATCATCCTTCATAAATTGTTTAGAGAATATAAGGATGTCTTCGCATGGACCTATGACGATCTTAAAACCTTTAACCCGCAGTTTATGCAACATGTGATTCCAATGAAGCAAGCCTTGAAACCGTTTTAGAAAAAATTCAGAAAGATGCACCCCACACTAGAATCGACAGTTAAAAAAGATCTAAATAAAATCCTAGATGCTAAAATCATTTTCCAATTTCACCACACTCAATTTGTGGCTAACTTAGTCTCGATTAAGAAATAGAACAACGAAATTCGACTTTGTGTCGATTTTCGTAACCTTAATAGGTCATCAGAAAAATACAACTATCTAGTCCCGCCTATGGAGCAGATTCTCCAAAAGGTTTTCGTTTTGAAATGTTGTTGTTACTTGATGATTTCTCGGGTTATAACCAGATCCTAGTCTCTCCTGATGATCAAATGGAGACTGCATTCAGAACTCCATGGGGAACTTACGCTTATAGAAAGATGTCCTTAGACCTAATTAATGTCTAGGTTCCTTTCTAGTGGGATATAGATATATCTTTTAGGGGTCTAATCAACCATGCTGTAGTTGTTTATCTCGATGCTGTTGTGGTATTTTCGAAACACTGGTATGATCATATCCTTCATCTTAGAAAAAGTTTTGAGCGTTGTAGAAAATTTGGGATATCACTTAACCCCAAGAAAACGATATTTGTTGTGATCCAAGGGATCTTGTTAGGTTGTGTAGTCTATAAAGATGGAATTATTATTGACCCTGAGATAACCCAAGCCATATCCAAGATCACGTACCCCTCAAACAAGAAGACTATGCAATCATTCTTAGGAAAGATTAATTTTGTCAGAAGATTCATCCCCAGCGTATCTGAAATTGTTCGTTCCTTACAAAATATGATTAAGAAAGATGATAATTTTAGCTGGGGAAATAATGAAAAGGAATAATTTAAGAATATTAGAGAATATATATCCAAAGCCCCCACTCTTTTAAGTCTTGATTTTGATAAGGATTTCGTACTTTATACATTTGCTTCAGATATCTCATATGTTGTTGTTTTGACTCAACACAATCAACAAGACCACAGAGTTCCCATATCATTCACGAGTTCAAAGTTCAAAGGAGAATAGTTAAACTATCATGAAGTTTACAAGCAATATTTTGTTGTCTTTAAAGCGATTAAACATTTCCTCCCTTACCTCTTGAAATCCATAACTATAGTTATCGTTCCTACCCCACTGTGAGGAATCTATTAAAACAAAAGGTTTTACGAGAAAAAAGAGCTCCTTTGATGGAAGCTCTTCAAGAACATGACCTCTAAATCAAGCCTTCCAAGGTGGTAAAAGGGCCAAGGTATTTGTACACTATCTTTTGAATCAACTCATTTACCCATGGATAACTATGATATTCACATAAATGAATTTATACTGCAAAAGGAAATTTATTTTATCCCTACTTCCCAAGATTCTTGGTACTCAAACATAAGAATTTTTCTTGAAAAAGGAAGTGCTCTGGATAACTTAGAACCTAAGAAAATGATAGCAATGAGATTAAAATAAACTCCTCATCATTTGATAAAGAATATCCTTTTTAAGAAAAATTCAGATGGTGTATTCCTTCATTGTCTTGAGAAAGACAAAACTGAATCAAGTTTAAAAGAATTGCATTTTGGCCCTGTTAGTGGTCATTTCGGAGGTGATACCACTACACATAAAATACTTAGGGATGGTTACTATTGTCCTATCTTGTTCAAATATTCTTATGCATATGTTAGAAAATGCCAAGACTGTCAAACAACTGTTGGCAGGGTTAAGAAACATACTTTTCCACTACAACCAGTTTCAGTGGAAAGACCATTTCAACAATGGGGTCTTGATATAGATGGAGAAATTAATCCACCCTCATCCATGTAGCATAAGTATATGATTACCTCCATCGATTACCTTACTTGGTGGGCAGAGGCATCACCTTTACACATAGTAAATACCAATTAGGGTATTATTTTTCTAGAATCTTCTATTATTACTAGGTTCGGTGTACTTGAATCTTTAGTCTTTGATAACGCTTCCCGTTTCTCCTCTATGTAACTAACAGAGTTCGCTTTAGAGAAGGGTATTAGGGTAATATATTCCACAAGTTACTACCCTCAGGGTAATGGTTTAGCCGAGTCCACCAATAAGAATTTATTCAGGATTCTAAAAAGAACCATCGCCACACATCACCAAAATTTGGCATACTGCCTTACTGAATACACTTTGGGTGGATAAGGTAACCCCAAAATATGTGATAGGAAACTCACCTTTCTTTTTGGTCTATGTTACTGAAGCCATTATACCTCCCAATATTTTCTTACCTTCTCTACAGTTCGCACAGTCCGTTCAGGATGCAAACTATTCAACTATGGAGAAAATAATTCAATACTTTGATTAAGTTAGAAGAAGATAGGAAGGAATCCAAATGACATCTTTTGAAAGATCAACATATTGTGAAATATTGGTTTGATCAGGATTCGGTTTCTAATAGAGCTCTGCAAGTAGGTGATTTGGTTTTAAAATGGGATAAAGAACATGAGGACAAGGGTGAACATACCAAGTTTTAGCACCTCTGGATAGGACCTTAGGTTATTGCTGAGAAAATGGGTCCAAGCACTTTTAGAATCGGACGTTGGAGGGTCATTCTGAAACCTTTATGGTGAATGGATTGATTGTTAAAAAAAATTCCACTAATTTCTATCAGATCATTAAACATGTACATAATTTATTTTTATTTTATGTTAATAATTGAACAATTTCTTTTTATTTGGTCTGGTTTGCTTAAATTTTAATCATATATGCTGAAGTAACTTAAGCGTCCCATAATGTACAACTCTGTCAGTTTTCTCTTTGCCTTTTGTTTATACTCATTTCATCTGTAAATAATTCCACTTGTTGTGACAGTCACTTTTAGAGTTAATCCAGATCAATTTCTTAGAAGGGAAAAATGCCATCTTGATTGGGAATAATTAAATCCCTGCAATTTTTAAATCACGAATGTATATATTACTTACTTATTGTCAGGGAAGGTATTTGTAAATAAATAAATCTTGGCAGTTCAGGTTCCAATTTTTTCACTCATTCTCAATAATTGTGATAAGGTAGGGTCTCTTGTCCTTCCCAGTCAACTCATATTTACTTAAATATGAAACAAATCAATTATAAACATTAAATATTTGTAAATGTGGTCAAGATTATCCCTCACCATCTCGTCTTTCTATTATAGTGAATATACCCGGTAAATTATTTCTTCAAAGCTTTGTACTCGAAAAATATTTATAGATCTGAATTATCAGTCATCTTTCAAGCTCATTTACAATCTGGAAAGTTGTTTGATCTGTTCCATTCATAAAGTTTTTGCTCCTATGGAATTGGGAGCGGAAGGTATCAGTAATGAGCCGACCCGCTTAGGATCATGGGTATCATTGGTATGACATTACCAAAATCTAGTTACCAGGTTATGGTAGTGGTTCTCAATCTTCTGATCGAGAGATAAGCGGTCTTAGTAATGAGCCAACCTACTCATTTCTGATGATGTTTGTGAGTGGCATTGTCATTTGGTTAGCAAGCTAGGGAAACTATTCCTACTTTAATAAAGCATAAAGCATTGCAAAGTTTAAGTGAATTAAATATAAATGAATAATTTTAATAGTTATTTTATGGATGGAACAGATTTCAAACATTTTCAGAAAAATAAATGGCTATATCTTTATACGGATGGTTTTGATTATCTTCAAATTTTGGGTACTAAGTTTTGACGAGGTAATCTTATCTAGCTTATCTACAAAGATAAAATATTTATTAATAGTGTTGAGAGGGATATGAATGTGTCTGCAATTATAAAATTATCGAATATAATCAAACATTGATTTGTTTCAGATTGAGATTATTTGATTTCTCAAGGTAGATAGTAGACCATATTTTACTCAATCCCTTGGAAGAAGTTGAACATAGATAACTGGTTCACCTAGAAACGTTTCTATTTGTTGGAAGCCAACAAACTTCTCATCTTTTTATTATTTTAAGTGAATAAAAGATGTTACCAGCTTCCTACCTTAATAGTTTCTTGAGAAAGATCATTAAGGAGTGCATTCAGAATCTTTGATTCTTAAGGTACTCCTAATTTGAGGAAATTTAACACTTGAAGAAAAATCATTGCTATGTTGTCAATCCTATTTCATTTAAGTATCATGGATAATTTATTTTTGCAGCTGCTAAACTATGCTTCCCATATAGTAATTTTTCTTATGTAATTTTGTAAGTTAATTCTTGACTATATATCAATATATTATGATGAGAATTTTTCAATCGATATTTTATGATGAGATTGGCAATATATTGACCTCATATTGGGATTGAGCCATTTATTATTCACTTCTAATACATATGATTTTGAATCTTGTAATCTTATTATTTAATGTATTATATCCTTATCAAGTTATCAAGGTCAATACTTCATGTTTGATTCACTCTTTTTGGGTAATCTATAAGATAACATAAGTATGGGATGATTTATTATAAACCTAAGGTGATTTCTAGGCTTATGTGTTATAATACCTATCTATTATATTGCTAAACATTATAACAAGTTTAAACCTAAGTGATTATTCTAACCATGAATCAAAATTTGTTTCTTATACTAACTATAAAGGAAACCATGCCAATGTTCTGTCATTTGATTAAATGTGGCAGATATTTTTATTCACACAACTGCCATTTTGGTGTCGACGCATTATATCATTAATACACTTGGTTTGATTATATCTTTTGATGTGTTTTCTATTAACAAGTTCAGTACTTAACCATTATTTCCAACCACGTGTTATTATTAGTCTCGACCTAGTATTTTTTATGGGGATGCATGTAGGGTTTTGAATGTGATAATGGGTAAACCTGATTCTGTTGCAAATGCTTGGCACAACTTGGATCCCCATACTCTCCATATTCATGACCTCCCCTAAAATGCAACCTGTCAAGAAGCTTTCCATTAGGGAAATGGCTCCTCTTTAACATTTTGATCCCTCTGGGAATGAATTGTTGGAAACTGAACCAGAGACAACTGATTTGTTTGAAAATATAGACTGGGGTTCTTTCTTTAGGTGTTTTAATGATCATCACATAGAGGTAACCATGAAGTCTGTCTTATCCCTTAAAGATGATGTGGCTCACATAGGTGATTTATAACTGGTTTTAACAAAGTATCTTATTGTGAGAGCCATTGAGTTGCCTCAAAAGGGTGAACGCTAGTTTAAAGGAGGAAAAATCAACAAGAACAAGTGGAAGCACTTCCTTCTCTTGTACCTAGATGATGCAAATATGCAGCATAACTTCCTGATAATATTTTTTAAACCCTAATGGCACCCTCTCCTGCTAATCATAATCAGGTACATTACTTGTGATGGCTGATTCTCTCATGTTAATCTGTACCATATTCTAATTCTTATGAAATTTAAAGGCTCAAAGATAAATTTGCTTTGTTAAATAGCCTTAAGAAAATGGATTTCGCAGTCTTAAAATTGTGATTCAATATCATTTATCTTCTGTAGGCAGAACCTGGGATGAATTTCTGAGTGAAAATGGTTTTGGGAAAGCTTATAACTTGCCCTCTCCCCTTCCCAAGGTTCGAAAAAAGAGAATGCGGTCATATTTTCCTGAATATTCTAATAAATTAGACCCAACATTGAACCATAAGGAGACTGGAACGAATAACCCTATTCCGGGAAATTATTCAAAATGTGACATTGAAGGGAATGATAGTAATCTAGTTTTTGAAACACCAATCGACCCATCGCCTTCAAAAAAGCCTCATGATGTACCTGCACAAAATGATAAAGGGTTAGAAAGTCGTGAAGATAAAAACTTTGTAAATCGTACTGAGTATAGGCCTAAACAAAAAGAATTTGTCTCAGTTAGATCTAATGCATAGATATTTACTTGAAGCATGGCCAATGTTTCGATTCTTGAAACAGTATAATAGGTAAAAGAGCCGCCTTTAGTGGAGGTAATTAGTGATGATGAAGAATTTTCTCTTGTTCATGAATTTCCTCATGAAGATGTTTTCCATTAATAAAGTATGAAATTTAATAATTCCATTACAACTCCAAGTTCACAAGGTATTATTGAAAAGTTATCTCCTCTCCGATATTAACAGAATCCCTCGGGTAAATGTGATTCGACACCTAGCCGTAACAAAAGGAACCTCAAACAGTCCACCAAATGCGTGTTTGAAGATAAGATCACCCAATTAGAAGTGAAACTGGAAGAATCCCAATCAAACGTACTTGTTATGAGAGATGAGATCAAGAATCTTAAAAATGAATTATTGTCTTGGGTAAATTGCTGCCATGATCTTAAATTGAAGAAGGATAAATATAAAGCTATGAAGAGATCATTAGTCTCTGCTAAGGAAACACTGTTAAGAAAGGAAGAGAATCATATGGTTAAAATCGTGAAGCTTAGAGCTAGGATAATTGAAGTTAGAAGGGAAGCTAAACTTCATATTATAACATAGCATGTATCGACATTTTGTTTCAATTCCATTCAGGTTTTGCAGGATTATTCGTTTTGGACAAGTAATTGAATAATTTATCAACACACCTATAGAATCGTAGATTATGTAGGAGTGCTTATGATTTGTTTGTCATTTATCTGTTAACTATTAATTTACTGAGAATTAATTTATGTTCATTATGTTGTTACATGTGTCACTTATATCTATGTTTGTTTTGGATGCAATCAAACTCTTGTTACGCTGTTGGGTTAGAGGAGATTCTATTGCCGAGTGTCGCTTTTGGTTTAAAATATGGTCTTAATTTTCAACGATGCGACTATACATTACAGATCTTGTCGGTCTTTTGTTTGCTCACAATTGGCTCTAACAACTGTCGAATTGATATTTCATCCATTATGTAACAATACTTTTAATGAGATTTCTATTTTGGAAAACAAGCCCATAGATTCCTCTAGGTTTTTAATTTTGTTTTAAACAGATGAATATATAAGTCATAGAGGTGAATGGAGATGGGAGTTTGGGTGGATAAAAGAAGATAACTTGTTTAGGAGTCAAGACTACTCTGTTCTTAATCAAGTCTCTGCTGTGGGATTATCTTGCTCTTTGATAGTTATGAATTGTCCTTGAAACTGGTATCATTTTTTATTAAAAGTTTTCAAGTATTTATATATTAATAACTCCTTTATAGTTTATTTTGCGTTCATATTTTGCAATTATACTTGGTTGTAATTTGTAAATGATCTTTAAATTACCCAAGCACTAATCGTTTCAAGATATGATTTAATATATTGTGTTGATCAAGTTATAGTTATTTCTGTTACTTTAATTTGATTTATCACATCATACCGTATAGATTTACTTATTATAATATCTATGTTTGTCATAGATTATCTATTAAGAATCACTTATTTTAAATCTCAGATACTTAATCGTTAACATTTTATCTGTTCTATAACATATGCATTTTATGGATTAACATTAGTTGATATTGTTATTATTTTAATATGTGGATCTAATATTTGAAAGTAAAGTTATGATTTAACTTTGATGATCATTCTCAAGCTTTTCATACTTTAAGTTATTTATATTTTAATAGAACAATAAAATAAAATAGTTATTAAATAGCTCCTAGCCAGGATATGAAAAATATATTTTAGGTTAATTAGAGTTTGTAACTGTTAATTTTCATTTTGATTAGGAAGGTTAGCAACTTAGTTTATTGAATTTAGTAAGTATAGTAGTCATTGTGTTTTATTAAACACTAGAAAACATAAAACAATATAAACCGAGAGACACTCTTTTGAGAACAGTGTCTCTCGGTTTATATTGTTAGCTAATCCAAACATACTGGGGGCTGCATTATGCACCTTGTGTGGGTTTTCTCTCCTAGTTGGCCTCGAGTCAAAAAAACCGGCCAACAGACCCATGACTCCACCTAGATTGATTATGCATTCTTATCATCCTGTACAACAAGAATGAGATGTCATGCTTATCATTCTTAGCAAAAATTTATTAGGTTCATTAAGTTTATTATGCATTCTTAGCAAAATGTTATTCCCAAAAAAATTTGACCTTTTTCTAAGGATAATACCTCTCCTTTTATAGCATAAGAAGAGATCTTTAATCCTTTTATAGCATAAGGAGGTATCTTTAGGCTCAATAAGAGTAAACACATGGTTACAATAAAATAATTTTTACTTAAAAAGATCTCAAAAAACCCTAGCCCCGATGGCTTAGATTTCATGTTGGATTATAAAAATAATAAAATATTGTTGAAGTAATTTTCCCAATTGGGGTGCATCCATAATTTGAAGATGAAAAACAATAATAAGTGTCAAATACCATGTGTTGGAAATTTTATCCCCTTTTTTCCCTGACGATTTTCTTAGATTTCTCACATATGTGGCACAAAGTGTTTGATCCATGTCCCATGCTCAAAATTAAGGGCTGTGTTTTATTTGCTCATTTGCTTCTTTTTATCTTCTCCCTTGATTCATTTTCTTCTCTAGGATTTTAGATAAAAATATTATAATTTGCCTCCATATGTGTGCCATGCTCGTTTCTATTTAAAATTACTTAGGAAAATTTTATTAATTTTTCTAAATAATTAAAATGCACAATCTCAAAGTGAAATTAGAATCTCTTATGCACTTTTTTTTTATATAAACCAATCAGGTTAGACTTAGGATTTTTTTAATTAAAACCAATGTTCAAACCATAATTGATAAAAAAAATGAGCCAAATATAAGCATGCTTTAACCATGTCCTTGGAAAACTTGTGTAGGAGGCCAACGTTGACCATATGGTGTTGGATATGTTTAGTAGGGCTCATCATAACCCCCGAAAGGCCAAATTCTATCACAATTTCAACTATAAATTGCCATGCATGTTCATGAAAATATGTAGGTTGGATACTAATGAAGTGCAATTTTTTTTTATTTAGATCTTATCCCATTGGTGAGGGCCTTTTCACTGGCAAGTAGCTAAGATGAAAGCACTCTCCGAGAGGAACCTAGAACATATCTTAGATCAAAAAAATATCGTGTTTTGCTCCAAAAAGTATGTCCATGAAAAATATGTAATGCAGTCATTAACGAAAACCACACCACTTTTTTCAAATTGACCAATTTGTAGTGATAAATCTGATGGCGCTTGTCTAGATAAAGGGCCAACTGGCTATCCAAAAATTTCCCTAGAATAAAAATATACCAAGTACAACTCAAGTTATGGCACACCACATATTTGACCACCCAAGGGCATTGAAGAACTGTAATTTGACTAATAAAATATGATATAAACGTTTGAATGATGTATACCTATGTCATATGTACCTAATGGACCAACAACAAAGAGTGTCCATGTGGACATATACCAAAATATAGAGTTGGAAGCAATTGAATCATCATACAACTAGTCATGCTATACATGATAACATACCAACCACATAGATATCTTCAAATGAATTTTTGGAATGAATGATTTATCTATTAACCAGTATAAGAATAACACCAAGGAATTAGGAAGATGTCTTTTCTCCTATGGAAGTGGAGTTAACATGGTCAACCAAGAGTAGTCAATTGATTTTTTTACATGTTCTTGGCAGATTAATGGGTTCTAGATGAAGGGGGGACAAAGGGGGAAACTCTATTTTCTTCACTATTTAGATAAACACTAGGGATGTGTCTCACAAAGGAAGTCAGAAGTAGCAAGGTACTCTCCTAATTTGGATTAACAAACCACAGTTTTAAATTTTATTTGCATACTTTTCCATTTCCTTTTGATTTTATATTTCTAACACATTTCACTTTATTCATTTAATTCATCATTTCGTTTCTTAGGATGACAACTAAAAAGGTATTGGCCTTGGATAACATTCTGATCCCTAGTCAATGACACAACCTTAACTCTGCTACCAATGAGCATTCATAGCCCTGAAAAAGTTGTCACGATATTTCCTTTTATAGCAAGTGGGATTAACCTCTTAATTCAATGAGTACCTACCCTCCCAATTGCCACCTTATTTAACTTAACATAGGATAACTTAGATAATTGCTTAGGAAGAGCATTGTTCACTTGGCAAATCCTACTATGCAAGAGGGCCTTGTACTGTGAAAATAAAAATGACCCACACTACTCATTGCTACAAATGATCAATCTCGATAGACCATGGAAAAAATAAGAGGTTTTCTTGGTGATGAAAACATAGAGGGGAAAGGTCTAAAATCCATCTATCCAACTCATAGCCAAAAGTTGCAGACCAAAAATGAAATGAGATATCGAGTATGGATGAATAAGCCATAAGTGGACCCAAGGGAGGGGTTAATATATCTCATCAATACCAAGTGATACCTTGGTGACTTAATTAATAAACAAACCAAACATCTTTCACCCTCTCCAACCTAAGGGTTGATACTTCTACTATACTCATAAGACAATCACAAAGCACTTTTTTCGAAATTTTATAGGATATACATCATCACCATCATCATGGCATGGCATACAAGATATCCTCCTCTCATCATCCATAAAAATAACAACCAAATTCATATCATATAAGAGCCCGAGAGTAACACATATGGACTCCCAATATTTGGGAATTTGTAAAAACAGGTTTGTAGGGGTGCCCCATAAAGCGTGACACAACAATACTTGTATTAGAAGAAAAGTCCTTGAGAATTTTTAGTTGCTTGTCGATATCATGGGAACTCCTTCCCAAAGAACAATATAATTAGTGTAGGGAAGAAGAATGATGACTCTACTAGCCACAATCATGTTGACATAACATGTGCATTTTAAAGAACCCTCTAGCTTATCAATGTATATACCAAAAAAGGAAAGGTACAAAGGACAACCTTGCTTGAATCCTATATAATATGTTTGTTTAGGTCATTTTCATCACAATTTTTATATGTTAAGTAGGGAATGGTACATTTTATTAGTTCAATTAATTAAATAGCAATACTAACAATTAAATAATTTTTTTTGCACATATTCTAAATGAGAAAATCATAAATTCCAAGTGATTCGATGGAGGTTTTCATATTAATGTTATAATATGTTACCAGTAACTTCTTAAATCATTTCATAATTGGTGATAGGATTGTTCATTTTGATAAGAAAAATGAATAAATTCTTGTATACTCTAAGTTATGCAACATTTAAGAATTATTTAAATTATTTAAATATTGTTATTTAATTTTTGCAATATATAATTCATGTAACACACACACGCTTAAAAAAGTTGTTTCTTGATAAATATAAGTGACGAGTACTAACAAAGGGGCCATAAAATGCACTATAAACATAAATTATCGTGTGGGTTCTTAGCTAGTGGAACTTATCTTACACACTTTTATGACTAAACTTTTGACTTGTGACATAGAAAAATGGAATAGTATACATTATTTCTACACATAAGAAAAATTCTTTGAGTGTTCATGAAATAATGCATACATAAATACTCAAGCTATGCATCATGATAGGTAGACAATATTAACTATACTAATAAATTGTTGAGAGAATATCTCAACCACTCATGACCAAAATGAGAACTAGTTGGACACAATATCTCACATCCAAATAAATCTAACAACTTCTTAAAAATTAGCATAAAACCACTCACATGGAGACAAAATCAATAACTAATACATTAAAAAATCACAATGTTCTCATGAATCACACATTTAGACACGTAGGAGTTAATCATTCCAACATTCCCTCTAAACGAGTACTTGTCCCCATATCTGCAAGCATATCTAGCCATTTCAAAATTTTGCAGTCTACGACCTCCATCAATTTTTGCCTATTCCCTCTGAAAGGGATAGCCTCCTTGATGTGACCCAAGTTTCCCAACATCATTGGACACTCATAAAGGTATGATGTCGAACTTCTAAATATTGGACTCTAAACTATTGGATACAAATATCCACATGCATATCTCACAATCCCAATGAGATATAGTTTCTCTAATCCACAAGCATCCCAGACTGTCTAGAAAACCGTTAATCTTGAGTTGAATCTACACTAGATACCTTTTGACTTTGGAGATACATTTTCTTTTGATTATGTATAGGATATTATTAGATGTTGAATTCATTGGCTTATTTCAATAAGATCTTACAAACATCTTTGGTCGGTGCCCCCTTTCACTTAGTATATATAGATTCCACGTTACAAAGGAGATAAAACATGGGAAAAATGCATCATATAGGGAGAAAATGAGGGGACATAATCATGGAAACCCATAATACTGTAATTGATTATTCAACATAATTACTAACATAAGCATTACAAGCACCAAGATAGTATAATAAGGTTTCTCTCTATTGTTGTTTCCCAACTAAAAGTAATTGCATGTCGTGAAAATTTCATCATTGTAGCAAACAACCCTTGCACAACCAAGACTTATTGTATTCTTCCACATGATTTGTGTGTAGTGGCCACACATTTGGTATTTGATGCATGTGTTTGTTCCATAATCATAAGACTTCTTGTTATGCAACCAAGTCCCATGAATAACATAAAAAGAGAAGAAATAAAAAATAAGAGAGTAATCCATGCCTTAACAATGAATAATGAAGATAAATATCAATCCTCTTCAATGGAGGAACCTCCTTACACAATGTACTGAGTACACAAAATACGATAAGATAGATATTATGATGATTAAAATAAGAATATCTCCTTCCTATATATAGGAGACAAAGGTGTACAATAACAACTAATAGACCCACTAATAGACCCAAGTCAACATAACTAATATGTAATGCACTAAATATAAGGAATAATGCGCCACACTATATGGTGTAATGTGCCATCATTAAGGGATTAACATGCCCCTCCCCTTCAAAAAGTGTTGTCCTCAACGCCGAAGTAGTTTTGGATGTTGTTGTATAAAGGACTCATCTTCCCATGTTGAATCTTTCGCAGGTAAGTTCTTCCATTTAATGAGATACTCTGGAATTGATCGATTTAGAAGCTGTCTAGTTCGTATTTCGGTAATTTCTTAAGGATCCAAGATGATTTTTCTTTCCTCATCAAGTTCTAGTAATATCGTTTGAATTGGTAACTTGTCACCAATTACCTTCTTTAAACATAGAACGTGGAAAATTGGATGGACTCGTGAAGATGCAAATAGTTCCAATTTGTAGGCCATACTACCAATATTCTGTAACACCTTGTAGGGACCGTAGTATTTAGGTGATTATTTATTATCCTTCTTGGTGTTCTTCAGGGAATTTTGTTTATATGGTTGTAGTCTTAAAAATACCCAATCCCCCACATTAAAGCTTTGTTCATTACGATGTTGATCTACTTGTTGTTTCATTCGATTTTTTGATAGATTCAGGTTGTCCTTTAAGAGTTGAAGAACTTGTTGTTGATGCTTCATGTGGTATTCCACTGCTTGAAAGTTAGAGGAGTCCCTTAGTGAAGATGTGATGGATGGTGGATGATAGCCATAAAGTGCCATAAATGGGTCATTTTTGATGATGTATGGAAGGAAGTGTTATACCACCTTTCTACCAAGGGTAACCACTTGACCCATTGTATTTGTTTATTCGCTACAAAACATCGAATATACCCTTCCAAACATTTGTTTACTATCTATGCTTGTCCATCTGATTGAGGGAAATAAGATGAGCTATGAGCTAGTTGACTACCCAAACAAGAAAATAATTCGGTCCAAAAATTTCCAGTGAAAATGGGATCCCTGTCTTACTATAATATTTGGAGTACCATGTAGTTTTTGTACTATCTCCATAAAATAATTGGCAACCGTGTTTGCTTTGAAGAGGTGAGATAGTGCACAAAAGTGTGCATATTTAGTAATTCTATCAACAACCACCATGATAACACTCTTTCCTTCATACTTCGGTAAACTTGTGATAAAATCCATTAAGACCTCTATCCACCTTTGGCTTGGAATGGAAAGTGGTTGTAGGATACTAGGGGTCTCAATTGTTTCCACTTTATTTTGTTGGCAAACAAAACATTCTGTCACAAATTTTTGAACATCATTTTTAAGGCCATCCCAAAAAAATCTTTCTTTACCCTGTGGTAGGTTTTTAAGAAACATGAGTGCCCTTTTATTGGTGAGGAGTGTAATTCAAAAAGTACTTTTTTCTTGAGCTGGGAACTCTTACCAAGATATAAGCGATCCTTGTACCATAGCAATTCATATTTCCACCTAAATATATTAGAGGCACTAGGATCTTGCTGCAGATTTTAAATAAATGTCCATATTTTTTCATAATTTTTCCATTCATCCATTGCTTTGGCTACCAATCTGGTTGGATGATCGAAATAGCATAGAGTAATGCTTCAACATATCATATTTACTGGAGAGTGCCTCTCAGACAACATTTTTATTCCCCTTTTTGTAGATGATTTCAAACGCATATTTCAACATCTTTGTCACCCAGTTTTGTTGCTCTTTTGAAGATATCCTTTATTCCAAGAATTATTTAAGCCTACCATGATCAGTTTTAACCTTGAAATTCCTCCCTATAAGGCAGGGGCGCCATTGCTTCAAGGAATGTAGTATTGCCAACATTTCCTTCTCATAAATGGGATTTTTTAAGTTCTTTCCCTTGATTGGATGACTTGCGAAGGAAAGAGGGTGCCCTTCTTGCATTAGTACAACTCCAATTCTATTTCTTGAAGCATCACATTCCACAATAAAGGTTTTTGTGAAGACTAGTGTCACCAAAATAGGAGCTTTACACATGGCCTCTTTGAGTTGTTGAAAAACTTGAGTTGCCTATGGAGTCCAAGAAAATGCATCTTTCTTCAGCAACGATGTTAGAGGAGCTGCTATTCTTCCATAGTCCCAAACAAACTTGCAATACTACCCTGTTAAACCTAATAATCCTCTAAGATTCCTCAAGGTTTTGGGAATCATCTAGTCCATCATGGATTTTTTTTTTTAGGATCTACCTTGACACCTTCATGATATACAATATGACCCAAATACTCTACCTCCTTTATCCCCAAAAAATATTTTGAGGGTTTTGCATACAGTTCTTTCTCCTTTAGTGGTTGTAGTACCGTGTCAACATGTTCTTCCCAAGACTTACTATAGATTAGTATATCATCAAAGAATACCATCACACATTTTCTAAGGAAATGTTTGAAAATAGAATTCTATTGTAATCAATTGGATTGCAAGTTTACAAATTATACACATAAAGAATCATATAACAATAACAAAACAAGAGACAAGAATGGTAGACATAATAACATATTATATTACTCAATTACACACATGGGTTCATACAACAAACCGAGCAAAGTATCTATCTGGCTCAACAACATATATATATGTTTACACAATAGTTATAGAAACTACTTGTCAGTTCAACCAATCGACACGGCCTATGAGGTCGACCTAATCTATAATTAGTCGACTAGTGAGTCTAGTCGACTCAGTTGACTAGATCCTCCAACAAATTCATCAAACCTTGAAATGTGGAAGGCACATTTTTTAGACCAAATGCCATGATAAAAAATTCATAGTGACCTTCATGAGTTCTGAATGTTGTTTTGGGGATATCTTCATCCTTCATTTGAATCTGATGATACCTGGAACGAAGATCCAACTTTGTGAAGACAACTGCTCCATGTAATTCATCTAATAATTCATTAATGATAGGAATGGGAAACTTATCTTAAATGGTGATCTTGTTGAACTCTCTATAATCAGGACACATACGACATGATCAATCTGGCTTGGGTACCATTACCACTGGTGCAAAGCAAGAACTTTGGTTAGGCCTAATTATGCCAACCTCTAACATTTCAGCAACCATAAGCTCATTTTCACTCTTTTGTCTATAGGGATATCAATAAGGTATGATGTTAGGAGTAACACTGCTTGGAATTAAGTGTATAGCATGATCAAAGTCATGAATAGGTGGAAGACCATTGGGAATATCTTCAAATACCTTGGAATGCTTAGTAATGACCCTTTGGAGATATGGGGAGATGGGGAACTTTGAGGTTTGAACATCTAATGAGTATAATTGTGAAACTACATCTTGATGTCCCTTTTTTAACAACTTTGCCATACCATTAGAGCTTATCACCTTGCTTGGTTTTCATGTAATGCCATTTAACTCATATTATTTTCCTTCCCATGAAAATTTCATGAAAAGTTTTTGAAAATTAAAATCCACTGTTCTCAATACTTGTAACCATTGGACACCTAAGGAAACATCGGCACCACCCATTGGGATATAAATCATTGGACTATTCAATACATATTCCCCCATATCCAGATTGATATTATGACAATTCCCTGAGCAATTTATAGTTCCTCCATCTGCAATCATTACTTGAAACTCTGGTTTTGGATATACAATGCAATTAAGAACTTTGGATAATTTACAGTGAATGAAATTATGAGTACTACCCGAATCAATCAACATTGTTACCTTCTTCTTTTTAATGTATCCTTCTATATTGAGAGTTTGATTAGTGCTAATTCCAACCAATGCATAACAATATATGGTGGGAGTAATTTCTTCTGAAGTCGCCTCTTGTATTTCTTCTAAAGTCGCCTCTTGTATTTCTTCTAAAGTCGCCTCTTCTTGAGATGCTTCCTCTTCTTTTGGTTCTTCCTATTCACAATCCATGTAGAATAATTTCTTCTCGTTGCACTTATGTCCCTTACTATACTTGCAGTCACAATTAAAGCATACTCATTTTTCTCTTCATTTATCTAGTTGTTGGGGTTTCAACCTTTGTCGTCATTTAGAAGAAGGAACATTATTTTCTCTATATGTGTTGGAGAGGACCTTTCTAGTAGTCGTTGCCATATTTTTATTTTCAACCTTCCTTGCCATCATGAAATCCTTCTCTAGGGATGATGGTTCAAAGAGACACACCTCATGTTGAATTTTATCTTTCAAAGTTCCAATAAAGAGATCTCACAAATTATCTTTTGAAACATTCTTCACTCTGAGACTTAGCTGCTGAAATTGCTTGATGTGCTCTGTAACTGAACCTTTTTTATTGATATTTACCAACTGACGGAAGAAGATGTTTCTATTTATATCCCCATAATGTGTGATCAATTCTTATATGAATATATACCAAGAGATAATAGAGTCGTTTTTACGGTCACAAATCCATTGGTACCATACAAATTAACCAGGTTATAAATACAAGGATGCAATAGTTACCTTTTGCATAGTGGCCACCTAGTGTAGATCAAAGAATTGCTCCATCTGAAAAATCCTGGTGATTGGATCCTTTCCACCAAACTTTCCCATGTCAATATTTGGGATAAAGTAGTTTCTTGGACCTAAATTGAACCCATGATGTTGTATTGAATCATAAAATTTTGAGGACTCCAACTTCCTACTCTCCAATTGTTTTTCAATTTTCTCCAGACGTGATTGGAATAAGTCATGTTTTTCGTCCTTATCCTCTTCTTGAGTATGTAAATGAGGAATAACATTATTTTTTATATATTTCATCAATTCCTTCAAGTGTTGAAGATCTTCTTTACTATCCATCCCTTTGATATCCTCTTTAGTAGCCATATTCTTTTCCAATTTAGCAAAGTCATCAATTTTCACATTTCCTTTAGTCATATCTTCCAACTTGGACACTCTAAAATAAATGTCTTCCATTTCATTAAATGTCAGGGATGGATCCTATGGATATTTGAGCAGAGTGTGATTATTTCCACTTACTTTTGTTGAAATTTTGAACAATAAATACATATCACACCCTAGGGTTTACCAAAAATAGATCCTTCTACTAAAAGCTATTCAAATGCAAAATGGCGTGCCTTTTTCAAACCCTGATTGGAAGGATGTTTTAAGGATGACTTGTAACTGAGGTAAAATTTGAATTTCGACTCCTCTGGGTATGAAACTTCATTCTGTGGTACCCTGATCTGTCATATTTCCAATGCCGTGGGTTTGACCTAATTTGAATGTGCCATCAAAATATTATTGCAGATATCCCAAATCTTCGTATTTTTGGCCTATCAAGAAGAGAGCACTTGTAATGTATGCCACATGTCCAATATTTTGTTTCTATAGCTCAAAATTTTACCCCCTATACCCTGGTCCATCTTCTTTCAGATGCAACTAGTCACACTCAATTTGGATATCAGATGCCTCATATATGACCTTTTCCCCAAGAACACTTGTTTTAGACTAGGTTTAGGACTAGTAAAAAACCCTATATTCCTCCGCAATTATCTCCGAAACTGTAATGGATCAGGATCTGAATTTCAAACTGGAGATATTTCTGCTTGTTTTGGAAGGGGTTTTTTAACCTCTATTTATGAATCCTTGTAGAAAAAAATTGTATCTAAAGTTCCAATATGACTTTTTTTGTAGAAGCTAGTCCCAAGGAAAGAGCTATGATACCAAATGTTATGCAACCAAGTCCCCAAAATAGCAGAAAAAGAGAAGAAATAAACAATAAGAGAGTAATCCACAACTTAACAATGAATAGCAGAGATAAATATAAATCCTCTTTGAGGGAGTAACCTCCTTACACAATGTACTGAGTACACAAGATAATATAAGATACTATGATGATTAGAATGGGAATATGTCCTTCCTATATATAGGAGACAAAGGTGTGTAATACCAACTAATAGACCCAAGCCGACATAAATAATATGTAATGCACCATGATAGGGAGTAATGCGCCACACTATATGGTGTAATGTTCCATCATTAAGGGCTCAACACTTCTTCTCACCAAGCCACACAACAATTGCATCATAGAGCTGCTAATTTTTGACACTTCCCCATAATATGATATCCCATATAGAACAAATGATTTCCTTAAGGCACGATCATTACGCCTTTTTTGGTGTACTATTGATCATAAGCAACAACCCTATTTTCTCATACTAAGGAGGGATCCATTTCTCACCAATAAGATTCTTTCGTAGAGCCTTTTTTCCAGTGGAACGCAACCTCTCGACCTTCGACTATAGGGATTAATCTGGATTTCCATTGCCATAAATTGCATCTTGATTCCATTGGTCGGAGATGTGAAATAAAGGCAGAGAGACATGTAAGCAATGAATATGATATGTATTTGTATATGCATATGCATACATGTGTGTGTGTGTGTGTGCACGCACGCGTGGGAACACAATCTTAACTACACTAATAAATTATTGAGAGAATATCTCAACCAATCATCAAAATAGGAGAACTAGTGGAAGAGAATATCTCACATCCAATTAAATCTAACAACCTCCTAAAACTTAGCATAAAACCACCACTCACATAGAGACAAACTCAATGACCAATACACTAACATACCACAATATTCTCATGGATCACACATTTAAACAAGTAGGAGTTAATAATTCCAATAATATCTTCTTTCAAATGCTTGAATATGCTATCAAACCAATAAATTTAAAAGTATTCAAATAAGTGGCATATAAATAACTCTTGTAAATCATTAATCTAAAAAAGCTAATATCTAAAAAGATAATTTCAACCAATTTTAAATTCTTTTGGTACTGATAGCGAGGTTTCTAAGTTGAATCCCAATGTTTTTGTTTTGGTAGACGATTTTAATAGTTTTGATGGGATGAACCTCGAGACATGTAGATTTTGAATAAATTAAAGCTCTAGGTTGATGTTATTGCCTCACTTCTTTGTGTTGAAGTAAGGAATTATGCCACTCTTGTATAATTCACAACTCGTTGAATAGTGATAGTCGATGATCTTTAGCTTGATTGTCGATAGAGTGATTAGAGGGGTCGGTTGTAAGTCATCATGCTCCTTTCCATCAATCAATTGTACAATTAAGTTACTTTGGGGGTGATGGTATACACTCTCCACCAAGGGTCTAGGATGTGAAAGTTTAGATTGCTTAAACAATGTCAAAAAACTAATGAACTAAATTATTTTATAATAAATAAGTGCATTTATATCGATTTTCCTTAAAGAGATCCATTCGACAATAAAATTGAAGGGCAAGTAGTTTTCCAAGTTGTATAAACATAAAATATTAGTATTCCACAAATTATGCCCATCAATTCTACTTGCATTGATATCATCTCTATTGATACTAATGAAAATTACGAATATGCTAACCAACAAAACACCGTTACTAGTGGTAATAGTTTCTACAATGCTTGCCTTTCCTCTCTTAACGAGTTTTATTGTCAACATCATCTTCACTAATGAAACAACAAATAAACCAAGCACCAACATAATCTCACTACTACCCATGGATTTCATGAGCTTTGTAATGTTATATTTAATTAAAACAACATCGATCCATCTTAAATATGCATCTACTAGCATCGAGAGGGATCAAAATTTTTTGAGGTGTATTTTATATATATATTACAACTCAATAAATTTGATCCCTCTCGATGCTTCATAGAAGCATATTTAACATGGATTGCAACGTCCCCATCCATCATTTTGAACCATAAGAGGGTACATTAACTAAATACATGATTCTAAATTTCGCCCCATAAACATATTATGAATTCATAATATGAAAAATATGTGTGCATATACATGATAAAAACACACAATAGAAATAAACTTGATCCACACACACAAAGCGTGCATATACAAGCATAATCATCACAAGCATCAATTATAAACATTGCATATTTAAATATAAGAGAATACTTATCTTTAAAATGAAGAACATCTAAGTGACTGGTTGTGTAAGAGTCATTTTCCACCCAACCATAGGAACTTTGTCCAACAATACTCTTTCTACTGAGAGACCACCCCCAACCTAGGATATGAGGCCATCGGGGTAAAGGAAACACTAGTAGACTTCTCTCTCTTATCCCACAACTTGTTCTAATCTCTATTCTAATTATCCAAATGATTATATAAATCTCCATAGGGATCTCACTTAGACACCATAGCCTTACAAGCTCCTATAATACCTTCCCCACACAACACCCTTCTGGTCTCATGCATCCCCTTCAAAGAACCATGGTTCTCTTGGGTGATCCATCTTGCCAAGTGCTTCTAGTGTGAACATAAAAGGAGACCAGCCTGCTATATGTTGTTGGAAAACCACCTGTAGCCTTTATCTGTGGCTTCTCAAGCATATTTGAATAGTAGAACTCAATGGGTAAGGGTTCCTATATTTCCCAACCTCAGTGCTCACCTGCAACCATCTATTTCCCCTTTAAATGTAGTCTTGGATCTAAATTCGAATTTCTAGGTTATACACAGTATGGTAATCGTCATGAACAACAATAAGAAGCCTTTCATAGTGTAGAAATATACATGGGAGAAAGATAGAATGAGTGTTGACTCCAAGGGATATGAGATGACGGTGAAAAAAAACTAACATAACTTCTGACTATATAAGAAAATACTTCTGACAATTGACATAATTGTCACAAAAGTGAATTCAACCCCATGCCTCAATAATTACATGAAGCAAATTTTCCCACCAACCTCACACATGCATTCAATGATTGGATTTAATAGTCAAAAGGAATTAATTGACTCATTTAAAGCACATGGCAGAATTTCGATGAGTTCTAATGTTGACACTTGGTAGCAAAGGATTTAGTTTCCCATAGGCCCTATTTCTTTTTCCCCTCTAGTAGAATCATAGCCCCTCTACTGCTCTTTACACAACCATATTGAACCATTTTACAATTCTTCTAACATAATATTTACATATATTTTAAAATGGCATTATAATCCAAATACATGTCAAAGATAAAAATATTTACATCATACATGCCTAGTCATTCACCAGTCGGGCCTTGGCCTTGAGCACCACACTAGGAATCCATATTAGCATATTTACATCATTTTGATTAAATACATTCCAAGTAAAACTTGGGTTATTGTAATCCCCTCCCCCTTGAATAACACCATCATCGATGTTTGTTCAAAATCAGAACAAAAATGAATATGCCTCTCTCATGAATGCATCCCCCAACACTCACATAGCCTCATCGGGACCAAATGCTTCCATTGCACCTTTACCTATCTGATGGCTCGTTTCTAGAAAAATGCCACCTTATTATCTATGATGCATAATGACTCGTTTTGGAACTCTCCCTCAAGTTCCACCTCGACCACATCTCAATTAATCACATGGTTAGGATCATGTACATACGTCTTAAGCAAATGAACATAAAAAACATTATGATGTCTAGTGTTATCAAGCAATGAAATTGGCCCTATTCTTTCAAATACTTCAGATGGCCCACAATATCTTGGTGATAGCTTTGCTCAACTTCCAAGCTTCAAGGAACTTTTCTTTGGCCCCACGTTTAGCTAAACATGATCCCCAACATGAAACTCCCTATGCACTTTGTTCTTATTTACATAGATTTTCTTTGTAACCTGGTATTCCTTTAAATTATGCCTAATTTGTAACCTCATGTTCCATTTCCTTAAGCAATTCTGGCCCAAATACAATTTTATTCATTACATTATCCCAAGTCATTGGTGTCCTACACTTTCTGTCATACAAGGCTTCAATCGAACTCATTCTTAATTATGCTTATTACCCATTGCAATATGCAAACTCCACCAAGTGTAGATAATCCTCCCACTTTGATGGTTTGTCCATCAAATACAAGTGAAGAATGTCTTCAAACACTGGATTTAATGTTTCTATTTTCTCATATATTTGTGGAAGGTAGTCAGTGATAAAATTCAGTTGTATTGTATCCTAATATAAAAAAAGAATTTTCCATAAATTTGGTATCCCTGTCCGAAATTATTTCCTTAGGAAACCAATGTAATTTGAAAATTTCCTTCATGAAAATATTTGCAATTGAATCTATTTCATATGTGGATTTAACCAGTATAAAATGTAATTCCTTAAATAATTTATCCACCACAACCTTGATGGAATCATGTTGTCTCACAGTCATTGGAAACCCTATAATAAAATCCGTGGAAATCACTTACCATTTCCATTCTAGAATTGACAAAGGCTACAATAAACTTACTGAATGTTGATGCTCAAGCTTCACTTGTTGCCATTTCATACATCTTGAAATATACTCAGAAATATTTTTCTTCATCTTGACAAAAAATCATTTGTTTCCTAGTTGTAGCAATTGTTTTTTGGTATCCTGGTTAATCAGAGTATGTCATTTTATGGATTTCATCCATGAAAGCTATCCTCACTTTTCCACATTTGGAATATAAATTCCATTTTTATAGGTAAGAAGTTTATCATCCCCCAAATGATACTCTTCATATCTATTTTCAAAATTCTCATGTTGTAATTTATCTTTTATTTACACATACAGTTCATCTTTAGCAAGATAATTAACAATGTTTTGCATATAATATGATTGACAAATGTTGATGGCATCCACATGCATTTCATTCATCTTTCTATTGAGTGCATCAACCACTTTATTTTCCTTTCCTTTTATTTGTTTGGTATCAAAATCAAATTCATATAAAAATTCCAACCATCTAGCTTGCCTGACATTTAGTGTTGTTTGCTCAAAAAAATACTTCAGACCAAAGTGGTATGTCCTTAGGTAAAATTTTATGCCCATTAAATAGTGCCTCCACATCTTTAAAGCATGCACTATGCTTGGAAGTTCCTAATATGGGCAACATAATTTTTCTCATGCTCCTTCAACTTTGCCGACTCATAACACACCACATGATTGTACTTCATAAGAACTCCTTCAAGTCCATGTTTGCATCCATTTGTACACACCATAAAGACTTTTTCTGGGTTTGCAATTTTCGGAATTAGAGCACTTGTAAGAAGCTTCTTCAACAACTAGAAGCTTTCTTCACATTTTTGTGTCCATTCATATTTTATTCCCTTCTTTCACAAAGGAGTTAATAAGTGTGAAACCTTGGAGAATCCTTTGATGAGCCTTCTATAATTGCCAACAAGTCCCATAAAAAATCTCACAGCTGTCACATTCTTTGGAGTTGGCTAGTTCATAATGGCTTCAATATTTTCCTGAATATACATTGATATATTTTCCTTTGAAATGATGTGACACAAATAATGATTTTTTTTCATAGAAATCACATTTACTTAGCTTTGCATAAAACTTATGTTCCTTTAGCAATTGCGAATCCATTCTCAAATGTTTTTCGTGCTCTTATTCATTCTTAGATTAAATAAGGACGTCATTTAGAAAAAACAAGAACAAACTTGGCCAAATACCTACTGAAAATGATATTCACGAGACACATGTAGTTGGTGCAATAGTGAGACCAAATGGCACCACTACAAATTCATAGTGTCAATAACTTGTTCTAAAGGTTGTCTTATGAATAACTTCTTTCTTTATTCTCACCTAATGGTATCTATACCTCAAGTCATTCTTTGAAAATATGTTTTCCCCTCTCATTTGATTAAAAAAATCATCAATTCGAGGCAATGGGTACTTGTTCTTCATTGTAACTTTGTTCAGTTTCTTGTAATCAATAGATAACCTTAGTGTTCCATCTTTATTTTTCAAAAATAGTATGGGTGATTCCCATAGGGACACACTTGGTTAAATACACTTCTTTTCCAATATTTCTTTCAATTGCATTTTCATCTCTAATAATTATGGTGTACTCATCGTGTAAGGTGTCTTAGAAAACAGTGCAATTCCTGGCACAAGATCAATTGTGAAATCAATGCTCCTCTTTGGAGGAAGTCCTAGAACTTCATCATGAAACACATCCTTGAATTCTTGCAAAACATGATGATCCTCCAACCTGGGAATTTCATTTTTTGATTTATTTTAAACTTGAGTTGCATATAATCGAAAACCTTTACTACAAACTTCTTCAGCTGCATGGCTTAAATCTGTCTAACAAAAATTACCTTTGCATTACCTTTTACAACCCTTGGTTTTCCTTCCTCATCAATACATTCAAAACTTTGCTGTAGTAGTCAAGTTTAAGTTTTTGTGCTTCCGACCAATCCATTTCAATGTGAATATCATATGAACCAAGTGGAAAAATATTTATATTTGCACAAGTGAACAGTCCATCCATTTTTAATGGACATTTCTCCACCATTTCACTAACTTTGCTCTTAGTTCCTATGGTTAGTTGGACCGACCATGGTTTACTATGCTTGGTTTTCTTATCACGTCCCCACCCCTCTACCAAAGAGAGGACGTGACTAATGTTTCCATCCATCCAAGAAAGCCATCCCCATAAACATAATAAGGAATGCATTTAAAATAAAAACATACGTAGATGCATAAACATTTAACATACAACGGAAGCATACACATGTTCATCATTTTCATTAAACAAATACAATGCAGGGATTAACACAGATATAATTATCTTATGAGGAAGCTCGTCCCACAACCAGTTATGTCGTTGCAATGTTCCACCCAACCATAGGCCAATGTGCTCCTCAATCTCTCAGCAACACTGCCACCATCGAGCTGGGCATGATTCCCACAAGGAATAAGGAACACTAGCAGGCTCACACATAGCCAAGGATACAAAAAAACTCAGCCAAGCCAACATAGTTGGGTTTATCATGCTGGACAGGAGCTAGAAAGGTTGACTGCTAAGCTAGTGAGCTCCTCAACAGAGCTATGGACACCTGCACCAAATCTAGCCTGGCTTATAAACATCTACCCACCCAACACAAGGAAGCATCCCCTTCTCTGCTACACAGTCCCTCGGGCTATGCCTTCCCTTCCAGTGCTATTCAGGGTGTGCAAAGAAGAAAACCAACCCCTTAGATCTGTTTGTGAGGTTTTTTCACACACTAGGTTTATCAAGCCGGTCAGACCCCATTTCCACTCCCAATTCAGTTAAAACCAAAGCACATATGCATACACAACAAGATACACAATTATGGGTTGAGGAAAACAGTTTTGGGCAACAAAACAAATTGCCAAGATGGGTGAAAACAACCCCCTAACAACAATTCAATTTTCAGGGACGTTTTGGCTCTAACGTGGCCAAAATAGACTCAATAACATCCAAGAAATCATGGTCTCTTCCCCAATTCGCTGGGCATTACCAAAAACGAATTTCAGCTTGGGAAACAGTGGGGAAATGCAACAAAATTGTTGGGGAAGAAACCCAACCACATATCATTACCAAAAAATGAATTCCCAACCCAAGAAAAATGAAGAAACGACTGCCCACATGAGGGAAAACATAGACAACAAACCCCAAAAAATGAATGCCACACACATAAAACTCCCAACCGCTTGAGAGAGCCCCAACGTGGATGAATGATGGGTGAGAAAAATGCCCATGAGCCCCCAACGTGAGGAGAACACACATCATGCACAAACATGAAGGTGAAACAACTCCCAAGCTTCCCCTACATGAGGAAATGGAGAACGTGGTGTATGACCAAATGGGCATGCATTTTGTGTGTTAACTTGCCCCAAAAGTCAAAAACATTTTTCCCAAAAATGGGTGTTTCCCCAAATTCGAATTTCTGACTTCCTTACCTTGCCCATCCTCATGCAATAACTAACCCAACCAATTTCTGGCAGAATTAAATGATTGGGTGAATGAGACAAGAAAGGTAGTTGACAGTTTGATGGGTTCTCCATTTGATATTTGTCTTTTCCCCATTGGCCCCAAAGGTTAAATACCCCCTTCCCCACCTTATCCTTAGGAAATCATGCCCCCATCTCATTATTTGTTGCATTGACATAGCCGACACATTATAATTTTGGCATCATGAAAATATGCAATTTAATTAAAAACCTACAGAAATACCATTAGCAACGATTTTAATCACCGAAACATAAAACATTAAATCGATGGCAGGGCTTTTTCCTTTAGCTCCACACCATGATTAATTACAATATATACATCATATACATTTTTAATGCAAACGGGATCAAAACTGGGGTGTTACATTTCTTAAAAGCGCAAATCTCAACAATTTTATGACCGATTTAATTGTGAGTATATCCATGGTCCATTAAAATAGAAATAGTTTCCTTAGCAATCTTACCTTCAATCTCAACCAAAGTTGATTGATGGTCTTCTTGGCGGTCCTCTAGTGTTGCATAAATTGTAGGGACGGTCCTTGCCATTTGACCCACATTTTCAACTTCTTGAATGTTATGAACATTATTTGCACTTCCATCTCGATGTTGACGGTTTCTAAGCCTATGGTCCTCTCCACATCCCCAAAATTTAAGTGGTTATTTTAGCACTCTTAGCTTTCCCATCATTCTAGCTATCTTTTTCACACCCTCTGATGGCCTCCTTTGTTTATTTCTAAAATGAGGAGGTTTGAACCACTTCTTCCTTTGGTAAACCTTCTCATTTTTCTTGTCATTCCACACCTTATGGAAATCTCATTTTCTTTTTCTTTTATCATATGAATACTTGGCCTTTCTTATGGTCTCATCTAGAGTTTGAGGTTCATCAAACTCAATTTTGTCCTTGTATGACTGAGGAAAACCACTAAGAAAATGTTGAATTTTCACATTATCATCTTTGATGTACTTGACATATCTCAGTAGCTCCAAGAATTTATTTGCATATTCCTTCATCGCCATTTGTCCCAATTTAAATTCATGCAACGCTTTGATTTTTCCACCATAGTACTTATTAAAGAGGTAGTTTTCCTTGAACTATTTTTTGAATTGTTTCTACACAATATTCCTTTCATTGATTGTATTCACCTGCCTAAGGTGATCCCACCATATAGATGCTCTTCAATTCATATTGAATATAGCTACTCTTCCTTTCATATTTCCCGAGTAATCTTGGACTTGGAAATACTTTCTCATCCCAAGAACCTGAGCCTCAACTTCTTGACTAGATTTACTTCACCATCAAAACTAGGAGGTTTGGGCTTCTTAAAATCACCATGAGAGTTGTTCTTGGAATTCATCTTCCTCTTATTCCTATGAGATGAAGAGCTTTAACCTTAAATGGATTCTCTAGAGTCAGATGAATCACCAAAAGATATTTTTGAAGTATACGTCCTATCTCTAGAAATCCTTCTTGAACTGTGGGACCTATTATGAGAATGTCTCATTGAGGTACCCCCGCTATTTTCTTGATTTTCGTAGTGATGTCTAGAGTGAATATTCCTTTAAATGCCTGTCAAAATTTGAAGCATAGCTGCATTCAATTGATTATGTTCTTCTTGAGCTCTAATCATATTTATGAGAAAAAAGTTGCAGTCCTTCAAAATTGTCAAATTTGCTCAATTTTCTGCACTTTCCCTATAGGTTCGTATTATTGCAGAAGCAAACTTCAGACACCTGTAGAATACAATCAATGGAGAAGCATAAACATATTTCTATTGGGCTTGATACTACATAGAACCAAGACTAATCAACAATTTTTAGTTCTTTGATATGATGCTCTGGCTACCTTTTATAAGATTATGAAATTGACTACTTTTGTCTTTTTCCACTTTCTCCATACTTTGAAATGTTTGGAATTTCTATAACACCCCCTCATAATCCACAATTTGCCCCATTTTATATTGTTCTAGTTGTTGCAATTAAAATCCAGAACTAACTCTGTACATTTATATATATAAAAATATTGTGGGTTAAGGGGGCTTGCCCCCTTGCGGCCTCCTTAGTTGAAGGAAGCACCCTCATTGTTTGTTTTATTTAAATATTTTAATATCGTGCAATCTGGCACATACATCCGACATCACTTTATCCTGACGTGGCAGGGCGATGATGCATCTAGGAATGAGCTTGTTGATGTGTCAGACAAGTCCTACATGTCACCTTGTGATGTGGCCATGTCACCCTCCACCAACCTCCAAGTCATCACACCGCCTAACCTTGGGTGCAAATAGGTTGGCAGTATCCCATTACTGAAAGTGGTAATGGATCGCCGCAAAAGAATTTTTGGAAAGTTTCTTGGGTGGTCGTTGTCAATGAAAAGACAACATATGGTCAAGCATTTTCCGCCCAACGTCTTGCTCGCCCAATGTTAATCAACACACATGTTACATATGTGTTATGAGCCACCGCCATTGATCACCAGAACCTATGACCGATCACGATCACCGATTTGGTTGATCCCCTTTTCTCCTAGCCTTTGGTCCTCGGCCTTGGGTCACTTGGTCCAATGGGTCTAGCACTAGGGTGCTAATCTCTGATACCACTTTGTAACGCCCCCATCCATAAATCCAACCCACAAGAGGGGACATTAACTAAATACAAGCTTCTAAATTTTTCCCCATAACCATATTATGAATTCATAATATGTAAAAATACGTGTATAGCTGCATAAATAAAACACACAGTGGAAATAAACTCAATCCACATACACATAACATGCATATATAAGCATAATCATTTCAAGAATCAATTATAAACATTCTATATTCAAATGCAATAGAATACTTATCTTTAAAACGAAGAATATTTAAGTAACTGGCTGTGTAAGAGTGATATTCTACCCAATCGTAGTCAATATGTCTAGCATATACTCTTTATGTTGAGAGGTCAACCCCAAGTTGGGATATGAGGCCACAAGGGAGAATGAAACACGTACATGCTTCTCTCTTTCTCATGCCATTACATGCTCTCTATTCTTAGCCACATGCTCATACAGATCTCTACAAGGATCTCATTAAGCCACCATAGTCTTACCTCCATTAATAACTGCCCCACACAACACCCTTCTAGGATTAGGAATTCCTTTCACCAATCCATGGTTCTCTTGGGTGATCCATCTTTCCAGGTACTTCTAGTCTATGCATAGAAGGAGACCAACATGTTATATGTTGTTGGAGAACCACATGTTTCCTTAATTTGTGGCTTCTCAAGCATCTAATAACAACAGAACGCAATGGATAAGGGTTCCTAGCTTTGCCAACCTCTGTACTTACCTACAACCATCTATTTTCCCTTCAAATCTACAATCCCAGCTCCAAAATTTGAACTTATGGGTTATACATAGTCTAGTAATGCTCATGAACAACAATATGAAGCTCCACGTAGTGTAGAAATTTGCATGAGAGAGTAATAGAATGAGTGTTGGCTCCAAGGGATATGAGATTATGGTGAAAAAGTTAACTTACATAACTTCTAACTATAGAAGAAAAGGAATTATGAAAACTAACATAACTGTCACAAAAGTGCATTTAGCTCCATGCCTCAATAACTACATGAAGTGACTTTTGCCACCAACCTCACACATGCATTCAGTGATTGGATTTAATAGTAAAAAAGAATTAATTGGCTCATTTATAGCACAAGGCATAGTTTGGATGAGTTCTAAGGATGGCAGTTGGAAACAAAGGATTTAATTTCCCATAAGACCCCTTTCCTCTTCCCCTATGGTGGAATCATAGCCCCTCTAGTGCTCTTTACACAACCATCTTGGACCATTTTATTTTTTCTCAACATAATATTTACATGTATTTCGAATTGGCATGATAAGTCAACCACATAGTCCAGAATAAAAATATTTACATCATACATGCCTATCCATTCACTAGTTGGGCCTTAGCCTTGAGCTCTACACTATGAACACATGACAACATCTTCTCATATTGGGTTGTAGAACATCTTACTACTCTCAATGCAATGACAATTTTTTAAACTAGCATAGATCCATCTTAAAACCGGATTGATCAAGCACAAAGAGGCATCCAATTTCTAAAGGTGCATTTTTTTTTTAATCTTAAATTTTTTAAGCATCCAAAAAAAAATTCACCTAAAAAGATTTGATACCTCTTCAGGTTGATAGATCCAGTTTTAAGATGGATCTATGGTTTTTATTCTTTATATTTTTTATTAACCAACATAGATTTTTTTAATGACTTTATATTTGGTTTTAAATTTTCATTTTAAGAGCGCTTACTGATTTTTTAAATTTGTTTTTATGAGATGAAGTGGATTTTTTTAATTACTTTTCTTTTACATCATGTTAGGTGTTATGTTATATGACAACATCTCTCTTATACTGAGATGTAGAGCACTTCACTACTCTAAAAAAATGAGTAAATTAAAATATATTTTCTTTCTTTTAGATGAATTTAAAATTGATGCTTAAATAAAACTAATATTTTTTTATTGCGCCGAGAGGCCCTCTACAGCCCAGTATGGGGGAGATCTTGTAACGTTACGTAAAGTTATGTAACGTTATGTAACTTTACGTAACATTATTTTTAATATTAATAAAAAATAATTTTTTTAATTATAGGCCAAAATAAATGTCGGCCAGAAAAAAAAACCTAATATGGAGGAGATGTTGTAATCTTCCTACCTAACAAAACAATAAAAAAGTAAAAATTTAATTATCCGTAAAAAAATATGGGTGAAGAAAAAAACACAATATGGGGGAGATGTTGTAATGTTTTTACTTAACAAAATAATAAAAAATGTTGGCCTTGCACATGGTTTTAAAACCATGCACATGGTTTTAAACCATGGTTTTAAAACCATGCACAGGGTTTATGGTTTTAAAACCATGTGCAAGGCCTTCTAAACAACCCATCGTTTTATTGTACATGGTTTATGAGGGCCTTGCACATGGTTTCAAAACCATGTGCAAGGCCTCCTAAACAACCCATAGTTTTATTGTACATGGTTTATGAGGGCCTTGCAAATGGTTTTAAGACCATGTGCAAGGCCTCCTGGTTGTAGGAGGGCCTTGCATATGGTTTTTAAACAATGTATGGGGAAATGTTATAATGTTAGTTTATAACAAAATAAAAAATAATAAAAAATATTATATATTGGCCATAAATAATATTAAATATTAATAATAAAATATTATATGTGGACCTTAAATAAAAAGATGTGTCTTTTGGTTTGAATCAAATCAATGGATACCTACGAAGAGATTTGATCCCTCTCGGCGCTTGATAGAGCCTACACTAAAGTATTATTCATCCCTAAATATACCAAATGTTACATATATTTATATACATAAACTAAAGTATTATTCATCCCTAAATATACCAAATGTTACATATATTTATATACATAAAATGGATTTTAAAAAATCTAAAAAGAAAATGGAAAATAGAATTTGATTAAAGTTGTATGTAAACATTTTTACAAACAACTCTTTTTATTTATTAAAATAGCCATATAAATTAATAAATGTAGATCGTATTGATGCTTACCAACTATGAATAAATGATACACGTAACAAGAAACCTTCTCCACAAACCTAACATAACAAGTTTTTCTTTGCATAGTAGTGGCAATACCTATTGAGGTTAGAATGAAGAAGTAAAATATAAATATAAATACAAATACAATATCTGAAAAAACGTCTACCTAATTTAAATTGTTCTCTTCCTCATACAACACTTCCTATCCTTGTTTGTCTACTCTGCAAAATTATAACTGTCTTCATTGAAACCAAACGAGGGGAGGATATGATATGGAATGAAGGTTAGAACAACGCAAGTTGCCTTCAGGATCACTCTCTACATATAAAAACATAATGTTACTCAAATTCAACAATTTGCATCACGAGTAAGAGCTTTTAAATCTTAAGTAAAGTGGGCACAAATACTCATATCATACACATTCAGTATTACTTTTCAAATACCATTTTTCTTTCAACTTACCTCGTTGGACTGTGTCAGCTTGTCTAAAAAGACTGATTACGAGACGATTACAAAATCCATTTATCGTTTTGAGTTTCACTTCACAAAAACAGTCCATTAATCCACTTTGCTATTTGTTGAAGGAGAAGGCAGGTTGCAGAAGACTTGCTCAAAGAGCAAAGAGAGGAAAAGGAAAAACTGTTTGTATTAACCATGGTATTTTACAATTGTTACATAAGTTTAATTTGGTATGTATTTATCAGTAATAGCTCGCCAATTTTTGCAATAGATTGAGGTTGATAAATATCAATTCGCTCGAATGATCATGTGTAGTCTGAAAAGCTTGAGGTATGTTGCAGTCTTTCCATAGCAAATTCGTTGGCTCAACATTTTAATTTGTAAAACGAAATTACAGAAAATTATTGAATTACATGAGTTAGAAGAAGAGATATGATTTAAAAAACAGAGATATTTTGTATTTTTGCTTTTGCATCAATGGAAAGAAGAGTTATTATTAAACAAAAAACAGAAAATATTTTATACTTTAAAAAACAGAGATATTTTAAAGAAGAGATATGATTTAAAAAACAGAGATATTTTGTATTTTTGCTTTTGCATCAAAGGAAAGAAGAGTTATTATTAAACAAAAAACAGAAAATATTTTATACTTTTACTGAATAAAAACTATGATCGGCCAATCCACGATATCTTAAAGCCACTGGTTTTCTCATTGAGATATGAAAAAAGGATTGTCTTTTCCATTATCGATCGGGAAAATATATGGGAAAGCCACTGGTTTTCTCATTGAGATGCTAAAGAAGGGTCATTGGCTAAAGGGGTGTGCGCTGATTTGGGAACTGGGAGAGGTGCCCTTACCTTGGGAGGGAGGAAGCTTATGCTGGCTATGTTAGAATAAATTTTCGATTCTAAAAAATGCGGAATAAAACTCTGAAACAGAATCGAAATAGGAATACTGAATAGATCATACCTCAAGCCATTGATGCTACTTGACTTGCTGTAGAAGATTTCCTTGTTCCACTCAAGTTTAGCTTCATGTACGGTACTTCCAAGCTTTGCTTACTCTTTTTTGATGGTGTAAGACTGAAGGGGATTGAGTTAGTGAGCTTGGGGACCAAATAGGGGTTTAATAGCCAAGCTTCCATCAAGCTTCTGTTGGCTATGTGTCAACTGTTCCACAAATCTAGGTAGAGAACCCTAGATGGAGTAATGGACCACTCCAAAAGCTCCCAGCAAGAAAATAGTCTCCAAACTAGAAATCAGTTCGAGTGCAGTTGATAACCGAATGAACCGGTGGTAGTTTTGAGGAGCCGTGGAATGCGGATGCGAATGCGGGATCTTATAGGCTACACTTAAGAGTTCTAGTAGAATATTTATACAACCCTTTGAAATTTTCTCTATTACAGGTATTGTAGAGTATGGCATGGTCCAAAATTTCAAAATTTTGCAGGACGTGTTTGCAAAGTTATAGGAAGACAAGGTAATGAGTTTATGTTTTTTTATCTCAAGGGGTAGCCTTTGCAATGCTACTGACTTCTTTTGAAACTTGCAGACACTATGAGCAAGCTCAAATTACTATGCTTACTCTTTTCCTTGAAAAGAAAAGGAATAAATGCCTCAAATTACTATGCTTACTCTTTTCCCTCAAAAGAAAAGGAAGAGATGCCTCGAAAAAGGAAGAAATGCCTGAACAAGGCGATGTTATGATGTATCATAGAGGCAATGCGGTGCATTTTACACCGCCTAAGAAAGGCTGTGTGTAAGGCGGTGCAAAAGCTTAGCAAGGCGTGGTTGACGGTGTAGAAGCAGAAGCTTAGTAGGTAGTGGATGAATAACAATGAGCCAGTAATTCAATGCTTATTAAATGTGCATTCAATGTTGGGCTTGGGCACTCATGGTTTCGCCCCGCCAGCTCGGCAATAACACTCTAAATATTTCAGCCAATAGCGTGGAGGTTGATATTTTGCAAACTTAGGATAAATCCAATGTATCAAATCATGTATATGAAAAAAACAATTAAAATGAAAGAAAGTTGCAAACAAATAGTCATCCAACACTAACTAATATGTGGTCAACCATGAATTGCTTATTGAGATCAAAAGGACACCTTGCCATAAGAACAATATCATCACCATAAAGTAGGAGGATGATAACTATCTCAACTAAGATTGTACCAATGCAGCCTGCTTCTTCTAAACACTTTTCTAGCTTATCAATGTAAATGCCAAAAAGGGTAGGGGAGAGAGGCAACCTTGTTTAACTCCAATTTTACAATTTATATATGTTGTCTACCCCTCATTATTCTTAAACTTTGCACTGGCCTTTTAGTATAACCTTATCGCAACAACTCTCAACTCAAAAAGAACCTTAAGCTCCTCTAGCTTATTATAAATTTATAACTTATTAACTATTTACATATTTAAATATGTCACGAAAATAAAGTCAATGTGAAGTAGGAATTGAATGAAAAGTATTTGACATAGTTATTTTAAAGGTGCAAAGGGAAATCTCATTGTTGTACAACAAGAAATACCAAATAATATACTGCCAATAACCTTGAACCTTGAGGAAATATAACATGCCTTTTACATTCTTCCCTTGTAATGGGATTAAGAGAATTGTGAATTCAACCACAACAACAACAACAAAAATCCTTCCTAACTTTTGATGAGAATGCAAGGTTAAATGAAACTTGAAAACTTTTGATTGATATGATTTAAAACCCTCATTGGAACGTCAACACTCGTCCATCATATGTGTCCTTTGGCGTGCATAATGCTTTATGATAGAGATTTATTTGACGACTAGCCTCTTTATTTAGGCCTAACTTTAAACTCTTCCCATGGCCATTTTTTGAACTTGAGGATTTTGATATATGTTGATGAGTGAAGGGCATGCAAATATGTGGGTTTAAAAAGCCTCTAAAGATGATAAACAAGGTAGGATCGAAATGTTGAGTTAAAACAAAGATGCTATTGTGTAGATTGTCTTCCTACTTTATCTCTTTCCCTTTAATCTTCTGCAATCTATATAAGTGGGAGAATTAAACATATATAAAATAAGCACTATATATTTCTTTAGCTAGATTGGTTATGCTTCACTCTAAGATTGTAAAGAGGTTGAATAGCACTATATATTTCTTTAGCTAGATTGGTTATGGTTCACTCTAAGATTGTAAAGGGGTTAATAATCAATCACTTGTATAATTTTGTTAGATTCATGGTGTTCATACCTTGTGCATTTTGATTCATATCTTTTGAATTTGGAGTTGAATTATTTTCTACCAATATCTTATCAAGACTTGTGCCAATGCTTACAACTTGTGTTTCAATTATTTAAATAATTCTATCTTGCCATAAATTGAACATTGTGTATCCATGCAAAAAAATTGAATGCTGTGTATATTTAGTTGAACTTAGTACGATTTATGTTGTTGTTGCATTAACTTCCCTAATGCACTCCCATCTAGATCATTTTTTCTACGAAGTAACTAAGAATTTATGTAACAATGATAAAACCCTAACATCTCAGAAAGAGGATTTGGAATAATAGCCATCACACTACCTTATAGCATGCCTAATTACAACATGCAATGTTAGTCATATGAGTAATAAAATATTTACCCTAGGTTTAATAGTTGTGGGTCAAATATATGCAAAGCACACATAGTAACATTTTAGATATTGTTTTCCTTTTGTTCAATAAGCTTCGATGTGGAGTCATTTTCATTTACTCTCTTTTTTGTAATTAGGATTATATATTCTATTATTGTACAATAAAGATAGATTACATTACACCGCATTGAGGAAGAATGTTTAAGATATCCAAGAGAGAATATACATTAATAAATAAAATGGACCGAATACCTTCTACTAGATTTAATACAATCATATAAAAAAGACAAAAAATATTATCTCTACTAGTGAAGCTAATGATATTGAATATAAACATATTATTTTCAAAAAATGGAGGGCATTAGTTCTAATAGTTATTAGAATAATGTAGAATGTCTAGCTGTCAGTGAGTTGTCATTGTGTTGAGTTGTGGATGTGTTGTGCTTAGTTGTCTAAAGGTTCTAGATGTCGGTAGTCAAGTGTGGAGTGAAGTATAAATGTATGCTTGTGTTTACTCAATAAACAAGTTGTTGTGATGTGAGAACATTTGGACTCTCAGTGGTGAAATTATTTTGTTGGCTTGCCTTATGTGTTATGTGGTTATAAATCTAAGTTGGTATCAGAGCCAAAGGCTTGTTGTGCGAGGAAGAGCCACCTGAGCTTGTCTACCTGCTGCTATGAAAGAGATCAATTTAATTGGTTTGTGCAATTGGTTTAACTTGATATGTGTGTTGTCGGTTAGGAGAGATCAGGCTTGTGCTGAGAGAAGTTGCAAACACAAGAGTAGCCACCATCCAGAGGGTCATTTGAACAGAGGATTTCCCTATTTTAACAGGACCATGTGAAGGGGCTTCCACTGTGTAAAGAGATCGCAGATTTGATATATGCATGCAGAAGGCTACTATGTGGAGAAGGGTGTGCTAAAAGCCATCAATTGAGATTGCAGTCAATTGAATCAATTAAGAGAGTCACTTGCCAGATCGCTTCTTGTTGATTCGGTTTGTTAAATTACATGGAGGTGTAGGAGTCGCATCTACATATATAAAGGAGTAGATCTTTGTTGAATCGCGGAGGTAAATTCATCTACAACATTATAATTTTTTCCTATTGAAAAAGTTGCAATAAACTTAATTTCTGGCACAATGCCAAATCTATTTGAAGAAACATATTTGAATGAGGCCTCCAAACTTAATGGTGAAAATTATGTTGATTGGAATTTTAAAAGTTATTAAATGTGTTGGAAGGGATGAATTTATGGTCCATGGTAAGTGGGGATGAGGCCAAACCCACTGGTCCCATTTTTGCAATTACGGATTGAGAAAATCATGAATCAAAAGCAAAGGTGCTAGTGTGCATGTCAGGGAAAGATAACATAATCCCACACATCTGAGATTGCAAGACATCCAGAGATACATGGGATGTACTTGAGGAATTGTATGAGACAACGAACACCAATCACATTCTCTACCTGAAAAGACATTTGTTGTACATCAGAATGGAGGTGCATGAGAACTTAAATATCTACATTTCCATAATTAAAGATTTGAGTGATCAACTTGGCACAATTGGTGAGAAGGTGTCCAACACTGATATGGTAACAATCACATTAAAAGGTTTAATTAAATATTATCATGTGTTTATTTCTAGTCTTAGATCCAGAGAAAAGTATCCTACCTTTACTATATTGACGATGATACTCTTACAAGAGGAAGAAAGAATGAAGACTTTTGATTTGGATGCAAGGTCTTCAGATCTAGCACTTGTAGCAAAAGGCAAACAACCATACATAGTAAAGCCTTGGGACATACGTAAAGGAGGTAAATACCAAGCAAAGCAAAAAGGTTTATCTTCATCAAAGTTTGAATCTAATGTTAAGATGAATGATGAGTGTTTTTATTGTGGAAAACTTGGTCATCATGCCAAATATTGTTATAAAAGAAAAGCACATGAATCCGAACATAGATATAGGAAATATGATAGTAATTTTGTGAAAAATGACTCCTCAATTAATGAAGGTTTTAAAAACCTTAGATTGTTCATTCTCAAGCTGCAATGTCGGTAGACACCGATGACAGAAATGCTTGGTATGTTGATTCTGGAGCTTCTGCTCATATGTAATGCAACAATGAATGGTTTGATGAGTGTTATGAGAATGCAGATGGTACTCACATCTATTTAGGATATGACAAAGCATTGAAAGTGCAAGGCTATGGAATTATAAATGTAAACATTCATATTGGTCAAATGAAAGAAATACATAATGTAATGTATGTCCTTGAAAAAAAATAGAACTTAATATTTGTGTTAACACTCATAATTTACCCCCGGTTGTGAAAGGATAATCCCAAGGTAACCACGGAACCAAGATTTAGGAAGAAAGTTGGATTCTTTCTTTCCAGAGAGGGATCTCTCAATATTAATCTCACCGGCCATAAATTTTTGAAAAAGAAACAAAATTTTATAATGACTGTGGTTGAAACATGTGCTCATTGGGCATGGAGTCATGTATAACAATAAACATTAACAGTGCTGATGCAAATGAATTTTATCAGAGGAAGGGTAGTTATTTATTCATAGTAAAAAAGCTTGTTGCTTGGTGATAAAGAAGAATTTAGAAACAATCCATTAATGTGGGAATCTATCAAGGATGAACCCACTGTTAACTTTAGAGGAAAGGTCTTGTGAATACTTAAAAGCAATGGAACAGAGCATATGAATATGAATTATGAACCACTATAAACTTATTTAAGCATGAAGAGATAACATAGTGGAAGCTTAACATGAAACACATGCACATATAAGAAAATAAAGTATAGACTAAAAATAGAATAACACAAGAACCTCTGTCAAAAGGCCTACTCGGCTCTGAAATTTTATTAATCTTTAGATCTCTATTACAATAACAATTTCTCTCATAGGTTCCAACCCTTGCTACATTGCAAATTGTTTCTTAAATACAAAACATGCTCCTTGAACTGATAACTACCTCTATACTAAAAATAGGAAAAATAACTTCCTTATTACATATGTCATGTTTCTCCCTAACTAACTAACTGCTCAAAAATAAATTACAAAATTTAGCTAAACTAGTCTTCAACAATCTTCAACAATTCTTCATTGGTGCAACCTGAACTTGTTTTTTAACTAGTTATTGGGACCAAAAGACAACAGAGTATCAAAAACCTCAATCTCCATTTCTTCAAAAACCTCTTCAATTTTATGGAATTCCAAAGCTTGAGCCTCTATTTCCTTTCCACTGTCCATTTTTAAATACTCTTTGGCAGGTAAAAAGTGGCCTACCTAATAAGTAGACGTGTGGATGAGAATATTTATAAGCTAAATTCACCCATGCAAACTGAGCTTTCTTCTTCCAATGCACAAAATACAAATAGTATTCATCCACATGCTTTACCTTTTATAGTATTTTATGCATTGGAATCCTCCATTATTTTTCATGCAACTTTCCCATGTGAATCCCCTTTTATCCATAGATCTACTTCCTCTTTGTCCTGAGCCATCAATCTCAATGATTGTTTAGCCTTACATTTCTGATTCCACTGCCCTAATTATATTTATCTTCCGTGCAATGCTTGGTAGCGCATCCTTTCATAACCTTAGATCCATCATTTTTTGTTTTCCATCGTAGATCCCTTCCTTGATTTATCGTCATCCATCTACAATGTAAACAACCTGCATCTCTCATTAGCGGATTTGCAAACAACATCTAATCTTATTCTTCATAAATCTTGATCATTGATCAATTATGAACTTTACATATTTCGCTCAACCCTAATGATACAAAGAGTATGCATATTTCTCTAGCGGATTTAATCTCCATCATAGATCTTAATCGATTTTGATCTCAGCCTTTGATTATTGTTTCTCTTTAACCTAATCCATTGGGCTTCATTGTGATTCTCTATGTGCATCTTGCAGTAGTGTAATCTACCTTGACCGTAGATCTTACCATCCTTAAATCTCAGCGATCGATAATGCGGGCCCTTTACACATTCCGCTGATTTCAACATCTCATTAGTTTGCACAGCTTATCTCAGTGGGATAACATTCAATTGTTTCTCTCATTCAAGCATTGATACTCACCAATGATTTGTGCAGGCTATACACCTTTCCGATTATTCTCGACTCAACTTTCTTCGCACATGTTTTCCCAGCAGAATCTTTAAGCGATGTAGATCACTTTCTTATTTAGATCTCTGGCGTTGATCTATGTAGTGTGTAATCATTTCCGTTGACTGGAAAAGTTTATTTTTTCATACTAGTTCCACTCGCGGAATCATTCTCGGCCATAGATCTATCTTAAATTTTTGAGTGATCGTAGATCTTGGCTCCCCTTTACACCATTCCGCTAGTTGCCTAAATTTCTTTCCTCGTGCATCTCTGGCTAGCGAATAAATTGACAACCATAGATCTTATCATCCATAGATATACACCAT
>LPNX010651693.1:0-31425 GCA_001517045.1 Pseudotsuga menziesii | reverse complement strand
AAGCCAAGGCTTACCACTCAATACCCCAAGTAAAGAACTTGTTGATCAAGCTTGCTTGATTGACTATGTTGGGTGTGATGAAAGCCTAAAATGTGCAGGATGTCCGACCTCACGGTGCCTCTTTTTTTTTTGATTTGCAGGTTTTAACAGGTACAACTTCGAATGGACTCATTAATCCCTCTTCTCACCCCATTCACAAGCTATTCGGAATGGAAGTTGAAGATGATTGCATCTCTGAAGAGACGAGGTCTCTATGAGGTGTCTATTGGACTTGGAAAAGAGTCTTATGAGAATGAGAATGACTGGCTAAATGACAGTGACAGATATTTTGGAGCAATAGGTCTGGCCCTGTCTCCTAGCTTGTACTACCTTATTGGCTCTGCTGAATACCCAAAGGAAGTCTGGACAAAATTGGACATAACCTTTGGCAAGCACAATGAGGATCATAATAGTACTTTCGAGATCACATCCAGCACCACAAGAGTTCTTTACTCAAAATTCTCGGCCTCTACTCTCTCTGATGAAGTTGTTCAAGATGAAGATGAAGCAAAATCTTCTACACAGTCAATTTGAATTGGAGAAAGTCTCCATGCAGTGACTCCTTCTCCCGATGCTCAGAAAGTTTATGAGATCTCTAATATCTCATCTCCTCAAATTGATGAAACAAAAGAAGACATTAAAATCTATGATATTGAAGAAAAATACTACTGCACTTCCATGCAAACATTCACTGGTGATTTTCCTTTGAATTCTGTGCAAAATTTACCAATAATTGCTTCCGAAAGTGAAGAGAAATTTGATTTTTCTCCCTCTAATGTTGCTGCTGGTGTGAAAATATGTAAAAAATTGGATATTTTGGAAGAAATATCAGATTATAAGAGTGACACATTTGCTCCCCATGATCTATATCTTCCAGCAAAATCCTGCAGGATTGCATGCACCAAAATTCATAATTTTGAAGAAAAAGACAACTGTGCATCCACCGTCTCGGTTGACCATAATTTTGGATCTGATATGAACCTTATTGGATCTGATACGATCTTATTTGGATCTGATTTGATATTTCTTGGTTCAAAATTTCAGGTTCATAAACCTTCAGTACTCCTTGTAGCTGTTCTCATCAACGGTGTGAAGAAACAAGTACCGCAAGTCTCCTACAAAACTGCTGCTGGGGATTTGATTTGATTTCATAGTTTTGGATCTATTGTGAACTTATTTAGATCTGATTTACATTCTGATCTGATATTATTTTGTTCATATTTTAAAATCCAAGAGCTTTCAATCATGCTTGTAGCTGCTCTCACCAATTCCGGTGTGAAAAATCAAGTACTGCAGTTCTTCTTTAATTTCGCTGATGGGGATTTGGTGTTAGTTTCCTCTTATGAGGTTGCTGATATTTTATTTTGTGAATCATTAGCTATTTCTGAAGCTATATCATATTTTGAAGCTCAAGCATTCGCTCTCCAGAGTCCCAGGGCTTCTCTACCTTTGGTCACATTCTCATCTCCTCACAAAACTAGTAAAGAGGAAGACATTCTGCATTTGCTTGGACACTTGCTCCTAAGATTTGGGGCTGATTTTACCACTCATGGTTTGTTGTTCAAGGTTGCAACATATCAGTTTCTTGAGTGTTCCACACATGGTTGAAATCCTCAAGAACCTTTGCTCTCTCTTCAGATGATTTCAGCTACTCTACATGGGTCCAGTTTTCACCGTGCAACTGCTTATATTTCTGATTCAGTTGAGTGCATTGTTATTCTTCCAAAGTGGAAGATTCCTCCAGACATATTCATTTAGTTTGGATTCATAGGTTCACATGCACAATATCAGGATACTGCTGCATAGAAGAACCAATTCTTGATTTACTGCTTAGTTTGAGGGGGGGGGGGGATTTTTCCCATGAGGTTTTCCCCGTTTCCTTGGTTATATTAAGCAGTTACTTTATTGTACAGGGTGACCTATGGCCTTAGTTACTGGAGCCCTAGCATTTTTATGCATCTATGTTTTCTAACTCTTCCTGAGTATAGCTTAAAGGGGGGTGTTGGAGACATTTACCACCATACACACTCTTTTTGGTCAAATTGGCCTAGTTAAACCACTATCCTAAGTATAATTGACATTAATTGTACTTAGGATAGTGGTTTAACTAGGTCAATTTGACCAAAAAGAGTGTGTATGGTGGTAAATGTCTCCAACACCTGTCAAAGGTATTTTTCATCTTCTCTTAATGTATTTGCACCTTGTCATAAGCCTTGAGTCTCTTATTTCATTTAACTCAATAATATGATTAATCCTTCTCTGCATATGGTTTGGATCCTCCTCTTGTTCCTGCAGTAACTTCATGATAGGAATACCCAAAGGTACTGAAAAAACTACTTTTTCTCCATATACCAATTGAAAATGTGACATCCCAATTGCCCTTTTTGTACATATCATATCTACCCACAAATCATACTTTAATTTTGTGTGCCAGGATCTCTTACTTTCCTCCAACAACCTCTTAATTATTCTCACTAAGCTCTTGTTAGAAGATTCTATAAGCCCATTCCCTCGAGGATAGTATGTAGTGGAGTGATTCAAACTGATATGGTACTTATGACATAAACTAATCATTTTCTTTGATTTGAAAGTAGGTGCAGTATCAGTTACAATTATTTTAGGACAACCAAAGCTTGGCAAGATATTATTCTCGAAAAAATCCATGATGGAAGAATCAATGGTTCTCATGGTTGGTATAGATTCAATCCATTTTGTGAAATAATCGGTTGGAGTTAAGATCCACTTATGCTGACCAGAGGAATTTGGGTTAATTTCTCCAATGAAATCTAACCCCCACTATTGAAAAGGTGCCTCAACTGAAATGGGAATAAGAGGTAGTGGCACTAACTTTCTTTTTCCATCAAATATCTGGCATTGGTTACAAGTAATAATTTCCTTATAAATATTGGAGAACATGGAAGGACAATAAAAAATAGCCCTCAAGATCTTGTTGGAAGTCACTTTCCAGGAATGATGTCCTCCACAAACACTGTGATGAAATTCCTTCATGGTTTGTTGAGCTTCATTCTCTAGCAAGCCATTCAACAAAATCCCTCCTAGGTCCTTCCAATATAAATACTGATTCATAATACAAAACTTTGTTGCTTTCAATTTTACTGACCTGGCCCTAGTTTTTCTCAATCTAGGAGGAGCCTATAAGTTATTCAAAACATAATGATGTCGTCGTACCATGGGGACAAAGCAAAATCTGATAGTACCTGCAATTCTGAATCAATCTGATTAGAATGATTAGACAAGAAATTTAATTGTAGAGATTCACAATTTAAATCTGTCATTAGCTTAGAAAGTCCCTGCCCCTTCACCAATTTTGTGGGCCTTATTTCCAAATCACATTCCAACAGAACAACAATCCACTTTACTCTCTTTCCCTTTGGTTCAGGTTGAGTAAGGATATTCTTCACTACATTACTAGGAACGAATGCTATGATGTGGGAATGTAAAATGTAGACCCTGAAATCCTTCAAAGATTTTACCAAGGCATAATTTCGTTTCTCTGTAATATCATACTTTAATTCCCCATCTCTTAGCACCTTGATAAAGAAAGCAATAGGTTGTTCATCATTTTGATGATTTTTCTGCAAGAAGACTCCAGCAATTATACGTTCATATGCATATGAGAAAACCATAAAATCCTTAGAAAAATCAGGACTCACTAAAACAAGGGCTTCAATGATTGATTTATTAATATCTTTAAAATATTTCTTGGCCTCCACTGTCCATTTAAGTTCATTATCTTTTTTTCAGCATTTTTGTGACATTCCTCAATATCTCTGAAAAACTAGGAATGAACCTTCTTAATAAATTTACCTGTCCAATGAATTATTGTACTTCCTTCTTATTCATAGGTTCCTCTACTTTCAGAATAACATTCACTATGTCTGGGTCAATCCCAATCCCATCCTTTGATATAATGTGATAGCAAATTTTGACATTTTGGGGTTAATGGCAATACCATACCTTCTACACTTTAGAAACATCCTTTCCAAATGTTTTATATGGTCCCTGCCAGATTTAGAATATACTGTAACGTCATCCATATAAATTACCACAAACTTATCCTTCTCCTCAAAAAAAGCTATGTCCATGGCTCTCTGGAAAGTAGTTCCTGCATTCATTAATCCAAAGGAATTTTGGCGTACATGAAAGTACCCCAAGGTGTAGTAAAAGTTATCTTCTCTTGGTCTTCAAGAAGAAATTTTATCTAATTGTATCCAGAAAATCCATCCATGGTGGAAATTATTTCAGCTCCTACTTCTTTCTATAAAATGTGATCCATTTTGGGCAAAGGATAATTGTATTTTAGTGACACTTTATTCAAATTTCTGAAATCTACACATAACATGATTTCCCCAATCTTCTTTCTCATAGGAACTATGTTAGCTACCCATTTGGAAAATCTAATAGTCATAATGATCTTTGCATTAAATAACTTTATTACTTCTTTTTAAATCAAAGGTAACAACATAGGATTTATTCTTCTTAATTTATGTCTGAATGGTTTCTCCCCAGGTTTGATAGGAATGGCATATTGTATGATGGAGGTGTCGTATTCTTTTAAATCCTCATAACTCCAAGCAAACACATCGGTATAATTCTTCATGGGGTAAATATTTTTCCTTTTCTGCTAGAGGAAAATTTCTTGACAACTTCACAACCTTGGGTGAATCTTCAGTCCCTATATTCTAATATTCAATATCGTTTTCGTTGAGACGAACCTTTGGATCTTTAGCAACAACATTTTGATCAAAAAGCTTTTCTAGAGGAATAAGACCCTTTGGAATTTAATTTCTTTTCAGCTGTATTCTATCTTTTCCTCCAATCATGTTCTTTAACTTTTTCTTTTCAACATCTTCTTCTGCAAACTATACATTTTCCTGGAATTTTTCTGAATTTTGGTTCTCCATGTCTATCTGTGTATTTACAAATTCATCTAACAACTCCAAAAATCTCTTAATATGTGGATCATCTTCAAAAAAATTCCAATATTTGGAGTTATCAAGAATAGAAGGTCTATTTAAAATTTCTATTTTCTATTTTTGCTTTGAATAGATCAACACTTTGAAGTTATAGCAGTAGTAGTCAAAGAATCAACTACATGATTTTCTTTTATGGGAATTAATTTGGCTTTTTATTCTGTAAGAAGTTCCCTAACATATACCACACTTCATTTCTGTATGCCCTCATTCTAGGATGTTTGGTTTGGTAATCGTCATTCACTTGATTCACTACTAACTTAGAATCCCCAAAAACATATATTCTTTTATCTTTCAAATATTTCAAAGCATTCAATACTAATAGCATAGCCTCATACTTTGCTACATTATTGGTACACTCAAATGTCAATTTATAAGGATATACTTTAAAGTCCCTATTTGAAGAAATTATCCAAATACCAGCACCAACTCCTTCTTTACTAATGGACCCATCAAAATACATTGTCCCCAGTCCTTCCTCATTTTGTTTTTTTCTCTAATGCTTCATGTCTTTTGACAACCTCTTTGTCCTCTTTTACCTCAAAAACTATAGGTATTTCTCGGTCAGCATGAGAGTCATTGAAAAATATGGAAGATCCCAAATCAGTATCTACAACATATATGGGATGGTTATCATTCTTGTCTTGGCTACTAACCACATATGCTAACCTTTTTTCTCTATACAATCTCATGTGACCTCCTAAAAAAGGAATGGTTGCATAAGACATGTCCATTTGTATTGTTCCTTTTAGTTTTGAAGCCCATGATCTTGACACTAGCATACCAAATTTAGGAGGAATTTCAACCACTACTATGTCCATGACAATACTCTTGGCTGGAATATGTGCAAGAGTTACCACCATGTCTTTAATCAATCCTAGACATCTTACTTTTCTAGAATAAGAAGAACACAATTCTTTCTAAGGCCTTGTAATCTCCAATCCTACACCTTCCACCACTACTATTGACATTAAATTATGAGATGCACCAGAATCTAGCATAGCATTGTGTAAAATCATGTCATGAATATTCAAGGTTACATAGAAAGGTGGGTCGTCCTCTTCATCTGTATCTTCAATTCTAATCCCAAGAACAATGGTGGGAGCATCATTTGTTAACTCTAAAATATCTGGTTGACAATCTCCCTCAGTTTTTACCATCTTGGTTATCTTATCTTTGTACTCATTATTCCTCAACAATTCATTGAATCGGATGGGAATGTTTATTTTGGACAATTCATATTGCAAATTGAAACAAAAAACTTCTCTATCCACATCAACTGGTACTTGTTGTCTAATTTATTTTGACAATTCTCTTTTATTATCTAAATCTTTCTGTACAACATTCTCTTTTTGTTTATCTTTTTGCTTTTGTATTTTTTTTTCTGTATTTGGCTGACTACTGGAAGGCTGATTTGAATTGGGCCTTCCTTTATTAATAACTACATCTCTACTTCTCAATTTTAATTTCATTTGGAAATGATCAATTGCATTCTGATAACCCCTCTGATACTGCTCTAACTCTACCTCAAATGTATTATAATCATCCTCTTGAGAAAACAAATTGTGCTCTTCTTCAATGAGATAGATTGCAGAATCTAAAACATCAAAGTGATGTATTTGATTATCCATTGGGTCATTTCCTTCCTCCTCGTCAACATGATTTTTTGGGAATGGAGGTCTTATCTACTAGTCTTCAGGATTTCTTAGATTCCTTTGGTCTCTCTGCCTAAATTGAGGGGGAAGAGGAGGAGGTTTTTTGAGGTTTGGTTCAAGATTTGTGGCTCAGGATACTCTCTGTTAGGTGGCCAGTTATCTAATGCCAACCCATCCATCAACCTCTCCATTATGTCAAACTTGGAATCATTTGAAGAAGAGGAAGTAGAAGGTTGATTTTCTTCTCTCATATTTCTCCTATCCACCTCCACTCTCTATTTCATTTCCTTTGAAGCCATCAAATTAGCTTCCACATCCAGAGCATCTTTAAACATAGTAGGAAGGTTAGCAGATTTCCTTTTTCTTAATAACAGGGAAAAATCACTGTCAAAGGAATCTACGTAATGTAGTTTAGCATCTCTTACAAGGGGTTTAATGTCTGCTGGAGTTGAATTATAAACGCTCATGAATATGCTAGAGAACTCATGTATTAACTCAAAATTTCTCTTCTTTAGATTATTGTATTGAGATAGAACTTGTAAGGGATTTTTCTTGTCTTCCCACCTATCTAAAAACATAGTTTGAAAAGCTTCAAAGGTGGGTATAGATATTGCAGGAAAATCCTTAAACCACCTCTTAGCCTCTCCAGATAGACTTTGTGCAAATAACCTAATTTTGGCATCATCATAAACAACTTCTTCCCGATCAATAAAATCATCAAATCTATCCATGTGTTGTTTAGCTGTGAATTTCCCTTCCCCATCGAATAAAAATATTCTCTGTGAATAGTTCTGGGGAAGGTCATGTAACACAACAGGTAAGGCTAGTGGAGCAAATCTAGCAGCCATGGGTATAGGGGGATGAGGAACAACAGGGGGATTTTGGACACTATTGGAAGTATGAGGCTGGGAACTTTGGATCAGAGGATTAGCATGTTCTTTGTTGACAACATTTTGGAGATTTTGCCACAAGGAATCTAACAAGTATGACTGGAATATGTCTGGATTAATTTCCCTTTGTTTCAAATCTGACTCAGATTTAGACCATAACAAATACTTTTCCAAATTTGTTTCCAAATCGAAATCTTGAAATCTAAGATATACTTCTTGATTTTGAGAAAATGACCATTCAACATGAGAAGTACTTATTTGTTATTTACCACGTATATGCCTAATCAATTTTTCTGGGTTTTCCACACTATATTAAACTTCAGAATTAGGATTACCTCTAGTATGTGCCCTCCTAGAAGCGAGGATGTCATCTTTTGAATATCTTCTTGAAAATCAAAATGGAGTCGCTAGGGAAAATGCACAACCAACCTCAAATGCAAGAACCTCTATTTTCCCACAGATATTATGTCTTTGAATAACTTTGTCGTTCTCCCAGGGCAGATTTGAACTCTCGTTCCCCAGCAATGGCGTCAAGATGTTAACACTCAGAATTTACCCCCGATTGTGAAAGGATAATCCCAAGGTAACCACAGAACCAAGCTTTAAGAAGAAAGACAACTTCTTTCTTTCCAGATAGGGATCTCTCAATATTAATCTCACAGGTCAAAAATGTTTGAAAAAGAAACAAAATTTAATATTGATTGTGGTTGAAACAGGTTCTCATTGGTCATGGAGTCATGGATAACAATAAACACTAACAATGTTGTTGCAAAGGAATTTTAACAGAGGTAGGGTATCTATTTCTTCACAGTAAAAAAACTTGCTCTCTGGTGATAAAGAAGAATTTAGAAGCAATCCATTAATGTGGAAATTTATCAAGGATGAATCCACTATTAACTTTAGAGGAAAGGTCTTGTGAATACTTAAAAGCAATGGAACATAGCATATAAATACGAATTATGAACCACTATAAACTCATTTAAGCATGAAAAGATAACATAATGGAATCTTAACAGGAAACACATGTGCATATATGAAAACAAAGTACAGACTGAAAAGAGAATAACACAAGAATATATGTCAAAAGACCCGCTCGACTCTGAAATTTTATTAATCTTTGGATCTCTGTTACAATAACAATTTCTCTCATGGGTTCCAACCCTTGTTACATTGCAAATTGGTTCTTAAATACAAAACATGCTCCTTGAGATGATAACTACCTCTATACTAAAAATAGGCAAAATAAATACCTTATTACATCTGTCATGTTGTTCCCTAACTAACTAACTGCTAAAAAATAAATTACAAAAGTGAGCTAAACTAGTCTTCAACAATTTTCAATAATTCTTCATTGGTGCAACCTGTACTTGGTTTTTAACTGGTTAATGGGACGAAAAAAATTCACTATCCCTGTCTTCAAAAACCTCTTCAATTTTTTGGAATTCCAAAGCTTGAGCCTCTATTTCCCTTCCACTGTATATTTTTAAATACTCTTTAGAAGGTAAAAAGTGGCCTACGTGGTAAGTTGACGGGTGGACGAGAATCTTTCTAAGCTCTCTTCACCCACACAAACTGATCTTTCTTCTTCCAATGCACAAAAGACAAATAGTCTTCATCCACGTGATTTACCTTTTATAGTATTTTATGCATTGGAATCCTCTGTTATTTTTCATGCAACTTTCACATGTGAATCCCCTTTCATTTGTAGATCTAATTCCTCTTTGTCATGAGCCGTCAATCTCGATTATTGTTTATCCTTACATTTCTAATTATGCTTCCCTAATTATATTTATCTTCATTGCAATTCTCGGCAGCGGATCCTTTCATAGCAGTAGATCCATCATTTTTTGTTTACCACCGTAGATCCCTTCCTTGATTTACCGTCATCCATCCAGAATATAAACATCCTGCATCTTTCATCAACAGATTTGAAAAAAGAATCTAAGCTTATTCTCCATAAATCCTGACCATTGATCAATTCCGACCTTTACATATTCTGCTCAACCCTAATTATACAAACAATATGCAGATTTCTCTAGCGGACTCAATCTCCATCGTAGATCATTATTGGTTTTTATCTCAGCATTTGATTATTGTTTATCTTTACCCTGTTCCATTGGGATTCATTATGATTCTCTCCGCGCTTCTTGCAGTAGTGGAATCTCTCTCTACTGTAGGTATTACCATCCTTATATCTCATCCATCGATCATGCGGGCCCTTTACACATTCCACTGATTTCAACATCTGATTAGTCTCCGCAACTTATATCAGTGGAATAATCTTCAACTGTTGATCTTGTTCAAGCATTGATCCTCACCATTGATTTGTGTGGACTATACAGCTTTTCGCTGATTCCCGACTCAACTTTCTACACACATGTTTTCCCAACGAAATCTTTAAGCATTGTAGATCAATTTCTTATTTAGATCTTTGTTGTTGATCTATGCAGCGTGTAAGATTTTCCATTGATTGGAAAAGTTTTTTTTTTTTGCGCTAGTTCCACCAGCAGAGTCATTCTCAGTTGTAGATCTTTCTTGCCTTTTTTTGTGATCATAGATCTTGGCTCCCCTTTACACCATTCCGCTATCTGCCAAAATTTATTTGCTCGTGCATCTCTGGCTAGCAGATAAATTGACAACCGTAGATATTCTCATCCACAGATCTACGCCATTAAAACCTGTCACATGATAACATAAGTGCACATTTTTCATTTAAGCTTGTTTCCAAAACTTAACCCATGATTTCCTTAGAAAATATAGATTTGAACTTTGGAAATAGCCCCTTTATCGTTCTTTAAGCACCTTATAGCATACCTTCGGTCATATCATGAAACTTTCCATACCATACCCTATTTCTTCTAAGGCATGCCCCTTTCCAAATGCTAACCAGAAATGGCACTAACAATATGTTTCTTCAGTTACTTATCATGATCTAAAAGTGGAGTTTGTGAAGTCAGGATGTGTTGTGAAGGACGTCCATGATTGCTACAGGGTCATTGCAAGTGGGACTAGAGATGGAGGACTGTACAAGTTGAATGTGACCAAGACAACACATCATGTGTTGGCATCTTTGACAATGCCAAAAGAATATTTGTGGCACCAAAGGTATGGACATCTAAATCAGAATGATTTAGTGCTACTTCAAAACAAATCTATTGTAGAAGGACTACCAATCCTGAAATATGGACATTTGGAATGTGTAGCATGTACTCTTGGTAAGCAACATAGAGCTTAATTTATTGTTCACAAAGAGAAACATAAAAGAGATATACTTCAGTTGATTCTTATATTTGTTGATGACAGATCCAAGTATACATAGGTTTATTTCATAAGGAATAAAAGTGATGTATTTGAATACTTCAAAGAATTTAGAACCGTGGTGGAAAAACAAATAGGTAAATGCATTGAAATCCTTAGATCATATCAAGAGGGAGAATACTCATCAGGAGCATTCAATAATTATTGTAAAAGTCACGAAATTCTACAACAATTCACAATACCAAACACACCTCAACAAAATAGTGTTATTGAGAGGAAGAACCAAACATTGGTGGAATGTGCTTGCAACATGTTGAAAGGTAAAAATATTTCGAATGGTTTTTGGGCAGAAGTTATTAACAGTGCAGTTTATTTAAAGAATAGAAGTCTGACTAAATGTCTAGATCATAAGACACCATTTGAAGTTTTCCATGGATATAAACCTGAAGTGAGTCATCTTAGAATGTTTGTGTGTAGAGAATTTTCCCATATTTCCAAATATGAGAAAATAAAACTTGATGCAAAGTCAATTAAATGCATTTTTATTGCCTATTGTGATGATTATAAGCATATAAATTGTATGATCCTAGATCACATAAATTGATTGCAAATAGGGATGTGGTGCTTCATGAGAATACATATGAAGATAATGGTGTATGGAATGCTTCTCTTAACAATTATGATTATGTTAAATTTGATACAAGTGTTGAACAAGAAAATGAGCAAGAGAAGGAACAGGTACAGGTTCAAGGACCGGAAGCATCGAACAATCAAGGCACTCCCAGAAGAAGAGAAGAATATGAAAGAAACAAAACACCAAGGAGGTCATCTTGACAAACCCAACCACCCTTAAGGTACAAAGACTATGCATTAGTGACTCATGTTATGAATGTAGTTGATCCTGTAACATATGAAGAAGCTAAAGATGATAAAGAATGGAGAGATGTTATGAATGCATAATATGAGTCTATAATGAGGAATGATACATGGGAACTAACTGAGTTTATTGAAGACAAAGTTCCCATAGGGTGTAAATGGTTGTATAAATAAAAAATTAAGGTTGATGGTACCATTGATAAATATACGGCTTGACTACTTGCTAAAGGCTACTCACAGAAAGAAGGTATAGATTATGTGGATAGATTTGCACCAATAGAAAAAATGAACACAATCTTATTAATGATAACACTAACTACAAAATATGATTGGGTACTACATCAGTTAGATTTGAAATCTTCCTTTCTAAATGGTGAATTGAAGAGAAAATCTATCTTGAATAGCCAGAATGATTTGTGAAACTAGATCAATAACATCTAGTGTGTAAATTAAAAGCATTGTATGGTCTAAAACAAGCTCATAGATCATGGTATACAAAAATTGATCATTTCTTCATTAAACATGGGTTTCAAAAAAATAATAGTGATCATAATTTGTATGTAAAGAAAGATGAAGATGGGAAGATGGCCTTTATTTCATTATATGTGGATGATCTCATAATTACATCAAGTGCTGATGGAGTAATTACATCCATAAAAGAGCAATTGTTTCAAGTATTTGACATGAAATATTTAGGACAACTGCATTATTGTTTGGATCTTGAAGTATGGAGGGACAAAGGAAAGAATCTAATCACTTGAAGAAAGTATACATTGGATACTCTTGGAAGGTTCAGGATGAATAAATGCAAGGAAATATCTACTCCATTGATGCAAAATGAAAAACTGAGCAACAATGATGAATCAAATGAAGTGGATGGAATTTTAAATCGATAATTGGTGGAAAGTCTCAATTATCTCACCAATACTAGACCTATATTGCATACTCTGTTAGAATGCTCAATCAGTTTATGGTCAAGACTCATGAGAGTCATTGGCTAGCTGTAAAAATAATGTTTCGTTATTTGAAAGGAACTTAAAATTATGGAATTGAATAGACTAATTATTGTGATGTTAAGTTGACAGGATATTCAGATTCAGACTAGGCAAGAGATGTTGATGACAAGAGATCTACAACAGGTTATGTGTTCAATCTAGGATCGTGTGTCATATCATGGAACAGTAAAAAAGAACCAATTATGTCCATATCATCCACCGAAGAAGAATATAAATAATTATGCAGCTCTACATGTGAAGTTGTTTGGTTTCGAAGAGTTCTTGAAGATGTTGGAGAGAAGAAGGAAGATCCAACGATCATCAATTGCAACAACCAACGTTCAATCAAGTTGCAAAACAATCTAGCGTTTCATGCAAGATCAAAGCATATTGACATCCAACATCATTTTGTGAGAGAAAAGCTTCAATCCAAATAAATTAATTTGATGTATGGTAAAACTGATGAAAATGTGGCCGATATGTTTACTAAGCGAATTGGCAAGGCCAAGTTTGTAATGTTTAGGTCAATATTAAGAGTTGTTGAAAATCTATTTCTCCATTAAGGGGGAGTATTAGAATAATGTAGAAATGTCTAGAATGTCTAGCTGTTAGTGAGTTGTTGTTGTGATGAGTTGTGGATGCGTTGTGCTTATTTGTCTGAAGGTTCTGGATATCGGTGGTCAAGTGTGGAGTGAAGTATAAATGTATGCTTGTGTTTACTCAATAAACAAGTTGTTGTGATGTGAGAGCATTTGGTCTCTCAGTTGTGCAATTCTTTTGTTAGCTTGTCTTGTGTATTATGTGGTTATAAATCTAAGTATAGTAACCCTCTTACTTGGGCCTATTACACAAAGTCATCTAAAGAAACCCTATGACCTACACATTGAAAAACAAAGACCAAAAGAACTTGCATGGTGGAAAAACTGAGCTAATGTTCATCTTCTAAGTAAGAGTTGAGAATGAAAAATTAAGCTGAGAATTGTGTTGATTGTCCTCAACAGGTTTCTCATTGGGCTCTATATTTTGGCTCATTCTCATCCTCCACTACCATAACTTTCAAAAACAAGTGACCCATGGTAAGAGCATCATATCTGGCTTCCATGAAGTCAATTTCTGCATGATATAAAATCTGGTTGAGTGTCCCTTTCCTCCATTGCTTGCACAATTAAATATTTGACTAGCTAGTAAATCTAAATCATTTTAGAAACCTTGGTGTCCTTGCTTATGGAGAAGCCTCTATCAATGATCCATTGGAGAGCTTCCATACCGATTTTCTTAGTAGAATTCTAACCCCTTTTAGGTGTTTCCTTTTTTTCTAGTTCATTCATCTCTACTTCGACTACCTCAAAATGTTTGAGAAAGTACCTATTGGTAGTTTTTGTGGCTTCCTACTAGGCTTTGGTGAGTTTTTAATCTCATGCTTGATTGAAATGTAGCTTCCATTTTTGGGTTTATCGCATCTAATGATCCTTCAGTTTCCCTCATCTTCTACCTAGACTGAAAATTTCCCTTTCCTATCTCCAGGTTGGAAGTTACCCTTTCTTGTCATTGTAGCGTCCTAAATAGAAAAACATAGTTACAAAGATTCCACCGTTGTCTACTAAGCTAGAGTTTTTGGACACAGTCCAAACAATCAAGAGTTCCTAATGTCCCCCAAATCTTGCACCTGGGTGTAATACTAAGGAGTCCCTAGGCTCAAGGGTTTGAAACCAATGCTCTCCATGAGATTCAAAGAGCTAAAAAGGAGAGAACATTATGTCATGACACAAACTCCTCTCCAAATAGAAACCACCTCCATTATCCTTTGGTTTGCATTCCCATGAACCTTCATAATCTCAGACCGTGATGAATTCATCATCTTCTTAATTCTCGCATGGGTGACTTAGATTTGAATCAAAGGGCTCTCATTCCTGGAGTAATGGAGTAACGCCCCTTTATTGTAGACCAAACATCCCATATCATTGTTCACCATTGCAGTCAATAGAATTTACCATGTCATATACTCATGCATGGGGAGTGTTTGTTGGATACCATCTTCGATTGCCTATGTCGACATCACCCTTGTCATCTATAACCTCAATCGCTCGTGTCCTTAACAGCCCATGTGGGTGTTTCATTCACTAGTTATGAATTGCAAATCGATTTTTTTTATCCAAGGTGAAGATAAATCAATGTTATAATTTAGTTCATTACTATATGTGTCTGTGGCTTATAATTGCTATCTTGAACTGCACACAAACTTAATCATAGAGGTGTATAGGAATATTGTTTTATAACATCTCTATATCAATATGAATATCAAATCTACTGCCAATGTTTAATATCTAATAACCTTAGCTGCACTAACAATCTTGTTATTTTTGTTGCATCTCATGTCACATCGAACATCACCACTATTACTTCTTTCTATACATTGTTATAACCGCATCTTGCATCTTCCATGTGTATAGGGATCCTTAATCAAAATACTAAACATGGGTATCTAGCTAGATTACATATCAATGTTAATTATTTAACCATTTGGTTCCTATAGGAGTATCTAACTAGATACCCATGTCACCACCCATATCACTGGTAGTAATTTAACCACTTGGTTTCACGATAGGAGTATTTATCTAGATACCCATGCCACTAGTAATCATATAACCATTTGGGTCCTATAAGAGAATCAAGCTAGATATCCATGTCAATGGTAATCATTTAACCATTTGGTTGATGTATGTATGCATAATCACCAACAGGGAGTAGGAGTTGAACCTTTGAATGTAGATGTACTAACGTGCAAGCACTGAGAGGGTATACAAACCAAACATATACCTTTTATTTATAGATATTGATTCTTAACCAAAACACTAGACAACACAAGACATGGGCAATGCATCCATGCAATTGGTAATCATCTAACCTTTTGATTCTAGTTGTAGAGATGTATGAATTGATGTAGCTACATGTGCTTTTTTGAGAGTGAACAAAAAAGCTTTGACAATATTTTTTTTTATCACACCTTAGAAAATCACCACACAAAGATGGGGTCATAAATCAATTTTGTCTCATTAACATACAACCAATGTATTAAAAGCCAACATAGGTCTATCTTAAACCCACATTTATCAAACAATGAGAGGGATCAAATTGATACATCTCGTTTTACAATTTAAAAAGGCAGAAATGATAAATTAGGTTCCTCCACATATGAGTTTTAAAATATAAAAATTACACCTTAAAAAGTTTTAATTCCTCTTGATACTTAATAATTCTAGGTTAAAATGAAATTATGTTATTTTTCTTTTTTCTTTTTATAAATTTGATGTAAAACTTAAAATTTAACCCACATATACCTGGGATAACTTTATAACTTTATTGATTTTTGTTTGTTTGTTTGTTATTATCAGGTTACAACATCTCCCCAGTTTAATCGGTTTCTTGTCCTCCTATTGATGGTCAGGGATTCCATTTGGATTGTGTTCCTCCCAGAAGTTCCTAAAAACTTTCTGTTTAGCTCCGTCTGTTGTTCCATAACAGCGATGTATCGCTGTTTGGCTAGGTTTCGTCGGTTCCTTTAATGTTTTTCGTTTTAAACAGACGGGATTTGCTGTGGTGTCCAATGGAAACGATTCTATCTAATTGATGGCGTGGTCGAAGGCCAGTTTCCCTTCAGGTTTTCATGTCTTAGGCCCCCAAGGCCCGGCAGTACTTCTGCCTTATCGGCATGTGTCGGGCTATCAAGTTATTGGGAGAAAACCTCATGAAACCCTACCAAAGACTTTGATATGAAGTCTAGGTCGTCCATCTTGTGGAGCATTCAATGGTAATTGGGACACGCAATCTCAAGGCGCTTTCTAAACGATAACTAAATCTCTCCGGCTACCATTTTAGTGGGAATCAGACACTTCAGAGATCTGGATTTGTAAGTCCAAAGGCATTTTTGGTTATATTTGTATTTTTGTTGATTTAGGTTTAATTAAAAACTCCAAATTGCAGTTCTGAATTTGATGAAATCCCAACTTCTTATTAAAATGGATTGCATTTTCAAAATCCTACTGAAAAACAAACCGTGAAATCACAACTTGTTATTAAGATTGATTGCAAATTCAAAGTTATAGTGAAAAGCAAGCCCAAAAAACCCCCTTTCAAAATGCAAAACAACCACCCGTAATACTGATGAAACGAAAAGGAAATTAAGGGGGGGCGTGCACCGATACTCTTGAAACGAAGAGAAAACAAAGGAGGGAGCTCTGACACCAGCTGATGCGGAGGATCAGTCAAGCCTGCCACATCTCCTGGATATCCTAGAAGCCCGAACGTAGATGCATGCAGGGAACCCACTCCCGATTCAAACTCGGAGTTTACACCGAGTTCTATTAGGATTGACTGTGTAACGGACTGTGTGTGCCTTTCGCTGTTGTGTGAGTGTATTTGAGGAGGAATGGTGGAGTGCGGGGAAGGTCACAGCATAAGGCAGGAATTTCTGTTAAAGCAAACAATATGCATCGCACAGCAGTATAATAAATGCTGTAACTGTATAGACCGCCTGTATATATACTGGTTAATCTGAAATGCTATCTTAAGGTGTATATCTCACTTTATGAGTTTATACAACCTTCATTATTCTGCTGAAAGTTGTATTTAGTTTGCCTTTTGTTAAGAGATTCAACTGTGTTTCAAGTCTTTTGAGTCTGCTAAGGCGTATTTGAATAACCTGGCCATTAATGAAACTAGTTGGGTTGAATCTGCCCTGTTTGAGGATCATTCTAAGTGCCATTTTATTGGTATGTTAGCATACACTGCATGTACTGATCTTAATGTAATGGTGGCTTTGATTAGCATTTGAAGCAAGTTGTATTATGTCTCTGTAATTTTTCTTTCTGAAATTGATGAATGTATGGTCTGTGCAGTGTGAACTCTATTGTTCGGCATTTTTGGGCCTGCCCACTTCTGTTTGCATCATATTTTTGGTACGAGAGCAACTTGATATTTAGAGAAGTAGAATGCCCAGCAAGTAGAGCAACTGTTGCAGGTTTACAGCTGGAGATTTAGCTGCTAAAACAGAATAATTAGTTCGAAAGAAGAACTACATGTACTCGGAGGAGCACTAGATTGCATATAGGTGCATTAACATAACCAATGGGTAATGTATTGACTATGGAAAGCTTGATCAGCTCCAAGAGAGTGAGTTCTTGAGAAGCAAAAGAGAATCGGCGAACTAAATTAAATTGCAGAGAAAAAGTTCATCTGCTTTAGTAATCCTTGTTGTGCCTTAAAGAGTCAGAAAGAACTGAGGTGCATGTGAGAACATCGAGTTGACCGGATGAAGCCATACTGAGGGCAAGGATTGCTGGAGCAAGTGTTAGGTGTTTGCTTGTGCTGGTTAAATAACAACATATTAAGAATGGTGAAGGAGAACCGGGTGAGCCAAGAAGAGAAAGAGTGAATCAAGGAAGGCATGCAAGCAATTAGGCAACTAACCAAAAATCGTATTGAAAGACAATAAAGAAAAGTATAGATCGAAGCTTTGAATAGGACAGTAAAGACTAGACTTTCGAGAAAGAAGAAAGACAACGAATTGAAAATAGGGACATTTCAGAGGGGGTCTCAATTGTGGAAGTGGTGCTTTGCTACCTGGAAGAAGGTGAAGCACTTGATCAATAGTGCATAAAAATCGAGGATGTGTGTGCTATTCAGAGCAAGCAAGAAAAAGATAAAGAGGATTAAGCATGTAAAGACTTACATGGATGTAAATGCGAGGAGAAGAAAGATGCTGCAAATTGCATCCAAGGAAGGGTTGTGGAAACCTTGGTGAGGAGAACTGAAGAAGACAAGAAGCTTGCAGCTAAAGACACTTTTCTGAAGGGATTACAGAGGACAACAACTGAAGATAAGGCTGATTTATAGGTCGCAGAAAACAAATTCGTAGGAGAAGTGGGGAACATGATCTATCGCTTAGATAGGGAAGAAGGAGACGTCATTCACAACATGGCAATGGCTGAACAAGGGACCATCGTGGAGAAGTTAAAATGAGGCAAAACTTTGCCTAGGTAGGGTGAGATTTGAGATTTGACTTCATACAAAGGAGTTTGGTTGTTGAAGTGAACAGAGTTTTGGAGCAAAGGCAAATGTGATGGCACTTCATGTATTTGGTAATTATCCCTGTGGATTGGGATAGTTCGAGATTGACAAATGGAGATAATCTATGCAGAGATTGAACTATTGGATGTGGAAGTTTGGAGTGCATGAATGGGACGCTGTCGAGAGTTAGTCATGGTTTAATAGGTATAGAGAGGAAAAGAGTGAGTCATGGTTTGATAGATAGAGAAAGCAGAGGAAAACAAAGCGCAATAACTCTGAACCAGGAGGTTCAGAATTTTTAAAACAAGGGGAGTATGATTCGCGAGAGGATCCGTCAAGCCTGCCACATGTCTTGGAGATTCTAGAAGCTGCCACATGTCCTGGAGATTCTAGAAACCCGAATGTGGATGCATGCAGTGTACCTACTCCCGATTTTAACTTTCAGGACATTGGTAGGTAATTAGACTCTGCAATGCACGGATCTACTGATCTAAGGGTTCTGCATAATGTAATGGCGGTTTTGATTATCATTTGAAGAAAGTTGTATTATGTCTCTAAATTCTATAATAGAAATTGATAAACGTCTGGTCTGTGAGCTATATTGTTCAGCATTTTTGGGCTTGCTCCCTTGCATCACCAATCATCTATGTACAGACGAACTCAAAGCCATCATGAAAATCTATACTAATGAGCAAAACTAGAAATTCCAACAAAGTTCCAAATCCGGGAACTGTCACGTCCCCGGTTTTGACCCCGTTTGCATGATGTATATATTGTGATTAATCGTGGTGAGGAGCTCAAGGCAAAAGCCCCACCATCGATTTTGTTGTGTATGTTTCGGCAATGGGGATAATTGCCGATGGTATGTTGTGCTATCCGACACATTTTAATTTGGCATCATGTAAACCCGCACATCAATTAAAATAAACCACAACCAGCTACGGCAGTGCAACGTTGAATGAAAAGGGCATGGTTCCAAAGGATAAGGGGTGGGGGATGTCAAACCTTGGTTATGGGAAAAACCCATGTTTTGTCACCTTGTTGATTTGCCACCTTTTTGTCTCACCCAACCTTGTCAACCTCTTTAATGCTCAGCTGGTGGTTGAGGAGTTATGGCTGAGGGCATTTATTGCTGAAGTGGTGGTGGTTGTGGGAGGCTGTCAGCCTTACCCAATTGCCCACTCCACCCATGTCTGCCCATTCTTCTCCCTCACGCACTCTTCCCTGGTCAGTTTACACTCACACCACGATTTTGGTCTGTTGGCTTCTCACGCACAGGCTCTGGGCGATTTTAGTCTCACGCAGACATTTTCTGGGGCTCCACGAGTTGCTGAAGCACCCACGCACTGTAATTCACGTCCTTGCTGTTGTTTTGTTCATCCACGGGCAAAAATCGGAGTTGTTTTCTCCCCACGTAGGGCCTCTACTGCTGGAATCCTCACGCAGAAAATCGGGTATGTTTTTCCCGTGCATTTTTCTGTTGGGTGCGAGTTTTTCCTCACGCACAAGATGTTTGGGTCGTTTTTCCCATGCCGTGAGCCATGCTCGCTGTTGTGTTTGGGGCTGTTGTCTTCCCCATGAGTTTTGTCGGCTGTGGGTTCCAATTTCGTTTTGGACCACTGTGGATTGCTAATTCGTGGGTTGAATTTCCCTTGTCTGTCCACGCTGGGAGTTGTTCTTCTTCTTTGTTGGGACTGTGTGAGTTGCCATTAGTCACCCGGAGGAATTGTGTGTGCTGTTGGCTGAATTTTCCCTGTTTTGGGACTGTGGGCTGTTGTTATCCTTCATTGTGTGTTGTGGCTGCTGATATACCCTGGTTTGGGTGCTGTTGTTGAGTTGCTTTGGCCACGTTAGGGCCAAAACCTACTCTGAGTTGCCTTATAGGATGGAGCTGTGTCTTACCTTTCGCTTGGGACCGTCACCGGTCGTTCTGCTTCTTCACAAGGCAGTGAATGAAGTTGTTTGGCTGCTGGTATGCAGTGGTTGAACCTTGGACTGTGCTGGTTTGGCTTGTCTGTTGAAAGCCTGTGAAACCCAGCAGTGTTGGTTTGGCTGTTATGTGTCCCCTTGGCTATGTCTAAGCCTGCAATTGACCCTTATTCCGGAGGAATCATGCCCAGCTCGGGGGTGGCAGCGTTGCTGAGAGATTGATGAGCACGCTGGCCTATGGTTGGGTGGAACGTTGCAGCGACGTAGCTGGTTGCGGGTGAATTCTTCATTAACAGATAAGTGCTACCAGTCTATCTCTGCAATTATAACAATTGTATATGGAATTATGATGAACATGTGATTGCTGGAATGTATGTGTGCTTCCGCTGTATGTTCAAAGATAAATGCATCTGTGTATGCTTGTAAGTTTCAATTTCAGCATTTGAATTCTGTTTATGTTCATGGGGCGTTTTGCCCGGTTGTATTTTGATGTGCTCGTCGCGTCCTCTTCGCCGGTTGAGGGACGGGGACGTGACAGGAACCAAATTTACCTCAAAACATCTGGCTTCCAGGAAATCTGTACAGCAGTTAGCAAGGAGAATCACATTTACATTAGGTTGGAAACAGAATAATTCGGCAATCAGGAGTTCCAAAACAAAGCTTCTTTCCAATCTCCACATCAAAAATACATACACAAATGTTTCCAAAACTGAGACTTTTATTTACTTTCTGCCTTTCATACCCCTACCAAAAGCTCACAAAATCAAAGGTTTGCCCTCTCTAAACATCGCAAATAATACTACTTTATTTTTACAAAACATGGAGTGATGGGTAGTAACAGGAATAGCAAACTCCAATTGATCTATGTTGGAGTCAAGAAGATTTGGGCGTCCAGGTAGCCCTACAATCTAGCATCATCGGTATTTAGGAAGATGGATCTGTTACGCTTAACTCCCTTAAGTCTGCCGAAAAACATGACCATTATGATTACAACTTTCCCTGTAGCACTCCATTTCCCAGAGAAACTATAAGGCACCTCTTCACAATGCCCTTTAGAATTTAAAATCAGCTCCCTGAAGAGGCTACAACTGTAGCCCACTGACATTCCAACATTCCCATAGGCGCTGCATCAACCAGAAAGGCCCGTTATTCACAAACTATCCTCATCGGTCTATTTTCATCAACAGAAGCTAAATGAATTCTACAGCCAAGATGGGGGTTAATCATTGACTGTGTGTGCTGTACAGTGTATGAAACAGTGAATTGAATCTAACGTTCAATCAACCTAAATCCAACGCATACCTCACAACTTCGAAGACAATATTAACAACTTTATAGTTTAGGGGATCGTTTGAAATACTCTCTCTTTCTGTAATACAAATGACGATGACAGCTATAATGAGATAGCATGTATCATGGAACAAAAACTTCTCAAGCTGAACGAATTTGCTCCTCTCATCTGCACGGCATTCTTGGACCTCTTTGCAAAAATATCCATTCCTTTGCTGCTTTACCTTCGTCACATCTCCGTCTCGATCAGCAAAATAAACTGGATAAGATGGTAAATACCTGATAAAATCATTGATTAGTGTGGATATTACATATAGATATCCCCTAACATCTCTGCTGAAACTTAAATTACAGCTCCAAAAATGAGTGGAGAAAAAGGCTTTCAAATGTACAACTCACATCATGACGATATAGAGGATGATTATAGCAGGAGATAGGAGATCTGGACTCACAACGGTTTCACCTGCATGGCGAATGGCCACAGACTGAAATCCTACAGCTACCAACTTTTCCCATGTGTCCAGTCCATCGAGCGCTTCCGACCACCATTGTAACACGCATGTTATAACTAGCTGAACAGTGAAGAATCCCACAACAGTGATGACAAGCCAAAGTGAGAGACTGGTCGGAAACAAGTGTTCATACAGCTTCATGGATCCATCTTTCAGGATATATTCATACAACCTCCTGTTTGGTCCATCTGATCTGCTAAACAGGCGCAGGGTCCATATGAGAGCTCTTAAGCATGGGGCATACATTGTATTTCCCAGTAGCACCTGCAATGCCACTGTGATAAGGAGGACGCTGTCCTTTCTAAAGAGCAACATATTATCGTCCAGTGGAATGAATCCACAGTTGGCAAATGATGATACAATTGTAAACACACAGAATGTAGACTTTTTGATATCTCTGCTGTCTAGGATGTGCTCTCTACCAGGGGAAAAAGAGAAACAGAGTATGGTAACTAAAATACCAACTAACTGGACAACCACAAGATATAGCAGAGCAATATAGCTAAGAAAGGTGAGAGCTCTGTACTCTAAATTATCTTCAAGAATATTATTCGCAGAATCAGACATGTCTTGGCTTTGATCCATTTCAGTGAACTCGTGATCATTGAACTGAAATAGGCTTACTCGTGACTGAGCGAAATAGGCTGCATGAACTGATATGGTCTTACTGGTGGCTGAACGATGCTGTGAAAGTTTTCTAAGATGGAGACAGAGCATGGAAGTGAAGACTTCCCCACCTATTAGCATCAATATTGTGAGAACAAGAAGCTGTTCCTCAGAAAATTCTTGCATTCTTACAACTCCAAGGCTTGAGACTGTTACGGCCGACACAGAAGTATAAAAAGCATCCAACTGGTTCAGGTATCTTTGGTTTTTGGTTTGGGACAGGCGCAGAGGAAGGAAGCCCAATATAGAAATTCCAACAAAGTAGGCTAGATGGAGCCAATATGGGTCTAACAGAGCTTCGCGTACCCAGTTCAAAACATTTCCCATATATTTAAACAAGTGAGGATAGTCTCTACCTTCTCCCCTTTTGTGTTTAATAAAGCCTCCCATTGTTACTTTGCAAGATGCGCCTGAGCAGAGAAACAAGATCCTCAGCAGAGAAACAACATGCCCCCCAGCGGCATAGCAGGGTTATGTATTATATGCATGGTGCAAGAAGTTTGGATGTAATGAATGCACTTCTATCGTTAGGGCCTTCTGGACGACCGTAGCAGCAGACAATGGAGGAGTAATTATGCCCAAAATATAAGAAATTGCCATCTTCAACTGGTGTCCAACTTGACAAATCATTTTCTCATTTCTCGTGGGCCATACAACGCAAGATTTTCTCATTTCTCGTGGGCCATACAACGCAAGATTTTGAAGAATGCGTAGATTTTGAAGAATGGCTACGCATTAGAGATGCATACGATCGCCACTGGTGATCATTCTTGTTCACAGATTCTTAAATGTACATAATAATATTGTTATTATTTGGGGATCGCGACTTGTGATCATTCTTGTTTACAAAAAATAATAATAACAACAACGACATAAATGAATATCATAAATGTAGTATCTTCAATATATTATATAAAACAAATTATTATATTTATTGTTCACAAAAAATAATAATAACAACAACGACATAAATGAATATCATAAATGTAGTATCTTCAATATATTATATAAAACAAATTATTATACATAAATAAATAGGTTAAATGGTCAATTTTTTTATTTTTTAAGAATAAACCAACAAGTTGATAATGTTTTTGCCTCTTAGGTTTTGATAGATATCTTATCAATAGATATGAGAATATATTCATGACAATGTCCTTATTACATTCTTTTGACAAGTTAGAGTTGCATTTGATTGATATGAATTTTGAACATGATTCTGACATTTAATTGATAGGAATTTTGCACATGACACTTTGTTTTCAATAATTTTGCCCCAAGTGCACATTTAACTTTTAGTTATTTGATTAAGGTATTGAAAACAATTAGTTTACTACACAATTTTCACAAGCTCTTGGAAACCTTTGTTGTTTGACTAAGATATTAAAAAAAAATGTGAACCATTATTGTATTGCAATTGGGGCATGCATAGCTGTTATTTTTTCATTTGTGTTATTAAATTAAAAAAAATATCCTTCACTATGAGTGTGATTGTTCTTTTTTGGTTTTTACATTAACATTAAACACAATAATAATCAACAAATTAATTATTATCAATAAAACATATTATAATTTTAATGAGATTTTTTTTCTTCAGAAATTTAAAATTTTGTAATAAGCTAAGTTGTGAAAAGAATTATTTTTTTTCTTGATATTATAAAATAGTACATTGATATACATAACACAAAATTATAAATACTTTATGAAAAAATAAAAATAAAATGGATTATGATATAAATATATTATTAATCTTCACAATAAATTTTACAATATAAAAAATATTGTTTTTTCATTCATATTTTCATCTTGTGTTATTTAAAATATACATTTTAAATAAGTCTAGTCTATTTAATTAGATTTTCATATTTAGGAAGAATATAAAAAAAAAACTATTTTCATATTTGAGATGAAAAGTAGTTTAAATCAGCATAGATCCATCTTAAACCTGGATCTAAGCAACCAAAGGGATCCAATTTCTTTGAGTGTAAGTTTTTATTATCTCAAATTTTTAAATATTCATAAAAATATTAATCAATAATAAATATTGTTTAAAAACAATATCAAAATAAAACTAAATTTTCTTTGAAATGTAATTCAAAATAAATAATAAATAATTTATTCTTAAAATATACCTCATTCATCTTCTAACCAGCTCAAACAAGTAAAATAGCTAACTCAGCTCAAACACATCAAATAGCTGTCACAAGCTAACAGTCACAAGCAAATAAGATTAGACATTTTTTTTCAAGAAGTAACGGGAAATAAAGCCATAAAACAATGTGAAAAATAATTCAACTGAAATATATCAAACAAAGTAAAAAATAACTCAACAAAAACACATCCATAAGACTCACAAAATAATTGTCACATACAATCAAAACAAGCAAACCATATAATAAAGGAAAGACAAGTAGTAAATGAAAGAAAATCAACAACTAAACCAAAATAAGTTCAACTAACTTTTCTCTGACCCTCTAAACCCATCTTTCAATTTGTTTATTAAGCCAAAAACTGGAATAACATAACATAATAGATAAAAAATATATATNACCAAAATAAGTTCAACTAACTTTTCTCTGACCCTCTAAACCCATCTTTCAATTTGTTTATTAAGCCAAAAACTGGAATAACATAACATAATAGATAAAATATATATATATATGTAAATTCAACAATATTAAACCTATAAATCTAATAATAATTTAAAATAAACTTGAAATAATAAAACACACAAATAAAAACTAAAATAACATTGTCTAAAATTTAATGTAAAATTTANAATATTAAACCTATAAATCTAATAATAATTTAAAATAAACTTGAAATAATAAAACACACAAATAAAAACTAAAATAACATTGTCTAAAATTTAATGTAAATTTTAATATAACTTTAATATAGGTATATTAAATATTATGAAAATAAACAAATCACATAATATAAATCTTGATCTAAATTCTTAAAAACCAAAATCAACAAATGACATGCCAAATTTAAAAAAAAAATTGAAACATAGACTTATCTTAACAACCAACTTGGAACTTAAAACTACAACATAAATCCACTAAGAACTTATATCAACAACCCATTTAAAACTCAACATAACAAATCTTATTATGATTTATGTTCACACTCGTTAAAAATTAAAAACAAAAAATAATAAAAATTTAAAGCGCAAAAAAAACTAAAATAACATGAATTAATTTTAAAAAAATTAGTAAATACTTTATAGAAAAAACTAAAATAACATGAAATAATTAAAAAAAATAGTAAATTTTAGTTATAGCATTTTAAACCTTATAAAAACAAACAAAAGTAAATCCAACCTAAAACCTTAAAAACCCAAAAACCAACAACTAACATGCCAAATCTAACCCACTAAAAACTCAATAAAAACAAATAACATGTCAAATCTAACCCACTAAAAACTCAATAAAAACAAATAAAGGTAAATCCAACCTAAAACCTTAAAAACCCAAAAACCAACAACTAACATGCCAAATCTAACCCACTAAAAACTCAATAGTACAGCAAAAACCCATTTCAAAATTCGACTTAAAACTACAGCACAAACCCATCTCAATAATCCACTTAAAACTTAACCAATATAATTATAATCTGGAAATTAAAAACTCGTCCATTAAATTAGTATCACTAGCTTATAATCTTGAAATTCAGCCACGTGCTCCTATAGCTTTGCTTCTGCAGTCAAAATAAAAAATATTAAACAAATAATGAAAAATAATTTATGATATTTAGTTTAAATACATACTAACAATACATTACCATAAAGAAAAATATAAATTACCTGAATGATGCATCCGTCCATGCACAACTGGCAACATTTCCTATGGGTTCTCTGCCATTGTTGGAACGTCAAGCATATAATCTTCTATCTGATCTGCTATTCTTCCTTCTCTCCCTTCCCATTTCCACTCCCTTTTGATGTGCTTCTCACTCCCTTTTCATTCCAAACAAACGCAGACCCAAAACATAAAGATACAAATCCAAAAAAACAAAATAAAATTTAACAATTGAAATTAAAAACCAAAAAATAATAATAAGGACTAACAAATAAAAATAAATACAAGCATGGCCATGCTTCAATCTTATAAAAAAATAAAAATTTAAAAAACCAAAAAAAACTGCTCTCGGTTCTCTCTTCTTCTCGCTTCTCTGCACTTTCTCAACACTCTGCCAAACTACCTCTCCTCTTCTCAGCTCTCAGCACTGCCAAACAATGATACTAAAAATTTGTGCAGAACCATATAGATAAAAACAAAGTCCAAAATGCTTAAATATAAAATACAACACCCCACCGCAAAGGCCAAGGCACAACTCACAATTCAAGCGTTATCGGTTGACTAACCAATAAAATATTTTATAAATTAAAATTAAAAAAAAAATCTTCAATTATAACGCTTTTTGTTTTTTTTTCCTTTTTATGAATTTTAACAACGCTGTTTTTTTTCTTCAAACTATTAACATTTTATTTTAATATAATTTTATTAGAAAATATAATCTAATTTTATTAATATATTTTCTATATGTTTTTTTATTATATATAAAATAAGAGGCCAAATGTTGAAACTTCTTTCTTTTTGAAAAAAAAAATGCATGGTTTTTTATTTTATTTGTATGAACGCATTTTATTTTAATAACATTCTATAATCTTATATATATATATATTTGAAATGTATATTAACATTTTATTTGAATATCATTTTATGACTAGATTCTTGATTTATAAGTATAAGACAAATAGCAATGAAATGAGACTTCCTAAAATTACTTTAAACTTGAGTCAAAACCAACTATGCATCAAGGGGTGTTGGTGTAAAGATACCATGACTTGGTTAAATTATTGGGGCATTGATGAAAACGACATTTTGCAGAACATTGATAATGTCAAAAATATTATTACTTCTAAGTTCAAAGAGAATTTGTGATGTGAGGAAAGTTTAGCTAAATTATATGGTATTATCTTAAAAAATAAGATTAATGAATGACTAGAAATGGAAGGTAAGTGGGCTAAAGGCCAAGCAGATTTTAGAAGGCGCCATTCAACCACACACCACCTTGTTATGCTTAGGATCATTGCATAGGAATGCCATAATAATAAGTGATCTATTTTGTTTCTTTGTGGAACCTAGAATTTTTTTTGATACAGTGCCTAGAAATAACACGTGGAATAGGATAAAAAAGCTTAAGGTTCCTTTTGAGTTGAGAGTTGTCACGATAAGGTTATATGAAAAGGTCATTTCCAAGTTTAAGAATAATGAGGGGTGCACAATGGATATAAATTGTAATATTGGAATTAAACAAGGCTTCCCCCTCTCCCCTACCCTTTTGGAATTTACATTGGTAAGCTAGAAAGGTGTTTAGAATAAACATGTTGCACTGATACAATCTTAGTTGTGATAGTTATCATCCTCCTACTTTAAAGTTGATGATCTTGTTCTTATGGAAATGTATCCTTCTGATCTCGATAAGCAATTAAGAATTCTTAAAGATTTCTGCTCAAACATGGGTATGATTGATAACACCGACAAGACAAAAATCATGATTATAAAATCTAAAAAAGACATCTATGTAAATTTTATTTATGATAATAGAAATCTAGAGGAGGTGCCTTCTTACAAGTATCTCGAAATTAATATTCATCACAAGCTCAATTGGAACCATAACATTGAGAAAATGATTAATGGAGGGTGAAAATATTATTTAGGCCTTGAAATTAACTGTAAATCAACGAATCTGGTCATGTGGGATAAAATGAAGTTCCTCTTTAAAACTCTTATCATCCCAGTTATCTTATATGGTTGTGAAGTATGGGGGTGCAACATTTCTAAAAAATATTGGAGGAAGATTGAGCAAATCCAGAAGCGGTTTATAACTTATAACCTCAAAATTTAAAGCAATACACCTTATCCTATTCTCCTCATAGAAGTAGTTCTTTACCCCATCGAGAGCATGGCTATGAATAGGTACTTGATGTACAAGCATAAGATAAATAACATGGGAAGCGAGAGACTTCATAAAATTTCTTTAAACTCAAGTCAAAACCAACTACGCCTCAAGTGGTGCTGGTGTAAAGATACTAAGGCTTAGTTAAACCATTGGGGCATTGATGAAAATAACATTTTGCAGAACATTGATAATGCCAAAAATATTATTGCTTCTAAGTTTAAAGAGAAATTGTGGTGTGAGGAAAATTTAGTGATTAAGATAAAGTTAAGATATTATAAGGAGGTCATTAATCCTTATTTGGAAGATCATAATTATCTCTCGGTAGTAACTGGCTCATGGAAGAAAATTAATATAGCCAAGATTAGAACGAAATTTCACGAGTGACTCCATAGAGAAACAGGGCGTTGCTCAATTCCTAAAACTCCAAGGGTGGAAAGGGTTTGCCATCTATGTGAGTCTATAAGCATTGAGGATGAAAATCACTTTCTCTTAGAGTGCCCTGCTTACACCCACATTAGATCTAAGTTTCATAGTATTTGCTACAATACAAACATTTATAACCTCCTAACTTGCCAAAACTATAGTGAGTTTGGAAAGCTTTATGAGAACAACAACAAGATCTTAAAACAAACCAAGTATTATTATTCTTAAGATTCGATAAACCAAAGTTATTCTCAGCAGAAATTAATCATAATCATCATCATCATCATCAAGTAAACCAAGTATTATCATTCTTAAGGTTTGAACCACCACCACCACGACCACCACCACCACCTCCACCTTTATTAATATATATTTTTATTCACATAATTTTAATTTATTATTTTTTAAGTTTCAATTGCTCCAAATTAAATTTGATTTACACTTTACTTAATTTAAATTTGATTTACACTTTATTTTATTGGTGTTCCTTTTCTACAATTTTATTTTATTTTATTGATTTTCTCTTATATATATAAAATTTTAGTATAGTTATTTTTATTTTTTTTTACAATTTTTATTTTAAATTTTGATTTGATTTGATTATATTTATTATCCTATCTAAATCTTATCTCGAATTTCTATTCTATTTTATTTTATGATTATTATTTTCCACTCAAAACTCTTAAAAAGAGTTAAAATTTGTATTTCAAATTTTAATTTTAATTTTATTATATTAAGTTTTTATTAAAATTTTATTTCAAATTATTTATATCAAAATTTTATTGGGTTTTTTTTAAACTTACTAAAATTTCTATTTTATTTATTATTATTCTTTGTAAAAAATCTATTCTATTTTATTAATATTATTATTCTATTCTATTTTATTAATATTATTATTCTATTCAAACTTATTTAAAATTGTTTTTTTAAAGCTAGTTGGTACTTCCATAGTAATCAAAAAAATGTTTTACAAATAATCATAATATATAGTTCTATGTTCTTAGTATATTCATTATAATAATAAAAAAATAGACTTGAAAAACCTAGCATTTGTCTTCAACATGGAGGTTGACTAGCCGGAGTATTTTTTGTTAGGATATTTAGACACTTAGGAGTTAGTTAAGATCAACTTGTGTAATATATCCGTTAGGTAAAAGTGTGTTTCTTTAGTATGCATTTGTAAATATTCTAATCCGACGGTCACGATATGTTCTAGACATAGAGTGATCCGATGGTTCAACTTCTCTTAGATCATACCTACCATTGATCCGTGTCTTAACACCCGATTGGTCTATGATCTCTATTTAAAGAGCATAGAGGGTCCTTGGCTAGTTGATCGATTATGAAAAGCTCATGTAACTTTCTTTCTTTTGCATAATAAATTGCTCCAAGTAGCTATTTGGCTGGGGCCGTGGACTATTTCCCTCTCGAGGGTTTTAACCACGTGACAAACATCGGTGTGTTGATCTGTGATCTGTTTGTGTGAAGCGGTATCTGAAGGTTTTGGTGTAACGACAAACCTTACATGGTATCAGAGCAGAGGTCTCAGGTTCAATTCCCCCGAGCTACGCCGGAGGACCGCTGCACCTCTGGAAATATAAAACAAGTGGTTTAACCACCACTCCTGGTGATTGGGCTTGTGTTGGGTTTCAAATGTTCACCAACATCTGCAGGTTTTGGTGTAACAACAAACCTTACATTTTTTACAATGGTGCTTGGAGGTTCCTCAAAGACAAACTCCATTCATGTAGTTTCCTTGTAGATGGCATCTAGTTTTCTCTCTATCCTTCTATTATGGGCCTAGATTTTATTATTTTACTTTATGAATTCCTACATCACTAAGACTAGTTCACTTTTTTCAT
>LPNX010651682.1:0-11529 GCA_001517045.1 Pseudotsuga menziesii | reverse complement strand
CACAACACTTAACCCTTTTTTTCATCTTTAGGTTATGTCTTCTCTAGCTAATTCAAAGGTGGAGTCCCTAGGGTAGGATTACTAAGTGTTAACAATGGAGTCCATGGCGAAAATGAAGAGTAACTTTACAAAATCAAAGTATTTTTCTTTTTGTCAAATATAAGAGTCATGGTGGATTCAAGTGGATTCATGATGGGACGTGTAAATATATATTAAGGGGGTCTCTGAATCCATTTGTAGTGTTACAATTTATTAAATGAACAAATTCATTATCAAATTTGTTAATTTTTTTCATTGCCGGAGTGACAACTAAAAATTACCAAATAAATGACCAATTGCTATGTGGTCATTTTTAGTCTAGATGTCCCGTGACCAAATTTGGTCATTTATCTTGGTCATTTTTAGTCTAGATATCCTGTGACCAAATTTGGTCATTTATCTTGGTCATTTTTAGTTGGTTTTTATCATGTGACCAAAAGTGGTCATTTATCTTGGTCTTTTTTAGTTATCTCACTTAAATTTATCAATTTTGGTCATTTATCCCTTGAAAAAAACTACAGTGACCAAAATTTTTGGTCTCCTGGTCACTAATCTCTCATTTTCCACTAGTGACTAGTAACTCCCCTGCGGAGTCGCCAATTCTGTTATGGAGAGAAATTCCTATGGCTTGGGGTACCACAACAGATAGCTTAACTCCAAAAATCAATCCTTTCCTATATGCAAGAGAAATCAAAAAACTAACACTAAAGGATCTTGATTCGTACCTTATTCTGGACGGTTGATGTAGATCCCCGTTGAGCTTTACAACTCTAGCTTGAATTGAAAAATTACTTCCTCAACATTCAATAAACAAGACAAGCATGCTATATATAATTGTGTTAGCTCTACTCTAGCATATATAATCAATAACATATAAGCATTTGAAATCATCCATGGATAAAATATTCATTCAAACACACATTATTGGACAGGAAAAGATATTTCTATTAATATAAAATCATTGATTACAATGAATACAACCTCTGTCGGCAAGTCTGCGAATCAGAGAAACCGAGTCCCCCACTTGGGCCTCCACCACTTCAATCCTCCATCTCTCGATAGCAAGCTCACAAGCAAAAGGAAAGCTTGGAAAGAACACAAAAGTGCTCCAAGGGACAAAGGGGATGCAGACTCAAGCACAAGTTCTAGCAACAATGAACTATAGTTTTCTTGCTCTCAATTCCTCATATGCCTTAAATGTATCCAAAGGGTTCCTTATATAGATCTTCAATGGGGTAATGAAAGGTTGAATCCGAGTGATCTCAATGCATATGGAAGGCCAGGAGACTAGTGAGTTGGATCCACATCAAGGAAAACTCCAAAAGAATTTGTCCTTTTGCACACATCCCGATGTACACAGTTTTAGAGGTCAAACCCGTGTATATACGCGATAAAGGGTTTAAAAGTTGCGTATGGCAATTTAGGCATGTTTTAAGGGATGATCTAGGACACATCAAAGGAAAAAAAATGGCCCATGGGGTCTAAGGAATCTGCATAGGGACAGGGAAGGCCATAAAAGTGTGATTCACCCTATGTGGTAAAATCAGCTATAACATAACCCCTCCACCCCGCCCCTATGTCGTTGGTATCTCGCTTGAGGGTGCGCTCCCACGTCTACACATTCACACAGTATGTTGTTAGTATCTATCACATGTATGATCTATATATCACTATGTTAGTAAAATATATACGAATGTTACCACAAAGTGTCATGTATACGTACTGTCAAGTCCCCAGACCTGTCCTGGAAGTCGAGGCATCTTCGGATCTCCCTGGTAGTCCATGCTCATGTACAGATCATCCTATATAAGGATAGGAATCTACCACCACTATGCAAAAGTATCCCTGTTGAAGAAACATCCTACTAGAGTGCCTCCCTCCTTACTAAGTTTTTGTTCCATTTCCTGGAAGTCACCTTGATTTGTGTGCCATCATGCAAAACATCCATTGTACGTATTGGCATGTTCACGAGCCATCCACTCCATCCTTACTGCACAATTGGCCTCATTTTACCACCATCCATTGTCCCACAACCAGGCCCCATCAATTTTCTGTAGTTATTCCTATCAGCCATGTTCACAACATAACTTATTTCCATACATCGAACACTTCCTCCTTGCTTAACTGACCATTGTAGAGTTTCTATTATGCTCTTTTCTGACTCCTAAAAGAATGAAAACATTGTCGAGCATGCTGGCATCCTTTCATGCTCATTAAAGTATTTGAAAGGGCGTCTATGTGGCCTCATTTATCTCCTTTTTTGAACTACGTAGACTATTAAATAAAAAGGACCACCGTAGCACATTCTAGCTAGGAACATTTCCCTTTGTATCCTTTTATGCTTTGTCTGGCATTGGGACTGTAATTTATGAAAAATATCATTATGGGTTGTCTTTAAGCTCTTTTCTAGTCCTCTCATCAAGAAAATATTGATGATCAATCTTGGTTTTGTTCATGCTCAAAAAAGTATTTGAATGATCGTCCAGTCATTATAGGTTTAACCTTTTTCGACCTGGTTGGACTACCTACGGTAAAGAAGTCTCCCTTCCCCAAAGGTTGGGAGAGCTTTCCTTTGTACACATTTATTATTTTTCGGACTTAGGAGACTACAAACAAAAAAGAGACCACATAGGATTATTCTTCCTATTTTCAGACTCTCTAAAATTTAAAACACCATCGAGCATTTACCTTCTCAGGCTCGATACAAATCCATGAGATTGTATCATATTGAGCATACTTATATCCCTTCTTCGTGCTCCTTAAACTATGAAGAAGGCCTAAACTATGTCTTTAGGCACCACCACATATGATCTCACATTATGGCAGCTTTCCCCCATTGGGTCTCCTTCATTTAGAGTACTCTGCAATGAGTCTCCCTTTGATCCCCTGGATATCACTAATCTAGTTACCTCCCTTGGTATTTCCCATCGCAATTATATTCCTGATGTTGTAGCTATGATCCCTCTCCCATGAGTCAGTTTCATTTGTTGCCAGGTCATTCCTGTCGTCTTACTCTAAATAAAGGACGTTTGAGTCCCCCGTACTCCCCTGCCCCCGTTCCCCCATATTGTGTGGCAATCCCATGATTGTTCCACATCTTTGGTTGTTCCCCTCATGCTTCTAATCAAGGACACATCATTTCCTTATTAGTTGTAGGTCTCCCTCTGTCAACGTCAACACATCTATTCTAGAGGATAAACCTAGAGGTCCTTGTATCATGTTTTCATCCACCTTGTTGATGATTTCCTTGGACCACTTGAAAGGATTCATTAGTGCATAAGTGCAACCACCCCGGCAACATCATAAGATTCAAGTGATACCTAAGGCACTTGACTTGGGAATACCAAAATATAATACCATGATTCAGGATATTGGTTATGCCATACCTCTTTGACTTTCCCATGTTTTTACTACATAATATACAACATGTCGTAGTCGATGAAACTAAGGAAAGGGAACATATGGTTTATGATCAATTGAATGTGGTGAAGACCATCTTATATTTTCTCCATAATCAATTGGAGGAGATCGAGAAACATGCGCAAAGGTGGCAGTAGGATAGATAGAGACTTGAGCAAGCTGTCGCATTTCCTGCCATGAAATTCTAGAGGTTAGGGTTACACCTTAAATTCTCCCTGAGGCTCAAGTGATTATGCTGGGAAAAGTTGCTACTGACTTTTCACTGAGAACTACAGAATTAGAATCTAAGATTCTTCCTCGTACACCTATTGAAGTATTGGAAGAGAGACGAAAGGTAGTTTATGAGGATGCAAAACAAATTTAGGATTTCGAGGCACTCTGTGCTAAGGCATATGCATGGGTTTCCCATACCTGGGAATCCTTGATCAATGATGTTGAGATGTAGGACATAACAGATCAACTTCATACAACAGAGTCCAATTTGGCCAGGTTAAGTAAATCATTGAAAACATTTCCCCTGACCGAGAAGATGAGTAAGGATAATGAGCTCCCAAGTCTTACAACAATGGGTTTCTAAACTTCAGATACAACAACAACAAAGAATCGGTCATTTTGCGGAGCTTCAGGATGAAGTACATCATGTCACAGTGACCATTCATACAATGCATGCTCAAGTGTGATAGGATGTAGAGATAACTTAGGTGAAAATTTTAGAACATCTCAATTCTGAACTTGTGGAAATAATTTCTATAGTCAAAGAAGATGTTCAACGACAGGTAGAGGATGTGATGAAAATATCCTAATATTTTCAAGATAAGATGAACACGACAGAGATTCCTTTTTGAAGTGGCTTGGGATGACACACATGTGAGTGTTGGGGGCATGTTTTCCCAAGGTAAGTTTCATAAATTTGTGTCCATAAGTTTTGAATATCGATCGAGGTGTGGACAGGGTTGCTATGGAGCAGAGACGGAAATAGTTAGCTCTAGAATTATGGGCAATTTTTGGGGAAACATTAAATGTATGTGGTGATTTAATTAGAAAGATTGTCCACTTATGGGTAGCGGGTGCGAGACATAAAATTGACCATAGAGCATATAAAAATGTAAAAGGGTTGGGATTTAAGGGGTTTGAAAGATAAGATAGAGCCAGTCGAGGGTAATTTTTGAAGAAGTATGTAATATTGTATGTTGTAATGAGAAGAATGAATAAGAGTTGTGGAGGTAATGTAAGGTCGATCCACAAGTTGTTGCGTGGATTTAATGTAATGGAGTTTTGTGGCTATATTTGCAGGATCTGTGCACAGAACAAAGCATTTAAGACACAACTCATTCCAATTGATGAGATCTTTTTTGGTTTTCTCCCATATGGGTTTCCACGTTGAATTCTCTATGTCGAATGGTGTATGTTCATTTTCTACTTGATTATTTGTGACTTACTCTGACTAATAATATCTCCATTTTTCATGATGAAGTGGAATGCTAATGATTTAATGTGTTGGAAGACGTGATTAATAGTGTGTTATGTCTCTATATACTATTATCAATGATCGTTTACCCATATGCATTGTTGGGTAGTCTTTCGGGTATTTTCGTGAAAAGATCCCCTTATATCACTATGGAAGCCTAGTTTCTATAGTCCCTATAGGTATCTCAGGTGAGACTTCACTTGCATCATAGGTGTTTCCAATGGGTTATGCTATGTCGGGCCAATGCCTTGTCTTTTGTTGGCCGAGCTGGAAGGTTGAACTTGGGTTAGTCGAAGTGAGCCAACAGTGTTTGTTGAGCCTCCTACGTGCTTCCTTCTGCATGCTAGGGTTTTTGGCTTGTTATTAATATGCTAGGCATATGGAAAGTTCAATACATTTGCATACAATTGTTTTTGTAGGATTGCAATCCATCTCTCCTCTATATTGTTGAGGTGCGTCTCTTATCGAGAAATCTGCTTATGTGTTCTCAGCCATTCTCTGTAAATCTATCTATCATACTCAAAGAATTTTTTGGTTTTTCATCCTTCATGTTTGGAGGGTTTTCCTCAAAACCAAATCCCAGAGTCTTTAAGCCAACTCCTTCAATTTATTTTCCTTCTCTGAGAAAATCATCTATCATATAACTTTTTTGGGTTGACGTGCCAAAAAGAGTGTGTGAACTTATCAAAACCAGAGAGGGAATGTATTCCGAGCTCTAAGGATACCCAAAAACACCTTTCATACCATAAAATACCTTACAACGTTTTTGCAGATGACTTGTTCTTTTGCATCTTATACATTAGAACGACCCCTGGCCATAATCCAAAGACTAATAAAATGACCACTCTCCCAAAGTGATATAAATGGATGGAACTAATACCTTTCTTGTATCAATCTCCATTAGAAATTTTTCAATCCTTTTTTCTTGAAAGTCTATATATCTCTCATCAAATAAAATAAATCTTCCCAATGCTCCTCCTATTGTTGTAAAAGCCTCCTTATTCCGTAGCTCCAAAGAGAATCCCGACAAAATCACCCACAAGTGTTGGGTAACAAAAGACTCGGTCTAGGGGTCAAAACCAATGTGTCAGTTCTTCATTACTAGGATCGAAGAGCCACACATCCAAATCCCTGAAGATATTTACCCCCTATCCTCCAAAGACGAGAATTTCAACATCATCCAATGTTTTACTAAAATATGAACCTTTCACGAGTAGCACGGGATGGGATTCCAACGTTTTTCAACCCGTTCCTTCAACTTGACACGGTTACAAAAATTTTGTTTGAATTTGTTGATGAGCACAATCTCTGACAAAGTATCTTTCCTTCATACCCACATCCAATCCCAACACCATCACTATTTTTATTTTGTTTACTCATAAGGATTTTTTAGCTCAACGTATTGTAGACCTTCCCTCTATCCCTCTAATATTTTCATACCCAGAAAGGCCATCTAAATACCACCCCCTAGAAACCACCTCTTTTGAACAATGGAAAATACTTTGTCACTTTCCCCCACCTGATACTTATGGGCATCATTTGAGTCAACATTCTCCTAACAAGTTCCGACAAAACATTCCCCCTTACCAATATCTTCACCTTCCTAGCTTCCCTTAACTCTTTCAACATTTACCAAAGCTCCTCGTCCATACGAAATATTCTTGGTGATGACCAAAAATCCTCATCATCATAGGAAACGTCATTTGCCTTCATCACCATCTCAAAAAACAGTTACATAAATCCTCCACTCCATCCTAAAACTCGGGAGCCTCAACCAATCGAAGACTTGAAGCCTCCACCAAATTGGAGGCATTTTCCACATAAATTTAATCAATTTTATACACTCTCTATATATAATTATATATGATAAAATATATTGATGGTTGATTTGAACTTATAAACTTTATTCAGCGACTGATAAATTTACGCATGTAACATTATGGACCTTGTTGTCATGTCCTCGGTCACCTCGGCGACCTTTTGAGGCAACGGGTAACTCTTTCAAACATCCCTTCTTCAAATTTTCTTGCTCTGATTCCATTCTTCCATGTTCCCTTCGATCAATCTGACTATCGGAGGAAACGTTACATGAAGCCAGGCTTCCAATTTTCTCCCAATCCATCACTTCTAACCTCATAATCTTTTAAACACATGCACATAGCTAATTAGCACATTAATCTTGGTTAATAGACTCCTTTATAAACCCTGGAAGCAATCATGACTATTAAATTCCACTTCCAATGGTTGATTTCCAACTTGCTGACTTTCCTTCACCTTTTCGACATTTTCATTATCGAGAGTAAAAAATTAGAATGCACAAATGGTTCTTAAAAAACCATTCCCAAATTCCAAACTCCAACTACTATACTCCATACGTTGGGAGTTAGAATTCAGGACTGCAAACAAATCTTCAAGAAATAACCCCCAACTTCTCAAATTTGACAGCTATATTCCATACATCGAGAGTTGGGAGTCAGAAATGTAAAATGGTTCCTCCATAAAACCGCCTCAAGTTGTTGAATCCGATATTATGATATCAAGAGTCAGAATTCAGGACATATAATGATCCTTCAACAAATAAGTTCCTAACTTCTTGACTCTGACTACTACCTTTCATACATTTGGAGTCAAAATTCAGAAATGCAAGATGGGTTTTCACAAAAACTCCCCGATTTTGCAACTCTAATATTCTGATATTGGGAGTCGAAATTCAGAACCAAACATTGCCATCAATTAATCACCTCTACTTTCCGACTCCAATGTTCTGACATTGAGAGTCGAAAGTTGGTATTTCATAACATCTTCCCAACAAAACAACCCCGAATTATCAACTCTAATGTTTCCAACATCGAAAGTCAAAAGTTGAAACCCCAAATGATCCTTGATGTGCAACTCTGCCAAGCCTGCTTCAACATCCCTACATCATACCTCAGAAGTCGACACTACTAAAATTCAACATTTGATGACTTATTTGATGCCATTATTTATACTTCTCATCGAGTTAGAGGATGGGTTCAGGATACTACCAGTACATTGCTATGGATTTTTGATTCTTGACTTCCGTCATTAGTAGCCCAGTGTCGAAACTTTGGCGTCGATTCCAAATCAACAACACTTTCACAACTCTTTACACCAATTCCAACATCCACTAATACATGTGATCAATTTTGCCACGTTACTTTTCCACGTTAGTTTTACTTTCGTGGAAAAATCAAGGGTAAATTATGCATTTTTACAATTTTTTTTAAGAATCCCTGACTTTCGTCGTTGTATCCACGCCAGACCGTCGCTATAGCGACGGCACCGTCTTTTGTTGACTTATAAAACGGTCAAGGCGTCGATACAGCGACGGCCAAGAGTTTAAGCGCGATTATGTTTGATTTTTTTGTGAATTTTGTTTAGCGCGTGCGGTTATGTTTGTTTTTTTTGGTGAATTTTGTATGCCATAACCGGCCGGCCATGGATGATCTTTCGATCCCGAAACAATGTCTCTCATGGAGGAGTGACCAGGGGGTTTCCGTTGGAGTTGGTAGTTGAGAATTTTGTGACAAAGGAGGTTCCATTTAACCCTGATTTCTTGAAGCATATGTTCCCAAAGATTGAATGGAAGGCTCTCCATGATGCAGCAAAGAAGATGGATGAGAATGATCTCCCAGAACAAGCGGATGCAAGTATGTTAGAAAATGATGATTTCTTGCACAGGTTTCATCATGCTCTTTTAGAATTGCACCTAGAAGAAGGTGCCCTGATTTGCCCTGAAACTGGAAGGCGATTTCCAATCAACAAGGGTATTCTAAATATGTTGCTTCATGAAGATGAGGTGTAAGAATAAGTATTATGTACAGTTGAAGAGCCTATTTTATCATAATGTTTGTTAAATATTTCTGCGATCTTGTTCTTTCCCAGTTTGTATAATTGTTGTTGTAGTGCTCTAAATTATTGTTTTGCATAATTAAATCTATTGCTGTCATGGCTGAATCTACAAATGTCTCAGGTAAATCTATTGCTGTCATCATAATGTTGTTAGTTCAAGAAGATTTTCTTGACTAGAGATCAAAATGTTGTTAGAGAGATGCCAGTTTGTTGTTGATAGACTTGGCTGATTTGGGCTTGGATTTTACAGTGATATTGTAGCAGTCCTCTAATAGTCTAAGAGCTAGGGATTTGAATTATGTTTTAGTAGTATTTAAGGACATAAGGTAGAGCTGAAGAAGGTTGATCTTCAGAAGGGTTTATATGTACAACCTCAGACCTGTTATTGGGTTAGACTGAAGTGTCCATCTGAGTGAGTTGTATTGGATGGACAGGCTCTGGTTATGTATTGGATTGTGCTATGACAAGGATATATTTCAGAGTGGTTTTAACTTTTATCTCCCTGTTCTAGGGTTTCCCATGCTAAATCTTGTGTCCTGACTCCTGTGACGCTGGTATTTTTGTTGGTGTTATGACTAAATCTAACTTTTTTATAATTCCTTATTTGCTGACAGGCTCGTGACTTGCTAAGGCATCCTCACCTTCAGCCTTATGTTGCAAAATGCAGGCCACAATGTGGCTTTACTCGTTCTCTGACCCCAGATCAGTTCCTGGGTGATGGATATTGTCTTGAAAAAAATAACAGAGATGGAAACCACAGCATTAGAGATCAAGAAGGTTCCAGTAATAGTGATCAAAATAGTGCAGTGGGACCCCCTTGTGACTATATTAATACTAGAGGCTGTGCATTGCAAGATAAATTTTCTCATAACATTGGAGTAGAAGGTAATTGGTCTTACACAAGAATGGAAGCACTGAAATCACCAAACCGGAGATTTTCAAATAATGATGTAGTTGTACAGGATTCAGATAACTTGAATTATGAGTGGTCTGAGAATGTTCCATTAGATAAGCAATCTTCTCTTCGCTTTCTTTCCCCAAAACTGGAGAGAAAAGAAGATAATAATAATGAAAAAAAACATTCTAGTGTTTACATAAAAAATGCCCCTGCAACAACAGCAACTCGTCTTACAAAAGGTATTCCTAGAGTTGGAAGTCCTCGAACTCCTGATAGAGCAGGTCTGACCTCTAGACTAAAAGCGGAGTCTACAAAGAAGACACATCTTGCTCAAACCAGGAAACCTGTAAGTCTGAATACTTACTTCCACAATTATGTCATGTTTTTATAGCTTATATTGACTTATACTAAATTGTTTGGCAGCTGCCCAATGGAGAGCCTTCACCAAAAATTGGATCAATACCGAACTTAAATAGTAAAGAAAAACAATCTCAGCAACCATCTGGTCAACCAAGTTCAACTCCCACTGCTTCCACACGTAGGGCTTCCCTCCCCTTGCCTTCAAAACCACCAGCTTTGTGGCCTACTTTTCCATCCATCACTCCCCGCAATGGGACACCTAAAGTAGTGGCCGCCAATGATGATTGGGCAACACCTCAGACATGAAAATATTTCGCAAGCCCATGAGCATCAGCACCTTCTTTTTCCAGAGCTCGATCATTTCATGAGACACCTCAAACTACTTCTGAAGATGCAACTATTGAATCCCTAGTCTTCCTGTCGCAGGTATAGCATCCCCGTCAAAGTTCCAAATTCCCTTGCCAGGCACAGCTTCAAGCCTGAATTAGGGTACCATGATGCACACCATGATTCAGGTTTACTCTAATTCATTCTCCATATGACAGTGATTTGTCTTCAGTGTTGTAGCTTGTACCACCTTTACCTGCTATTTTTGGATTGACTTTCAGGGAACGATTGTCTTCCAGCTTGTAGTACACATGCCTAATTGTATCGAGCTCATTGACCATGCTAGTTACTGTTCTAGGCTGCTTCCCATTTTAATGTTGAATCAAAACATAATACTGTTGTCGTCTAATTTTTCTAAATTTTTGCATAGCACTGTTACTTACAACCCTATGGGTACTGCCTGTAGGCAAATTTGAAATCATATACATCACTGTTCTTAGGAATCAAATATGGTTATCAGCTAAGTTGGAAACATGGTTTAGCCACTTAGATCCCAGGGAAATAAAGAGGTGGTCCTTTTCTTATTTTTGCTTAATGGATCAGATCTGGACATCTGTTTTTACTTCAAAATTTGATAAACAATATGTTGTAGCATGGAGTTCTGTTTTTTCTTTTGATTTAAAATTGAAGAATGCATTGGTCTGTGATGGATGCCCATAGGAAAAATTGAAATCATATTCATCACTGTTCCTGGGAATAAAACCTGTCTATCAGCTAAGATGTTAACATGGCTTAACAACTTAGCCCCGATGGACATAAGCAGTTGGGCCTATTCATTTTTTTATTGTTTAATGGATCAGATATGGATGTCTGATTTTACTTCAAAATTTGATAACCAATATGCTGTGGAATGAAGAATGTGAGTGAAGGCTGCAACTATGGAAAGTTTCTTCATGGCATTTCTTTAGATTATCTATATGCCTAAAAATATTGTATTTTGATTTCAGTTCTTCAGAAAACCCATTGATCGGAGTTGTAGTATCACTCGAGGAGAAAATTCTTGAAAAGGAACTTGCAGAAGAAAACTTAAAGAATGTAAGATGTACCGATTCCATAACAGTTGTGAAGTTTTTATAGCTTGCAG
>LPNX010651634.1:69241-80756 GCA_001517045.1 Pseudotsuga menziesii | reverse complement strand
CATTAAGTATTTTAAAAGTTGTAATGCAATCATTAAAAGTTGTATCTGTTTCAATTTAATCTTCATTTAGTCTTTTTTTGTAACTAGATTCAAATTTGTCGGTCAATTTCACATTAAATTGAGCAGCCAAAATTTTTGGAACAATAATCTTAAATCTAAGCATCCATAATTCAATAATGAAATCAAACATTATGTTATGCCCAATTATGTTTCGTTGGAAAAGAGAAAAAAAAAGGAGTGACAAAATAAAGAAAAAGTGTTCATTTAAAAATGTATAGTATTCCACCAATTTATGTGAGAGAATCTCAAAGATCACAAACCAATATAAATAAATAACTTAAAATAAAAAGACTTTGATTATAAAATTATTTAAGCACATTCTTTTAAAATAAACTAATAAAAATAAATAATATAATATAAATAATTTAAACTCAAAGGTTTTGATTGCAAAGTTACTAAAAGAAATTTAAGGATAAATTTACAATTCCATTGCATGATAAATGCCTAAGAAATATTTAGAAAAAAAATAAGAATTAAAATTATACTAACCTTCTTTCGATCTTGAATTAGAATACATATTTTTCTCTCCATGAGTCATTTGTGTTGGAAAAACCTGTTCACTCCCATCCTCTTCTCTCCCAATGTTCTCGCTGTAACTTTTTCTAAAATTATTTCCAACTTCATTCAAAACTAACAAGCATATCAGGACATTCCATTTAGTATTTTAAACAAAAGTATCATCAAATCCATGGTAAACTAACAAATTATTTATCACTTCTAACTAGAATCTTAAACATATAACTATTGAAAAACATACAAGAAACAATAAACCAAAGGAAAGTTTCATTTCAATCCTTTTTCTTTTCTTAAATTTTCAAAATAAACTATCACATTGAATTTTTTCCATTAAGTTTTATAATATAGGAATTAGATGGGATATATTTACACTCAATTGAAATTAAATTACAAAACTAAACAAAAATAAAATATAAAAGAGTGATGTTAACAAGTTGATGAGAAATTTCCTATTTGATTCTATTGATTTATGAACATAAGCCTTTAAAGAATTATCTAAAAAATGAAGGAGAAAGAATCATGTTTTTCATTGGAAATAACGGACACATGACATATGCTTGAAATAACCAAGATATATTTTTGTCATATAAGATATTGATGAAAACATTATCATCCTCCATCTCCATCGTTCAATCAATAACAATAGACGACAACCGGAGTCTTCTACGAAGACTAGTTTCTCTTCTTCCAACAATTTTCATGGGATGAAGCTTGATTTTCCTCACTTCAATGGTGATGATCTGACTGAATCGATATACAGAGTAGAACAATATTTCAGTTTGCATAACACTTTCGATTTCAACAAAGTCTGACTTGCACCCTTTCATTTAGAACCCTTCAATGGTTATGTTGGTACATCAAGGCTCATGAAGAGCCAAAATGGACAAATTTTTTCCAACTCCTTTTGCAACGATTTTTCCCTAGTTCTTTTGATGAATTCATAGGAGCACTCACTAAACTTCACCAAACTAGCATTGTGAGAGAGTATAAAACACAATTTGAGAAACTTGCCAATCACACAAAATGATCGTTTGAAGGGTGCAATCCAGTCTGAGGTAAACATGTTCTATCCTAGCAAAATCATGGAATCCCTACAATTCTCTAAGTTAGAGGAGTAAAATATTATAACTCGACAACGCTCCAAATTCACTTATGTTCCATTATGGTTTCCCAAAGACCTCCAATCCAGCCTGCTTCTAGAACCACTCCTATCAAGCATTTGTCTAAAATTGAGATGCGGGCACATAGAGAAACAATGTCTTTGTTATAATTGTGATGAGAAATTCAATCGGGGACACAGATGTGCTGAGAAAAATATCTATCTCTTGGATGTGGATTCCTTGTCTGTACCTGAAATTTATGAAGAGGCTCAAGATTGAGTATATGATCAATTTGATATTCAGCAGCCGCATGTTGATCCTCCTTCTCAGGACGAAAACCTGAGATATCTCTCCATGCATTAGTCGTAGTCACCAAACCACTAACCATGTGGGTCAAGGGTCTCTTACAATACTTATTGATTCTAGTAGCACTCATAGCTTCATTCACCCTAGGATCACCATACTCGCTGATTATTCAGTCCATCCTTTCTCTAGCTTTGAAGTCATGATTGCTAATGGTGGAACCTTACCTTGCAAGGGGAATAGTCACAATGTGCATATCTCTATTGGAGATTATAATCGCACTCTGACATGTTTTCCCCGCCCTTAGACGAATGTGATGTGGTTTGGGGCACTCAATTTTTATGCACACTTAGACCCATATTATGCGATTTTGCTAAAATATTAATGCATTTTTTAGTCAATGGGAAAAAATACACCTTTAAGAGATTACAACCAGGGTCTCTCAGCATCATCAGTTCACATCGCATGGAAAAGCTCCTTAAGAAGAATTCACATAGACAGATATTTTGGTGGATTTTATTGAAGGAATTCCTAAACCTAGAGAGAAAATAGTGATCTTTGTTGTGTTTGTTCTCTCCAAATATAGTCATTTTTGTGCCCTCAACCATTCATATAACACCTAATCAATTGCACAAATTTTCATGAACCAGATCTTTCATCTTCATGGAATCCATTATTCCACTGTCTTAGACTGTGATGCAACTTTCACACATCAATTTTGGACAGAACTATTTCACCACACTAGCACCAAAATGAAGATGAGTTTAGGTCATCACCCAAAAATAGATGGTAAGACTAAAGTTATCAACAAATGCTTGGAAGATTCTCTTCATTTATTCACCTATGAACAATAACTTCAGTGGGAAAAGTGGCTCTCTCTCACTGAATGGTGGTACAATAGCTCGTACCATACTGCATCTAAAATGACTGCATATGAAGAATTTTATGATCACGCAGCGCAAGTGATCCTGCCATACACCCCTAACAGCTCACCGGTTCAAGAAGTTGACATAGTTCTCCAAAACTGATATCGTATTCTTCACTTTTTCCAAAGCAATCTTCACATGGAAAGAAACGGAATGAAACAACAAGCTGATCAGCATTGCTCTGAACACACTTTTCGAGTTGGTGATATGGTTTTTCTTTGTCTACACCCTTACAAGAAGTCCTCCCTAAAACGGAAAGGGCGTCATAAGCTGGATCCAAATTTCTATGGGCCATATAAGGTTCTTCAAAATATTGGGTATGTTTCTTATAAATTGGAGCTTCCTCCTTCTTGCATTCACCCCGTATATCATGTCTCTTGTCTTAAGAAATTTATTGCGACCAACTTTAGAACACAAACTATTTTACTAGAACTAGATAGTGAAGATCCATCATTTTTAAGCCAGAAGCCATCCTCAATAGGGGCATTTGTTAGCTTCACTCTCAATCCATCACAGAGGTATTAATTTAGTGGCATGGCATGCAACTAGATATTGTGACATGGGAATCACTCCTTCAAATTCAACAACAATTTCCACATATAAAGCTTTGAAGAAAAAGCTTTTATAAGAGGGAGGGGATGTTAGGAACTCGTTTAAACCCTTATCTTTACTTCGTTATCATATTTTTGTTGGACGCATATGCTTTGTAATTCGTCTCATCATTATGTTGTATTATCCCACATCCATGAGGAGTAATAGTTGTTTAGATTAGACTTAGCATATAAGTACATGTTGAGGCCAACAAAGGAACCCACGAGCTATTTATTTTGAGATCAAAGGAGGTTCTCTCCTCAACGTGGTATGTGATCAATAAATTCCTTCTATGTTCTGCTATTTATGTTATATTGTTCATTTTCATTATTTATTGTTGAAGGTTTCTCTCACAAAGCTACTATTTTCTTTAAACAAGTGCCCAAAAAATTGAATAAGGCAACAAATACATTGAGCCAAAGGGTGATGTTACTAAGTAACATGTGTGGTGATATTTTTGGTATGTTTTGTTTCAACAACTTGAATGTGTCATACGTAGAGTTTGTTGTTGCATGGAGAGATTGTAGAGAACAATGGGTACTTATAGGACAACATATTTGGATTTCCACTTTCAATAGGAATTATTATTTAATAATCATAAGTTTTATATTACATTATCCATAGTTTAGTCCATGTTTCCAGATGTAGATGCAAATTTTGCACACATTTGGCCTGAAAAAAATGTTGATTTTTCTCAAGTTTTCAGCCACCGGTTTCAAGTGTAAAATTTATCACTGTTTATGACATCCTCATAAAATAAAAGTGCTGAAAATAAACATTAAATTTTCAAACCTTAAAACACTGTTGTAACTTCACTTTTAATAAACAGAAAATAAATATTTAGCGTGCCATTCAATCATACAGTACTAAGAAATTTTCGACCAATGGCCCTGAAAAAACCCATAAGGGGAAAACCAATCAGAGAGAGAGAATTTATATTATTTGCTTCAGGAAAAATCAGATAATCATTTCCACTCAAAAACCAACTTATCTCAACCAACAAACTACCTCATTTTCTGTGCATATGCTGCCTCGATTTCTATGCAATATTTTTATCGAAAAACGTGGCAAAAAACAAAAACTTAGCCTCAATTTCTATGTAGAATGAGAAAAATTATGTCCTCTATTTTTGTGCCAATCTCAGCAAAAAATCCATATAGTACGGACACCATTAAATGCTTTCATACACCTCGAAAACTATGCCTATAAATTTTTGTCTACTACCTCGATTTTTGTGCCTGTACTTTCCTTGTTTTATGTTCCTAAACTGTACCTTAAAAAGCGTGCCCAAAAATTCATACAGTAAGGAATCCGTACAACCTCAAAATCTGTGCAATAGTAAATGAGACATACTTTCTCTCAAACTTTATGCCAGTAATAAATGTTGTCCGTACACCTCGGTTTCTATGCAACAAATAAATGAAGGTTGTCTCAAAATTTATGCCCACCAAAACTTCACTAGCAAGATGCCCTAAAATTCATTCCCTCTCTCCTTCATCTCTCTCTTCTTCAATCTTCTCACAAGAATTGAAAATGCTTTCGCCTTTTCCTTGATTTTTGCTCTCAACCCTAGGTAGGTGAAGAGGCATCTAATCCAATGGATGGGAAGGAGTTAGATCCATGGTTGAAATTAAATGCTCATATTTTATTTTTAAAATATTAATTTCACTCACCCACTTAAATATTTCAAAACTGATTTTAATTCTCTAAAGTCAAATTAAATGTCACTTAAGTCATTTAATGCAAGGTTCACTTTATTTCCCTTCATTAAGTGACTAAGGCTAAAGTCACTGAGGGAAAGACTTCCCAAGGTACAAAATTAACACTCCCTCTTACCGAGGAAGGTGTTCTGCACCACACCCAACTTATCCCTGAAGAAGAAAAACTTGCCCCTCCCCAAAGACTTCGTCAGAATGTCTGCTACCTACTCATCTGTGGAAATGTACTGAAGTGTAACTGCCCCTCTCTGAACATAGTCTCGAATGAAATGATATCTGATCTCAATGTGCTTTGACCTGTCATGGAAAATTGGATCTTTGAAGAGCTGAATGCAACTCTGATTGTCACAGTAAATCACCGTACGCCTAAGCTCCTGACCAAATAGATTCACCAGCAACTTGTGAAGCCACAAGGCCTTGCAGCTGGCCAAAATAGCTTCCATATACTAAGCCTCAGCAGAGCTCAATGCAGTGGATTTCTGCTTCCGACTGAACCATGACACTAGTATCGAGCCCAAACTGAAACAACATCCAAAAGTGCTCCTCCGTTCTGACACGCTGCCTTCCCAATCTGAGTTTGTATAGCCAACCAATATTATCCCCTTTGACCTCCTGTATTCCAAACCAAAATCCATTGTCCCTCAAATATAGTGCAACACATGTTTTGTGGTGACCCAATGCACACTCTTAGGCTCAACCATGAACTAGCTAAGAGTGTTCACTACAAAACACAAATATGTCCAAGTGTTGACCAGATACATCAACAACCCAATAAGCTTACGGTATAAGGTAGGATCCACCAACTCTCCCTCAAAATCATGAAGCTTCTTCCAGTTGGTGATCATAGGTGTCAACATAGGCCTACAATCCTCCATCCTGAATTTCCTCAAAATATCAATCGCATACTTCCCCTACCCTAGGAAAATATGTCCAGGCTCCTGCCAAACCTTCAATCCCAAGAAATAATGCATCAGCCCAATATCAGTCATCTCGTACTCTGCTGCAAGATCCTTCTTGCAAGTTGCAATGGGTCTCTCTCTCCTTGTGATAAACAAGTCATCAACATATAGCATAAGAACAAGCAGATCATCTCTAACCATGATAAAGTAGAGATTTGGATCTACTTCACTCTTCTGAAACCCCATGCTCATCAAGTAAGAATCGATCTTGGAGTACCAAGCTCTAGGATCTTGCGTTAGCCCATAAAGGGCCTTCTTCAACCTACAAACATGAGACTCTCTCTCATGTATCTCAAAGCCATGAGGCTAATCGATTGTAAATCTCCTTTTGTATGATCCCATTGAGAAATGCGGTCTTCACATCCATCTAATGGATCTTCCATCCCATTTTTGCTGCAATGGAGTTCAAGCCCCTCATAGAAGTATATCGAGCAACCTGTGTAAAAGTATCATCATAATCAATGCCCTCAACCTGCGAAAACCCCTAGTCTACAAACCTGGATTTGTACTTCTCCACATTCCCATCTATCGCATGCTTCAAATTGTAAAGCTAACGAGAAGTCACCATTGACTTCCCCTCGTGTCTCAGAATTATCTCCCATGCATCATTCTTGATGATGGAATGGTACTTATCCATCATGGCATCTCTCCATACCAAATGCTGGGAGGCCTCCTTAAAAGTAGAATGCTTAGAATCACATGTACTAGCCACCAATAACATTCCCAATCTATCAGGCATCTTGATGGCCCTCACATCCTCCTTGGGTGCCCCAAACCCCTAAGCTTTCTTCAAGGTATCTCAAAGCCACTTAGGTGCCTTTGTCTTTGTAGGTTGCTCCCACCAGAGTTGGAAACCCTAGTATCTCGTGAACCTGAAGCTGGTGTACCAACACCATGTGTGCCCTATAATCATGATCTTGATCCCCTATAAGGTGTACCTGTAATAGTAGATCCATCACCTGTCCCTGGAGACCCTACTAGCCTAACCACTGAACCTGGTGAACCTATGCCAACACTCTACGGTCCTGTAACCCAGAAAACCTGTGATCCTATCTACTGCGTAGATGGAACCTATGAAACAACCTGAGGTGCAGGGACTTGCTTCTCTCCATGTTCAGACTCTCTCGACTTCCTGAAGGCTTGCTCCTCCTCAAACTTCACATCCCTTCTCACCACCACTTTCCTCTGAGAGGGAAGGTAAATACGGAAGGCCTTTGCAGCATCATCATAACCCACAAACATGCCCTCCTCTGCAGTGGGATCCAACTTTTTCCTCTTCTCTAAAGGGACATGAGAGTAATTTAGGCTACCAAATATCCCAAAATGGCCAATTTCAAGCTTCTTGCCTAAAAATCACTCCTCGGGTGTCATATTCCCCACTGCTCGATGGGGACTACTATTCTGAAGATATGTTGTGGTGTTGCAAGCCTCAGCCTAGAGAAAAAAAGGAAGTGACTGGTCATGTAGCATAGCTCGGGCTGCTCCAACAATGGACCTATTCTTCCTCTCTGCTACTCCATTATGCTCTGGAGTATATGAAACTGCCAACTGTCTCTTGATCCCAGCCTATCTGCAAAATCCATCAAACTCCTTGGAGGTATAATCACCCCCATTATTCGATCTCAATACTTGGATCTTCCTCCCTGTTTGGTTCTCCACAAGAGCTTTTAACTCTTGGAACCTATGCAAGACTTCCTTGGACTTATTGCTCTTCAGAAAGTATATCTAGGTCTTCCAGGAATGGTCATCAATGAATGTCACGTAATACTCGTATCCTCTCAAGGACACATAAGACATAGGTCTGCATAAGTATGAATGTAGCAAGTCAAGGGTACCTGCTGACTTGCTATCACTACTTGGAAAATAATTCTTGGTATACTTTCCCAAATCACACCCCTTGCACACATCACTCTGCCCTGTGCTGAACTCTAGTAATCATGTAACCATGTGTCTCAACAACCCCAAGGTTGGATGATGCAAGTTATCCATCCTCCTATGCCAAAGCTCACACAAATCACTGTTGCTGCTATGTGCTAAAGCATGCTGAGGCTAAAACAAGAGCCTATACAGTTTCCCACATATCACTCCAATGGAAAATGAAGTAGATTGTCCTGTTGTCTTGGGAAAGATATGCACGTGTCCATCTAGAAAGGACACCCCAAGACCTTGATCCTCGATCATGGAAACTAACACTAGGTACTTCTTCATCCCAAGTACATACAATACATCCCTCAATACCATGGGACTCACGAACTCCCTCTAAAATGTAATGGTCCCACATCCAATTGCACTGATTACTGATTCATCTCCTAATACAACCTCCACATCTGTATCTGTCTGTGAAATCCCAGAGAACATCTCACGAGAACTTTTCATGTGACTCGAGGCTCTGTTATTTATGTACCAAGTGCTGGAAGTAGATGCACTGTAAGCATGGTCTGTTACAAAGGAAAACTCCCTCTTTCTGTCAACATCCACGCTGGTGAGAATGGATGCTCTCTCTCTCAATATTCCCAGTGCATAATGAAAACTCACTCTGAAATCATGCCGCAAAATCATCGATCTCAGTCAAAGCGATTGTCTGCTGTTGCTTCTTCTTATTCTTCTTGTTCAGACACATAGCAACATAGTGTCCCATCTTGTGACATGCAAAGAACTTCACAGTGCTCGTATCCTTCTTCCCATCTTGTTGTTGCTTAGCCCCACCTTTCTTGTGACCCTTCTTGCTCTTCTTCTTCCCCTTCATTGTCAATTCCACATCCTCCTCATCTCCCCTACTAGTCGAACCACTGCACTATAAGAAACCCATCCGAGTCTCCTCCTGAACAAAGTCATCACATATTATTTCCCAAGATGGTAAGTTCTCTCTGGACAACAAACCCTAAACAAAAACAACACAAGGTGCAGTCACCCCATTCAAGGTTGTCCTCACTAACTTAGGACCAGTAACTTCCACCCCAACAACTGCAAGCTCATCTCTCACCTAAGAAATCCTAGAAATATAATTCATACACATCTCACCTTTGACCATCTTCCTATTCCAAATCTCACACAACTCATTGTAATTGCTCTATGCTAAAGCATGTTGTCACCTTTTACTGCCACCCTAACAACTTCTCTCTAAGAACCATATTCCTATTCTCATTAGAACTCTGAAATAACCCAGTCAAAGCAATTCACATCTCATGTGCATGATCCTTCCTGGAAATGTGAGGAATAACATGATCTTTAACAGCATTCAAGATAATCCTCATGGCTTTAATGTCCTACTTCACAAAGGTTGCCTGTGCTACTGCATCCGTGGTAGCACTTGGAATGACAATGGGGTGAGTAGTAGTGTTGTCAACTACCTCATCCCACAGCTCATTCTCTCTCAACAAAAGGTCTACCTTAGCCTTCCATGAGACAAAGTTCCTTGCCCCATCTAGTTTATGTTCACTTCTCAACCCAACGGAAGTCATTTTTCTCAAAGAACAAGTTTCAGAAAAATGTACTCCTGTCACAAAAGTTTTCCTTGAATTATGGAAATGAGAGTGTCTTTGCTAAAATTTAGTTTTCTGCCCAACTCAGCTCTCATACCATGTAGTTTTTTCTCAAGTTTTCAGCCATCAGTTTCAAGTGTAAAATTTATCACTCTTTATGACATTCTCAAAAAAAAAAGTGCTGTAAATAAACATTAAATTTTCAGACCTTAAAATAGTGATAAATAAATAAAGTGTTGTAAAACATTAAAACATTAAATAAAGTGTTGTAACTTCACTTTTAACAAACATAAAATAAATATTTCGCATGCCATTCAATCACACGGTACTCAAAAATTTTCGGCCAATGGCCCTGGAAAAACCCATAGGGGAAAACCAGTCAGAGAGAGAGAGAGTTTATATTATTTGCTTCAGGAAAAATCAGGCATTCGTTCCCTCTCTCCTTCAGCTCTTTCTTCTTCAATCTTCTCACACGAATTGAAAATGCTTTTTCCTTTTCCTTTCTTTTTGCTGTCGACCCTAGGTAGGTGAAGAGACATCTAATCCAATGGTTGGGAATGAATTAAATCCATAGTTGCAATTAAATGGTAATATTTTATTTCTAAAATATTAATTTCACTCATCCACTTAAATTTTTCAAAAACTGACTTTAATGCTCTAAAGTCAAATTAAATGTCACTTAAGTCATTTAATGCAAGGTTCACTTCATTTCCCTTCACTAAGTGACTAAGGCTAAAGTCACTTAGGGGAACACTTCCCTAGGTACAAAATTAACACAAAATTGTTCCCATCCCCTCTCAATTAATATATGAGTTAGTTAATTAGAAACTCTATTTATTGAAGAGTTAGTTCCTCTACATCAATATAATTCATTTGTCCCTTCGCTAGTAAATTATTTGTCATTGATACCAAAGAAAAGTACAAAGAATCATAATATTCAAAGGAATTTTGAGCTACGGATGGAGACAGAAAGAGGGAGCACTTGAAACGTTGCAACATTACACATACCAATGGACTTCCAACATAATCAAATAGGTACAATATTATTACTAAATATAATTGTTTGGAAGAAAGGGGATTTAAACTCCTTTTCGTTTATTTGATGAAGAAAACACCAAATTCGTTTTCCAATTCACTTTCTTGGAGTTAGATACCGGCTTGAAATGCAGTCATTAAGGGTTGTATGTGCTTAAAATTAATCTTCATTTAGTCTTTTTTTTAACTAGCTTGAAATTTGTTGTTCAATTTCACATTAAATTGAGGAGCACCCAAAACTTTTGGAACAATAATTCTAAATATGGGCATCCATAATTCAATAATGAAATCAAACATTATGTCATGCAACTGTTTAGTTGGAAAAGAGAAAGTGACAAAATAAAGAGAAAGTGTTCATTTAAAAATGTTTAGTATTCCACCCATTTATGTGAGAGAATCTCAATGGTCACAAACCAATATAAATAAATAAATAACTTAAAATAAGAGGTTTTGATTATAAAACTATTTAAGTAAATTCTTTTAAAATAAACTAATATAAATGATTTAAAGTTAGAGGTTTTGACTGCAAAATTACTTAAAGAAATTTGAGGATAAATTTACAATTCCATCGCATGATAAATGCCTAAGAAATATTTAGAAAAAAAATAAGAATTAAATCATACTAACCTTCTTTCGATCTTGAATTAGAATACATATTTTTCTCTGCATGAGTCATTTGTGTTGGAAAAACCTCGTCACTCCCATCCTCTTCTCTCCCCATGTTCTCATTATAACTTTTTCTAAAATTATTTCCACCTTCATTTAAAACTAAAAAGCATATTAGAACGTGCCAAGAAGTATTTTAAACAAAAACTTATTTAAATC
>LPNX010651634.1:5356-63730 GCA_001517045.1 Pseudotsuga menziesii | reverse complement strand
GACCCATTTTGAGTTGAAATTTCCTCTAATGCTTGTTTTGGATTTAAATTTTATGTGGCCCTAACCCTGGTAGGGTCTTCACCAGGCAGGCTGCAACCCTGCTAGGGCTTGTACAAGGCACATAGCAGCAGTAAATTGAGTGAGTGGATTCTGCAATTTCTTTGAAAAATTTGTGTCTGTGAAGGCACCTAGATCTAGGCCGTGACTCTTGTGGGATGCTAGATCTGAACTGTCACTTTTGTGGGCGGCTAGATCTAAACCACCTTCTCTGGGCTGATAGGACTATGCCATGACTGTTCATCCTGCTAAGTGATAGCTGTGACCTATTGCTTAGTCATCTAAGGCTGCTATAACATGTTTAGTGGGATGTGTTCTTACTGAGGCAAACCATGACTTGTTTGGGCCTTTTGCTTGAGACTGTTTGCACAAGTTGTGACCTCTGCTACACTACTTGAGGTCTGGGAGAGTCCTAAGTTTTGTGTATTTTGAAATCTGAGTTATATGGCCTGTGTATACTACCTTATGATCTAATGTTTCTTGGTTTGCTAACTTACTAGAGTGACTTGACTGCTAATGGTTGTTAGTTGGTGCCCATCATGGGACCGGAATGGTTTTTAGAGTTATTGTTCAAGTTTGAGTGTGAAATTTAATGAGGAAATTCAGTTATGGAGATAGGAGCAGATTTTGTTTCCTGTGAAGTGTTAGGATCAATGGTAGCAACATACCATCTCGTGGTGACCAGCAGATACCTTTTTGGGGATAAAATCACAAATTTGAAGGACTAATTTTTGTGGTAGCTGAGGCACTGTAAATTTTGCAGGATAATGAAAATATTTGATAAATATCAAGCTTGTATGGCATGAGGAAATTCGGCCTTCTAGGGAACTGTTTTCAAGGATAGTAATTATCCTGTAGAAGATGAACATAGCGAGTTTGTTGAAGTGTTGTTCAAATCCTTAGAAGTATGAACAATTCAACGAGTAGAAAATGAACAATTTCAAAGTTAGGATGCACTAACTTTCGAGCTTGCAGCAGTAAATCCAAGTTTTGATTTATACAAGGATGGTCTTACAATAAAGGATACCCAGTATTGCAGTTATGGTAGATCATGGGTTTTACACAGTATTGTAGACCCTTTTCTTCAATGCTCCAAGCTTTGCAGACATACACAAGTTGGAACAGCAGCAATAAAGAGTATTGTGATCTAAGGAGAACTCAGTGGCAGCATGCCCTAATTCTTCCATAATTGGGGGCCTAAGATCTTTTACAGTATGTTAATGTTCAAATAGTTCAAGGTCAAGCCTATGGGGTTGGATACCTTGTGAACATGCCTAATGACTTGATACAATGATGAAGTCCATGTGAAGTCTATGAAAGAATGAAAAGTAATGTGAAGATGATGCCCTAGTTCCAGTGCATTGACAAATGAAGGCAGCATCAAAGGAAGCTCATAAAACAGCAGCATTAAACACTGAGGCAGCTCGTGGAAATTACAGTCAGCAGCAATCAAAGTTTTTCTCTCTATTCTTTATCCTTCTAATGAGGTAACTTTACAATCATTACTTGGTTTGAATAATGTGATAAACAGTAATTCAGAAACATGATGACATGACTGTGGATAAATTAATGAGATAAATGTGAGATGATGCCATGTGTGTTTAGCACATTAGTAGATGTAGCTCAGAAAGATGCGATGCTCCTGTGGTTGGAAGAATATGGCAGACAGTTAGAAGCTGGATTGCTTTTTGTTCGCAAAGAAGGTGATATTCAGAGTATCACTCTGTTTCCTGAAAAAGAGCCACTATGTAGTGAAGCTGTGACAAATGGTGTACAGGATTAATATGCTCAGTACAGCCAAGTAAACAGTTGATTAGCAAACTACTGGTTGGTCATACAAACCTCATGATACACACAGTATGCTCAGTCAATGATACAGTGTGCTCAGTCAGTGATATACCCAATATGTTTAGGCAGTATCCAAAAATGATGTGTTGTTGAAACAGACCCAAACTCCGAGCAACCAAATGACTGATGTTTTTGTTTGAGGAAGGTATACAAAGCCCTATTGCAAAATCAAGGTATGATCATGCTCCCCTATACACTAAGATGAAGATATGATACAATGAAAGTGATATGAATAGTGATGTACAATGTTGTACAGTCAATTGGGTGAATAGGAATGTTGCATGCATACAGTGGAGTATAAGCTGTGGTAAAATATGCAGTGTGAACAGTATTGGATATACACCACTATGATGTTGACGTGAGTAACAACACAGTGATTTTGACTTGGTTATCAGACACCTTGATGACAATGATGATACCCTAGCATGATAATGACTGAACTGATATTTTACACAGTCAATGCATGAAGGATTTATGATGTTTGACTATTATCTATATTCAGAGAGATATGATTCCTCCAAATCAGGGTTCCAGCCTCTCCCTTGATTCATCCCTAAGCAAGATGACTAGGGAAAATTTCTATATCTTGAGATACGAAGATCCAAATGAAATTTAGTAAGATGTTATAGATAGGGAACATGATTTAATTTTTGTTTTAAAATTTACAAACCCCGAAGGTGAAACAGTGACACAGTGAGTTATGTACAAGTTCTTTATGCCGAATAGTCCTGAAATAAGTCACCTTGGGAAAAGTCTCATAAGTTCCAATTGGTGAAACCAATTCTGCTCAAACCTATGGTGTTGGAAAGAGTACACTCAAGGATACCTCAATGCGAATTTCCAGGCACATAAGAGTAGGATTTTTGGATATATTTCAGAAATAATATCACACATATCTATAGAAGAAATTGGAAAACTAGGGCTTCCCTCCACTATTTTCAGAAAAGGAGTGCATTATATAGCTTTCCTTGAAGAGGCCCATATTTCCATCCAATCAGAATTTTGAAATTCCAAGCTTTGAAAATTAGGGTTTCTCTGACAAATTCTAGATCAGCCACCTCTGAAACCAAAATGGACACCCCAAATCGCTAAGATCTAAGTTTTTGCTATTTACATTTGAGGTTGTCATTTCAAAATGACTAATCAGACCAGCTTGATGACAAGCTTGGTGAAGTTGACAACTTCCAAGCATGGGAGTATGGAATATCACTGGTTCTTGAAGAAATTGAGTTAGATCAGTATTTAAGTAAAGAAGTTATAAGAGCTAGAGGGAGATAAGGATAAGGCTAGAGCTAAGAGAATCATTGCAGATTCTATTAAATATCATCTCATTCCTCATGTGTCATCCTTGAAGACACCAAACGGAAGTGTTCGATGCTATGAAGAAGCAATCAAAGAAGAATAAGATATTTTTATAACCACCTTGAATGGCCCCCCAGGATCATGGGATTCATTCATTCGAGGAATTTGCACCAGAAATAAGTGATTACTTTCAGCAGACTCTAGGAAGAGCGAACAAAAGAAGAAGCTCGACTCATAATAAGAGAAGAGAAAATGGGAGCAACTGAAGATCAAGCTCTCACAATCCAAAGAAGATGCCTCAAGCAATGAGGAATACAAAGGACTCAAATCTTGAAGAACCTCTTATCCATATTAGCATTTGGATAAGAAATGATGTTGTTATGATAAAGAAGATGATGAAGCTCAAGGATCAAGAAGGAGTCTACCCAAAAAATGAATAAAGATAAGTATTCAATTGTCATTTTATGATATTATTTTTTTATGAATTTGTTTAAATTCAGTTGATGTGTTATGCATGATAGAATGTTTGCATTAATGAAAGTATACTACTAATATGCATGTTATGAGTAAGTATCCCTTGGTGCTATACAACTCTCAATTGCTACTTATATAGAATGAAACCTCTTTGCTAACATATTGGATTAGTGCACAATATCAATGATGTCATGGTAAAGATGGAAGGCATCTAGAAAGTTTTTGTGAGATATGGATGAATGTTGTATTGGCTAAAATAGTTGTATGATTATATCTTTATGCATAAGAATTTTCCATTATGAATATTCCTTGTGAAATGTTTCTAACCATACAAATGGTGCATTTGACTTGTAGGAAAGATCGCATAGAATTGTCTACAAGAAAAGAAGGATGAGACTTGTTCCGAACAACAAGTAATGACAATTTGAGAAATAATCTAAGATGAATAATAATATGATGATACTTTCAAAGAAAGAAAGAGTTCTCAAACAAAATACACTTATGTGACACAGTTGAATGAAATCATTGATGCAGAACCTTCTAGCTATGAATAAATAGCTAAGAAGACAGGGAAGGAGTGGAACAGTTCAAGAAGAATGATGTCTAGGATGTGGTATTGAGACCTAAAGGGAAGTATGTAGTATCTTCCATATGGATCTACAAGATCCAGGATGTAGTAGATGTTAGATTTTTATCATTTAAGCTAGCATTACATTAGGATCTTTAACTGAGAGAATAACAAGCACAACAATCAAACACAAGAGACAATGAAAATAGTGTTTATCCTTAGGGAAACCATAAATGGTGAAAACCCCGCAACTTCCTGTTAAATTTTCATATGCTAAGCTAGAACATCAGTATTTAATTTCATTTTCATAACAAAAGCATATAAACAGGATCACTGAAAGAAACAGTATCACAAGAACAACAAAGATTTATCCTGGGAAAAACCTGAAGGGAAAAACCCAGCAAAAGCTTCCTCAATATAGATTCCCCAAAAAGATAAAAGATAAAACCAGCAAGGAGATCAAAGCCTGATCCTCCTCCTTCTCCTTCTACTCTTATCTTCTCCACTAATGCGCTACACAAGTGAGAGTGTGTGTGTCCAAATGAGGAGCGCCACACCTCTATTTATATTCATCCATTCACTTTAATTAACTCATCTGACATGTAGGCTCGAGTTGCACATGTAGGCTCAAGTAACCACACTGGGGTGCTAATGACTCACCTTTACAACTAGAGGGGACTACCTCATGAATCTTATTAGTTCTTTTGATTAGAATCATCGGGGTACAAAGTAATACAAGTGGTTCTCCCGACAAGACCATCAAGGACCACAAAAGATACATATAGAATATTCTTCGAAGTTACAATATTTCAACACTTCCCCTTAACAAGAAGGGTATTCTATAACAACATCAACAAAAAAAATAATAGGATAGAGAGAGATAGAGGACATCATCAACATCATCAGGGTAACACATCTATAAATCATTGGAAGCTTTTCAACATCATGTAGTCTTCAGTCTTCAGCAACATCAACACTTTGACCGCTTCGATCAGCAACAACTTTGACCGCTTCGATCAGCAACAACTTTGACCTTTCGATCAGCAGCAACATCTTCAGTACTTTGACCTTTCGATCAGCAAAATCATCTTCAATACTTTGGCCTTTTGATCAGCAACATCATCATCATACTCTGATCTTTCGAACAACAACATTATCATCATACTATGATCTTTTGAACAACAACATCATCATCATACTTTGATCTTTCGAACAGCAACATCATAATCATACGTTGATCTTTCGAACAGCAACATCATCATCATCGGCAGCAACCTGCAATCCACATCTCAAAGACAAAAAAGTCTTTGGTTCACTTTTGGACTTTGTCCAAGGATGATGCAATCCTACCACATTCACGGGGACCAAAATCTCTAGATACATTTTGAATCGAGGTTTAGGGATGATAAAATCCCACCACATTCACAGGAGTCGAGACCTCCGGATACATTTTGAACCGAGGTTCAGAGATGATATAATCCCACCACATTCATGGGGGTTGAGACCTCCGGATACATTTTGAACCGAGGTTCAGGGATGATGCAATCCCACCACACTCACGGGGGTCGAGACCTCCGGATACATTTTGAACCGAGGTTCAGGGATGATGCAATCCCACCACATTCACGAGGGTTGAGACCTCCGGATACATTTTGAACTGAGGTTCAGGTATGATGCAATCCCACCACATTCACGAGGCTCGAGACCTATGGATACATTTTGAACTGAGGTTTAGGGATGATGCAATCCCACCACATTCATGAGGACTGAAGTCACCAGATCTATTCTGGACAGATGTCCCAGGATGATACAATCCCTCTTCATTCTCGAGGACCAAGGTCACCGAATCACTTTAGCGCAGGTTCCTAGGATGATACAATCCCACTGCAACATCGCTACTCCCCCTTTCGAGGAAGGTCCTTACAAACCACACAAAGCTTGTCTCGAAAGTGTTCAAACTTTACTCGAGACAGAGGCTTTGTCAACACATCAACAACTTGGTCATTAGTACTCACATACTGGAGCCTTATGGCTCCCTTCTGCATCATATCTCGAATGTAAAAATACCTGATTTCTATGTGCTTCGATCTATCATGGAATAGCAGGTTCTCTGTCATTTTTATACAACTTTGATTGTCACATAGAATCACAGTAGTGTCCAACTCTAGGTTGAATAATCTTGACATCAGCTTCCATAGCCATATGGCTTCACATCTAGCAGAGCAAGCTGCTATATATTCTACTTCAGTTGTGCTTAGAGAAACACTAGACTGCTTTCTGCTAAACCATGAAATCATAGCAGATCCCAGGCTATAACATCCAACTGATGTGTTTTTTTTTATCTCAGACACTTCCAGCCCAATATGCATCTGTATTAGCCATACAATCTATACTTATGGCTACCATCATAGTATAGACCAAATTCTATAGTCCCTTTCAGATATCTCATCCCATGTTTTGCAACTACTTGGTGAACCCGTCTTGGTTGAACAAGATATTGACTCAAGGTGTTCACAGAAAGACAAATGTCTGGTCTGGTATTTGTTAAGTACATCAATGGCCCAATGATCTGTCTGTATTGAGTCACGTCCACTAACTCTGATGAGTCATCAGCTAATAGCTTTAGGTTGGAGTCCATGGGTGTGGCCATGGATTTGCATTCCAACATATTGAATATTTTCAATATCTCTACCGTATGCTTTCCCTGGTTGAGAAATATTCCTTCTGTACTTTTCCATACTTCCATACCTAGGAAATAATGCATTAATCCAAGGTCTTTCATCTCAAATTCTTTTGCTAGTTTCTTCTTGCTTTCCATAATCTGTTTCTAATTCCTTGTCAAGAATAAGTCATCCACATATAGTAGCAGGATGATAGGTTCATCTTCTACAACCTTAAGATAAAGGTTAGGATCAGCTTTACTCTTGGTGAAACCCACGTGAAACCCATGCTTGACAGGAAATTGTCTATCCTTTCATACCAAGCTTGAGGAGCTTGTTTCAAAACATACAAGGCTTTCTTCAAATTGCATATGTGAGTATGTCTATCTTCGACTTCAAATCCTTGTGGCTGTTCTATGTATACTTCTTCTTTGATCACACCATTCAGAAAGGATATTTTCACATCCATGTGGTGTAAGTACCACTTCATCATGGATGCAAGTGCCATGATAGCTCTAATCGAAGTATACCATGCTACTGGGGAAAATGTCTCTTCATAATCAATTCCCTCTTTCTGAGAGATACCTCTGGCCACAAATCTTGTTTTATACTTCTCGATACTTATGTCAACTGCATGCTTTATTTTGTATATCCATTTGAAGGATACTATAATATTTCCTTCTGGTTTGGGAACTATATCCCATACTTCATTCTTCATTATTGACTAGTATCCTTCAGTCATTGCTTCTTTCCATTCTTTCTTCAGTACTGCTTCTTCGTAGTTTGTAGGTTGTTTATATACAAGATCACACATCAAGGCTACATTGCTGGAAAAGGTCTTAGGTTTCTTGCTTTCCCTTGTGGAGCCTTCAGGAGCTCCATATCTTTCTGCCTCTCGTATAATTTCTCTTGTCCAAGTAGGATTTCTCTTTCTTGATATCTCCATCATAGGGGGTTCTTGTGGTTCTGTCATGTCATGCTTTTTAGGAAATTCTTCTTCAGGGAGATATGTAGTTTCCTCATTTCTGGGAGGTGTCTCTTCTTCATACATTTCTTCATGTTGGCACTTCCTAGATCTGTTGAGGGCTGCCTCTTCATCAAATGTCACATCTTGACTGATTTCCATGTGATGGAATCCAAGAATGTAAATTCTAAATGCTTTGGATACTTCACAATATCCAACAAATATCCCCTTCTTTCTGGAAGGATATAACTTGGTTCTTTTCTCTTTTGGTATATGAATATATATTGGACAACCAAATATTTTGAGGTGACTTACCTAAGGCTTCTTTCTTGTGAACATCTCTTCTGGAATCTTGAACCCAAGAGCACTATGAGATATTCTATTCTGTACATACATAGCAGTTCTTGCTGCTTCTTCCCATAGATGCATTGGAAGATCTTAATCATATATCATAGTCTTCACTACCTCCATGATGGTTTTGTTCTTTCTTTCTGCAACCCCATTCTGTTGAGGATTGTAGGGAGTAGTTAGTTCCCTCTTGATTCTAGCACCTTTGCAAAAAGATTCAAACTCTTTTGAGGTATACTCTCTGCCATTGTCTAATTGGAGTGTCTTTATTTTCTTGTCTAAAAGATTCTCTATCAAGGCTTTTAACTCCTTGAATTTCTCAAACACTTCATTCTTTGCTTTCAATAAGTATATCCAGGTCTTTCTTGAATAGTCATCAATGAATGTGATATAATATTCAAAGCCACTTAAGGGTGTAGAAGACATTGGACCACATACATCTGAATGAATCAATTCCAACATACCTTTAGTTTTTGTTTCACTCTTTGGAAATGGATTCCTGATGTTCTTTCCCTTTGCACATCCTTTTCAAATGCCTTCATGCTTGATCTTCATGTCTGGTAATCCCGTCACTACCTTGTTAACATGAGGTAAAGCTTTGTAATTAATGTGGGCAAGCCTTCTATGCCATAGTTCACTAGCGTCAGTGGACTCATGCACAAAGGTTGTTTCTGAGTGCCCCTTGAGTTTATACAAGCCTCCTTCTTCTTCACCAATGATGATTGCATCTTCAATATTCTTTCCTCTGGGCCACATGTGTACTTGACCATCTATGAAAGCAACTCTGAATCCTTTCTTATCTAAAGTTGAGATAGAAAGTAAGTTCTTCTTTAAACCAGGTACATATAATACATATTTCATCTTTGGGGGATTACTTGAATCAAGTTTGTAACTTGCTTCACCAACTCCTTTGATCAGATATTGATAGTCATCTCCTAGGGATACTTTCTGAGGAGAGCTCCTTTCTTCGAGTTTAGACAGAGTTTTTTTTTGTCCTATCATGTGCTTTGAAGCACCACTATTAATTAGCCAAGTGTCTTCTCCAGGTGTTAGAGACCCAGAAAGTGCAGAGAATAGTACATACTCTTCTGCATCTTCTTCTCTTGCTTGCTTTCTTGGAGGTCCTTCTCCTTCTTCTTCTTCTTCATCCTCATCTTCATCTAGATGAGCATGATATCTTTTGTTGTTGTTGATCCTCTTCTTATATTCTTGCTTCTTCATAGGACAATTCCTAGCAATGTGTCATATCTTGTCACAATGGAAACACTGAAAACCAGAGTAGTCCTTATTTGCTAGACTTTCTCTTGATCTTTGGAACCTTATGGGAGGTAGATGCTCTTTGTGGTTTCCCTTCTTGAAGATGGGTTGATTCCTTATTCTTTTCTTGGTATGAGTGGCTAGACCTTGATCATCCTCTTTTAGCAAGACTTCTCTATTTGCCACTCTAGTCTCCTCTTGAATGTAGTCTTCCCATACCACATCAAACTTCATGCTTTCCTTCCTAGCACACATCATTTGAATGAATGATTCCCATGGTCTAGTGAGACCATTGAGAGTAGTCATAACTAGCTCATCTTCATCAAGTTTGTCTTCAATAGCTTCTAGTTGTTCTTTGATCTGAGAAACCCTTGAGAAGTAGTCTTGGATGGATTCTCCATGACTCATCTTGGTACTCTTCAGTTGAGCTCTTAGATTCATCCTTTTATTTATGTTTCTTCCTTCAAACATTCTAGATAGAGCATCATACATTTCCTTTGGAGTCTTCTTGGATGACACTTGAGGGATCAAGTGATCCTTGATGGAGTCAGCAATAATCCTTTGTGTCCCAATCATGTCTTTCCTGTGCTTCTCCTTGGCTTCAACTTCTTCAGGTTCTAAAACTTCTTCTTTGACATACATATCAAGATCATTCTCTTGGAGAATGAGACCGATCCTGTATTTCCATGCTTGGAAATTCTCTATGCCTTCTAGCTTGTCCTCAATCTTAGTGCTTGGGGCCATCTTGTCAGAAAATCACAAAAAATTGAAATTTTGTGGAATGAGAAACTAACCTTACCAAGAGATGTGCTTGAATGAGGTGAGCTGACTGGTGTGCTTGGATTCTGGAGATTTCAATTCTTCACCTTTCAAATCAGACTTGCAAGATTCAGCTTTTGCAGTTTTCTGGTATAGCTGTCAAACTAGGGTTTGACTTTTCTGGAGACTCAGACATCCAAAAACTATGATTCCAGGATCAAGACATGTGCTCTAGGAGGGCGCAAATTTCCATGCAACCATTTTTCCAAGACTCAAAAATTTTCCCGAAAACCCTAATTTCTTCCGGGGAGAGAGAGAGAGCTATTTCACCTTGTGAAAGCTGTCCTATTCAGGTTAGCTCTGATACCATGTTAAATTTTCATATGCTAAGCTAGAAAATCATCATTTTATTTCATTTTCATAACAAAAGAATATAAACAGGATCACTGAAAGAAACAATATCACAAGAACAACACAGATTTATCCTGGGAAAATCCTAAAGGGAAAAACCCAGCAAAAGATTCCTCAATATAGATTCCCCAAAAATATAAAAGATAAAACCAGCAAGGAGATCAAATCTTGATCCTCCTCCTTCTCCTTCTACTCTTCTCTTCTCCACTAATGCGCTACACAAGTGAGAGTGTGTGTTTCCAAATGAGGAACGCCACACCTCTATTTATATTCATCCGTTCACTTTAATTAACTCATCTGACATGTAGGCTCGAGTTGCACATGTAGGCTCAAGTAACCACACTGGGGTGCTAATGACCCACCTTTACAATTAGATGGGACTACCTCATGACTCTTATTAGTTCTTCCGATTAGAAGCATCGGGGTACAAAGTAATACAAGTGGTTCTCCCGATAGGACCATCGAGGACCACAAAAGATACATATAGAATATTCTTCAAATTTACAATATTTCAACAGTTCCTCAGAGATAGAATCAGCACCAAAATTAGAACCCAAAAACATGAAGATGATCTCCCGACAGTAGCAGTCTCTCTCTTGTCCCAGCAACTTCTCTCTCTCACTCATGCACCCCAATAAGTGAGTGTGTGTGTGATAAATAGAGAGGCTCACTCTCGATTTATATTCTTTCGTTCACTTGAAACCCACTCCAACATGTCATCCTCACTTAAAAATTACTTACTAGAGCCGACATCTCTAGGAGTGTCTATTAACCCTAGTGCCCCATAACTTGTGGGGACTTTGCCTCCTTCGACCAACAAGGAGGTTTATCCTTAACACAACGGTGGGAACTATTTCCCCAACTTACAATGACTCACCTAGGGTTGACTTCTCTAGGATAGTCTAATAACCCTAGGGCCCCACAATTGCGAGGACTTTAACCCTTGACCAATAGGAGGATTACCCACAATGACTTGACATGACTTGTTACATTATAGAAACTCCTGATAGGAATAGCGGGGCATGACATGACTCAAATACATTACAGACACATCCCAAAATAAACATCGGGGTACAATACATAAGATATGCAAATGAATACATTCTGAAGTTACAAATACATCAACACTCCCTCTTAACTAGGAAGGTATTCTCTCGACACAATTTATCAGCACAAGTCTTCTTCTCTGTATCATCTGGATCATCATAGAGTTCTCATCATCTTCATATAGATCTGGATCATCACTTAATCTATATCATCATCAATGGATCTACATCATTACTCGATCTAGATCATCATCTCTAGATCTGGATCATCATCTCTAGATCTGGATCATCACTTGATCTGGATCATCGTCACTGGATCTAGATCATCACTCGATCTGGATCATCATCACTGGATCTGGATCATCACTCGATCTGGATCATCATCATTGGATCTGGATCATCATCATTGGATCTATATCATCACTCAATCTGGATCATCACTGGACATCATCACTGGATCTAGATCCTCACTCGATCTAGATCATCATCACTAGATCTGGACCATCACTTAATCTGGATCATCACTGCTGGATCATCATCACTGAATCATCACAGGTGCTATCTCTTGATTCTTCTCATCATGGGAAGTTCTACAGAGCCAACCCTTTTTCATGTTGGATGTACATCTACATAGCCCGTCCTTTTTCATACTGGATGTATCATGATCACACAGAGCTAGTCCTTTTTCATACTAGATGTGACATCCACCCAGAGCTAGTCCTTTTTCATACTAGATGAGTCTTCACAGAGTTGGTCCTTTTTCATAATAGATGTGGGATCTAAACAGAGCTAATCCTTTTTAATACTAGATGAGTCTTCATAGAGATAGTCCTTTTTCATACTAGATGTGGGATCTACACAGAGCTAGTCCTTTTTCATACTAGATGAGTCTTCAGAGAGCTGGTCCTTTTTCATACTAGATGTGGGATCTACACAGAGCTAGTCCTTTTTCATACTAGATGCGTCTTCACAGAGCTAGTCATTTTTCATACTAGATGTGGGATCTACACAGAGCTAGTCCTTTTTCATACTAGATGTGGGATCTACACAGAGCTAGTCCTTTTTCATACTAGATGTGTCCTCACAGAGCTAGTTCTTTTTCATACTAGATGTGTCTTCACAGATCCAGTCCTTATATCTAATCAAGTGGGAACCAATCCCTCAATCACATCAGAATGGCCATACACTCACATATGATCATGTAAGACTACATCTTACAGTCGTATCAGAAAGGTGCTCATTCCTAGACCTAGTATTCCTGGTAACTGACCAGGCACCTCCATTCCAATAATGGAAACATCCCTTATATCTGATCATGTAGGAACCAATCCTCTCACCATGACAAAATGTCTCAGCCCTTACATCTGACCTACTTGTCAGAATGGCTCTCAGTCCCAGTCTGAGTATTCCCGGTAACTGACCAGGTGCCTCCATTCCAAGAATGGAATTCAACACTTATATCTGATCATGTAGGAACCAATCCTACAGTCACATCAGAATGTCTCAGCACTCACATCTGTCATGGAAGGAACCAAATCCTCTCACCATGACAGAATGGCTCAACCCTTACATCTGACCATGGAAGGAACCTAATCCTCTCACCATGTCAGAATGGCTCTATGTCTCATCACTTCCCTTTGGAGGGAACCTTGATCTGGAGAACACCAAGCTTCTCCCTCAATTACTCAAACTTCACTCTGGCCAATGGCTTCATCATCACATCAACTATCTGTTCTTCCATTGCAACATACTGGAGCTTCACTGCTCCTCTCTGCACCATATCCTTGATATAGTGATATTTGATATCATACTGAAGTAGCACCTTGAAGTGCTCTTCCTATCAATGGCACTACCTATCCAATATGAATCCACATAACCTTCTAGGTTAATCTTTTGATTTGTATCATACTTGCAACCACCAAGTGAACATGTCTCGATGTGTTCACAACAAAGCAAGTATCTAGTCTCGTATCCATTAGATACATCAATGAACAAATTATCTGATGATACATCATGGTGTCAACCAACTCTAATAGCTTCAGGTTCGATGCCATAGGTGTAGTCATGCAGTCCATCATCCGGAACCTCGTCAGGATCTCTATTGCATACTTCCCTTGTCCACACCTCTATGCCTAGAAAATAGTGCATCGACACATAACAGGAGAATCACTAGTCTTCCGCCTTCAACCTTGAAGCAAAGGTTGGAATCCACTTTACTCTCAGTAAATCCTAGAGTCATAATCTATCCATCATGTCGTACCATGTCAAACCTCAGGATCTTATGCAGTCACTCCCTCTGAAGCATCATACTCCCTCTGTCTTCCGTACTCTATGCACTGAGACATTCTGTACTGGAGTGACAAGTAGCTTCATCTGCTACTAAAATTCTATGTATCCATCCTAGGTCACTGGATACCAAGATCCTCTATTTTTGAAAGCGTTCTTCTCACACCCATCTGTGGGCTTGTCATCCTTTATCAACCTTGTAGCAAAGGTTCAAATCTTCATCAATATCCTCATGTATGTTTTATCTCATGGGTGTATTCTGAGCTCGTACAAGGCCTTCTTTCATTTTCACACATGATTCTACCTATCATGTGACTTCGCTTCCAGTGCCTACAAATGTTTCTTCGCAGTTTATGCCTTCTTTTGTGAGAATCCTCGTGCTATGAATCTTTCCTTGTATCCCATGATGTTTCCATCTATTTCATGATGAAACTATGAACTTTCCTTCATGTATCGATACTGCATTCTATACATCATTCTTCTTGAACTGGTTTTCCCTTGGAAGTTTCTGCATCAATGATGTCGTTGCATTCATCATATTATTCTTCATCTTGAATTGTCGTCACTTGTTCTTCGGAACAAGTCTCATCCTTGTTTGCTTGTAGGTGAGCATTGTCTTTCCTACAATTCAAATGCATTAGTCGTATGGTTAGAAACATTTCATAATGTATATTCATAATGAAAAATTCTTATGCATAACTATATGATCATGCAACTAATTTATCCAATACAACATTCATCCATATCTCACAGAAACTTGTGTAGATGCCTTCCATCTCTACCAGGACAACATTGAGATTGTGCACTAATCCAATATGTCAGCAAAGAGGTTTCATTCTAGATAAGTAACAATGGAGAGTTGTATAGCACCATGAGCTACTTACCCATCACATGCATATTAGTAGTATACTATCATTAATGCAAACATTCTATCATGCATAATACATCAAATAAATATACTCAAATGCATAACAAAACAATATCATGAAATGACAATTGAATACTTATCTTTATTTGTTTGGTGGGTAGACTCCTTCTTGAGCCTTTAGCTTCATCGTCTTCTGCATTCATAATAACATCATTTCTTATCCAAATGCTAAGGTGGATAATAGGTTCTTCAAGAGTTGAGAACTTCATATTCCTCATCGTTTGAGGTATCTTCTTTGGATGGTGAGAGCTTGATATTCAGTTGCTCCCATCTTCTTTTATCTTATTATTAGTTGAGCTTCTTCTTGTTCCTAGAGTCTGCTGAAAGTAATCACTTCCTTATGGCACACATTCCTTGCATGAATGAATCCCATGATCTTGGGAGGCCATTCAAGGTGATTATCACCACTTATGCATTCTCCACTTATTCTTCTACATCTTCAAGTTGTTCTCTGATTTGAGAGACCCCCATAAAGTATGACTGTATGGTCCTTGCATTCTGGATCTTCACATTCTTCAACTAGTTTCTTAAGGTCATATTCTGATTTATGTTCTTCCCTTCAAATATCTTGTTCAAGGAATCAAACATATTCGGTGTCTTTAGGGAAGAAAAATGTGATCCGTGATTGAATCAACAATTATCTTCTTGGCCTTAACCAAGTTCTTCTAGTGTAAGGCTTTTAGCCTCATCGCCCTCTAGAACTGGAACCTCTCTACTTGTGTAGGTGTCCAATTCATTTTCTTCATGGATATCATATGCTTCCATGCTTGGAATTTGTCAACTTCACCAAGATTATCATCAATATGCTGTGATAGATCACTTTAAAATGAAAACCTCAAATGCAAATAGCAAAAGATTAGATCTTACCGATTTGAGGTGTCTGTCTTGGTTTTGGAGCTAGCTAATCTAGGGTTTATCAGAGAAACCCTAATTTTAAAAACTTGGAATCTTTCAGATATGATTGGATAGAAATATAGATCTCTTCAAGTTGTGCTGTCAAATGTACTCCTTTTCTGAAAACACTGGAGGGAAGCGCCCGGAACAGGAAGCCCTAGTTTTCCAATTTATTCTATCAAAATGCCTGTTACTATTTTTGTGGTATCTTTGACATTACTACTCCTCTATGTATGAAACTTCACGCTAAGTTATCCTCCCATGTCCCTATTCCAACACCATAGGTTTCATTAGAATTGGTTTCACCAATTGGGACTTATGATCATTTTCCCAAGGTGACCTGTTACAGGACTGTTCAGAACAGTGAAGTTGTATGTACTGCCACGTGTCATTGGTTCATCTTTTGAGTCTAAAACTTAGAAAAAAGAAATTAAAGTCCGTGCCATTTTGACCTTTGTATCCCAACATATAGCAATTCACCCTAGGTGTCCTGTTTAGGGATGAATTCTTGAAGAGGCTGGAACCCTAACTTGGAGGAATCATATATCCCATAATATAGTGAATATGAAGCTGAATTTTGGACACAGTGTAAATAAGGATGTTATATTATTCCACTACAATTTTCATATCCTGAACCTTCTCCAATCTTGGGATATAGTGAATGTACCAAAACTTAGTTGTTTTAGTATTTAGGGTTTTTCTAGCTCAGGGGCAAACTAGGGTTTGACTTTCTTGGAGTTTCACCCAACCAAAAATATTGATCCAGGTCTCTAAAGTTCAATTTTTATGAGGATATAAATCCTATTCCGGGCTCACTCAAAAATTCCTCTTCTGTAGAAAGCCCTAATTTCCCGCACCAAAAACTGAAAATGCTCGGAATTGAATTCCGCTTCGACAGAAATATGTGCCCTTCAATGGAGAGTCATCCTAACATAATTTTGCTGATGGATTATGGAGAGAGACTCAAAAATTAAGAAGCCCTAGCTTCTCCAGCTGCAAAATGTATTCTTCTCAGGTTAGCTCTGATACCATGTTAGATTTTTATCATTTAAGCTAGCATTACATTAGGATCTTTAACTGAGAGAATAACAAGCACAACAATAAAATACAAGAGACAATTAACACCGTGTTTATCCTTGGGGAAACCATAAATGGATAAAACCCTACAACTTCTTTGTAGATAGAATCAGCACCAAAAGTAAAACCTAAAAACATGAAGATGATCTCCCAACAGTAGCAATCTCTCTCTTGTCCCAGCAACTTCTCTCTCTCACTCATGCACCCCAATGAGTGAGTGTGTGTCTGATAAATAGAGAGGCTCACTCCCTATTTATAATCTTTCATTCACTTGAAACCCACTCCAATATGTCGACCTCACTTAACAATTACTTACTAGAGTCGACATCTCTAGGAGTGTCTAATAACCCTAGTGCCCCACAACTTATGGGGAATTTGCCTCCTTCGACCAGCAAGGAGGTTTATCCTGAACACAAAGGTGGAGACTGTTGCCCCGACTTACAATGACTCACCTAGGTTTTACTTCTCTATGATAGTCTAATAAGCCTAGGGCCCCATAGGGCCCCACAATTGCGGGGACTTTAACCCTTGACCAATAGGAGGGTTACCCACAATGACTTGACATGACTTGTTACATTATAAAAACTCTCGATAGGAACATTGGGGCATGACATGAATCAAATACATTATAGACACATCCTAGAATAAACATCAGGGTACAATACATAAGATATATGGATGAATACATTCCAAAGTTACTAATACATCAACAGTAGATGGAAACATCGTGGGATACAAGGAAAGATTTGTAGCACAAGGATTCTCACAGAAAGAAGGAATAGACTACGAAGAGACATTTGCAGCCATTGGGACTTGAGACACATGAAAAGAAGACTCATGTGTGCAAATTAAAGAAGGCCTTGTATGATCTCAGAAGGAACCCATGGGATAACACATACATGAGGAGATTGAAGATCACCTAGAGTGATGAAGATCTTAACCATTCCTCCAAAGTTGAAAATGAAATCCTATAGAGGATGACCAACTCACAGATGGGTGCGAGAAGAAATTTTGAAAAGGCTCAGGATCTTGGTATCTAGTGACCCTAGATGGATACATAGAATATTAGTAGTAGAGGAAGCTACTTGTCACTCCAGTACAGAATATTTCAATGCATAGAGTACAAAAGGAAAATGGATAATGATGTTCCGCTTCAGAGGGAGTGACTACAAAAGATCCTAAGGTTCGACATGATACGAGAGGATGTAAATATTATTGATGGCTCTAGGATTTACTAAGAGTAAAGTGGACTCCAACCTTTGGTTCAAGGTTGAAGGTGGAATAATATTGATGCTCCTGTTACGTGTCGATGAATTTCTCCTGACAGGAAAAGAGGAACCCATTAAAGGTGCAAGAAGGAGAATTGTTGTCAAGTTAGAGATGAAAGACTTGGGTATGATGCACTACTTTATAGGAATGGAAGTGTGGCAGAATACAATGGAATCTCCCTTGGACAAGGGAAGTATGAAATGGAGATCCTGGAGAGGTTTGGGATGATGGACTTGTTGGCACCCCAACAACTCCCCTTGATATTGTACAAAATCAAGAGACCCTCATTAGAATTCTTTAAGTATTTGCTCTTAGTTTTCCCTCATCTTATCTTCCTTACTTTGGTAAATGGTTTCTTGGATTCCTTTCTTTGATCCTTCACTTTTTAGTGGTGCTTATTCTTTCGCTTGGATTTCATTGTATATTTCATGATTTGGATATCTTTGTCGTAGGCAGTTTTTTTTGTCCTTTAGTTGATGAATAACACCTACTCAGTCTTACTTGAACTTATTTGAGATAATCATATTCTTTGGTTTGGCTTGATTGGATTTATATGGTGCTTTGACAATTGTAACAAATTTTGGCTTGTTGATGCATTTGCAAATTGACGCCCATTTTGGTAGATCATAATTAATTAACTAAATCTCAATTTGAATAATTATGATTTACGTCTTGACAGAAATTATATCAAATAACGGGAACATACTCTTACTTTTGAATTTGAATGATTCATTGATTTTTTTGGACCTTTAACATTTGATTAAAAGTTTAATCTCCTCATGAATTATATCAAGGCTTCAATAGTTTGATTTTTCATACAAGGCAAAGTATAAATAATTAAATTCATCTTATTTTATGTAATGTTTGGGTTAATTATATTAGTTCAATATTTATCTAAAACATTAACCCTAAATACTATGACTAAATGACTATTCAAACCTCCATTCAAATTTTACCATAATGGTGTTCATACAAATTGAAACTATCAATATGACATTTGTTCTCTACCCTAGCTTGGATTAAACCACAAATTATTGTATTATTTGACACAGTGCAATGAAATTATAATCTTGTCATCAACAAGATTTCAAATGTCATTCTTAATGACTATACAAAAACTTGTTTTGATTTTCTACACCATCATTTGTCTCGTTATCAAGCCCTAAAATGGATGAGTTAACCTACGACAAGTGCATGAAAGCAAAGACAAATTTATACATGAATATTCCATTATTCATAAAAGGTGGACTTACAATATTGAAATGTAAAAGGTTAATGAGATCCGTAACATAAGATCCGTTTACTTGATATGCACTAGAAATTATTGTTTTACATTTATGAGGACATTTATCAAAACCTCCTTACAGTTTTGAAGAAGAACGTGTCAAGCAAAAAATCACTAGATTGCAATTAAAGAGGTATTCTACCTTATCTACGCTTCACCAGAGGTTGTGTAATCATGGAAGAAACACACTCATTCCGTCACCAGATCACTGCCAAGTTTTTGGTTATGATGGAGTGTTAAATTGCTTGATTCTTGCATGGAAGTAAATCATCTGCCACGTTGCATTATCCAAAATAAAGAGATTTTAGTGGTTACGATTTCAAAGGAATAATTCATGGAGTTTGTTCTATCGATTCTTTCAACCAGATGGCGGAAAAGTTCCACCAATTCGCTAGAGTGAGGGAAGTCATATTTTCCCCTCTTATTATTTCCTTCACAATAATTCTCTCCTTCGTGTTCTTTCATATTTTTTTTTTAAACATACAAATTTATTAGAAGGATATTATTAAATTTTCTTATTTCACAGGGATATCGTTTATGAAAGTTAAACGATGGAAATTCATTAGTCATCTGAAGTTTGGTGAAAGTAATTAAGTAGATTTACAAGCAAAAGATTCCGATTGGATTGTCTGAAGAATTGGTTTAATTTTATTATTATCCATCGACCATATTATTGCCCAAACTATCCAGAAAGATGTTAAAAACGTTGCTACGAGAAATGCAAGGAAATATAACAGTTCGCCCAAGTCATTGTAAAAAAAACACCATGTTGGTCAGCATTCAGCGCACCAATGCATCCAGTCGATGAAGTTCATGTGAGAGGGAAGATACTTCATCTTTTAACCTTTCAGAGTAATTATATTTTACTTGTTCACACAATTTTGATAGACTGCTATTATTTAATGTGTATTTTTTTTGGTTGAATAGGTGTAAGCGGATCATGCACCAATTGAAAGAGGCAAATTTCAGGCTCCATTTCCCACCAAACCATGAAGAATCTGACGATTTAGTTCAAAACCCACTTCCCAAATAGGGTATTTTACTCTTAAGCATGGGATGTTTCCCAAAAAACGGCATGCACTGTGAGATATTCACTCTTGTTTCAGAAAGCATTTTCTAGAATTTTCTGTTACTTTCAGATCTGTTTTCGGGAGTTGGGTTATAATTCGATCTCTCTATTTAAACAGGATGGGGACTGCAATGTAAAGGGGTTGGGGGTCTTCATGTATTGGAAGATGAATTTATTCTCTTCTGTAGTTACTTTCCTTTCTGTAAAATTTGCTCTAAAAGGGAGAATTGTGGAGACAATGCCAGAGGAAAGACGCTTCAGAAAATTCTGTAAATTATTTTCAGAACTCTATTTGTTTTTCCTTGGGGGGATTCAAAGATAAATAGAGGACAACTATTCTTGGAGTTCATAATATCTAATTTTGAAATAGACTCTTTTCCTGTTGGAAGGGTGTTCAATTGCAAACGTTTCCCAAACATAAATAAAACTGGTATCTTTTGATTTAGTTTTCGAAGTATATATTACTTGTTATATTTCCTCTGTTCCTTTGATCTGCAGTATATTGTGTTATATTTGCATTGATGATATATATATGTGTGTGTGTGTGTGTGTGTGTTCAAAGATTCGACATGTTCAAATCCATAATTTAAATTGTTATTTAAATCAAGTTGAATCATTTGTATTGTTTGATTTGATTTATTACATTATATAACAATTGGTTCATTCATAAAAGCATTTGTTTGTATAGATGTTTTTCTGAAGAATATCATTTTGTTACCAACATAAGATATTGAACATCTAATACCTTGTTTGTTTCTGTAACAGTTAATGTAATCTAAACTGATTGATCGTCCTTTTAGAATATATGACTGTATTTCTATCAAGATTATGGTGAACAATTAGAGATTTCTCTCGAAATTCCATCATGTCTTAATAGTATTTATTTATAGAAAAGTGAGTATTAGTCTTTTCTTAACTGCTCTTGGCCAAGATAGGATTAATTAGGTTAAATTAATTTCCAATTCATAGTTTAGTTTTCTATCTTTTATCTTAATAATTGTTAATTAATTTAGCTAGTTTATTTTTCAATCTTTGATAAAACTTTTGAAAACCAAAATAGAGACTCTCCTTAAGAGAGCAATATAGAAATTAGAAATAAATAGTTAGGTTTCATTTAGTAATTGTTTTATAGTAAATTTTATTGTTTGCAAATAAATAGATTAGTTTAAATCTTAATTAGGACTTAGTTTAGGACACTTTTTTTTTAAGTTCAAATAGTAAGACTCTCTTCTTGAGAGAAAATATACAAAGGCAGCGGGGCCTTTATTCCCGCGAGATTTAGTCATTACAAACACACCGAGGGCTATTTTAAGCACTTTGTGTAGACTATTTCTCCTTAGTTGGCCAGGTCAGAAAATTCGGCCAACAAATGGTGCTAGAAGGAGGGTTGAGGTAAAACAAGTGGTTTTTTTTTCAATTATTTGATAACCATTTTTCCTCTAGCTCTTTTTTTTTTCAGTTTTATTATTTTATGCTCTTAGTCGTCACATATATGCTTAAGGGTTGGTTAGACGACAAGCTAGCCATTTGAAGAGTTAATTAATCTTGATTGTTTATCATTCATGGCTCATGCCCAAATTCCTGTTTGGGAATCCGTTTTTAATTTTACATTGGTTAATATTCCTAATGAGACAATCAACCTCTTGTCAAAACTTGAATTTGATGGTGAAGGTGATATATCTGCAAGAGAACACCTTGGGAAGTTTTTATGTAAATGTAACAAACATAAGATTGTTGATCTTAGTGCTACTTGCAGATTATTTGCCCTTACTCTCAAAGGACGAATCAAATGTTGGTTGGAAACTTTTCCACCTAATTTCTTTTTTACATGGTTTCAATTCACACATGAATTTTTAGACACATTCAAGGATTATAATTCTAATAAACTTTGTCGTGAATTACAGGCTATTCAGAGGAAGAAAGGTGAGTCTTTAGAAGACTTTTCAGTAAGTCTTTCTCATATTCTTTGCAAATTTCATATTACTGATTTACCTTCTGAATCTGATATTTTAAATATTGTTTTCAACTCTCAAGTTCCTCTTATTCAACAAAATCAAGACGTTTTTCAAAAGGATGATAATTCACTAATCTTCCTAGAAACTTCCTCCTCTATTATTGATTCAGATACTTTTATAAGTTCTACCCAACCCCTAGGTGATAAGATCGAAGTAGAAAAGGTCTCAACTTCTTCTGATCATTATTTTCCTCTCGAAGGAGAAAGTCATAATTCTTTTATCCAAAATCTTGAACCTATAAACATTAATGAATCAAATGCGGAAGAACATATTCATGATAAATTTATTCATATATATAGGGAAGTTGATTGTCTTAACAAATAATAAGATTCATATTCTATTATTACGAAAATAGATCAAGATGAATTAATTATAAATCAAACTATGTGTTCATCATTTTCTGATTTTTGTACTAATTCTTCTTTCGATTCAATTATCAATGAACACGAATATGTTAATTATAATTTTATATGTTATGACAATTCAATAGAAAAAGTCGAAGAAGAAAACATGAATCTTAATCACTCGACTAAATGTTGTCCGAGAAAAGAGATTAATTTTTTTCAAGAGAATGTTAATAAAAGTTTTGATTCACATGAAATATTATCAATTAATCTTGATCTCAAATCAATTTCATATGAAATGTTGAAAGGTACATCACCAAATTTTGTTCAAAATAATTAGGTAATAAGAGAGAAATATTTTGGAAATTTAAATATTAATGATCTTTCTAAGTTGAGAGATTCTTTTAATTTCCTTACTTCTAATTCTTACTATTTTATTTATCTTGATTTATTTTATGATCTTGAGATGCATAAGATTCCATTCAAAATATCTAACTATGTGGCATCAAAATTGCATTTCTATGAGATATCTAATAGTGATGATTCTCTTATTAAACATGAATATGAGAGATTGAGACATATTTTATTATTAGATCATCATCTTATACAATTATTTAAAAAGAACGAGGATCTATTGCAAGATAATTATAGTCAACCAATTTTTGATGAGATCAACACATCAACTTTTATTGAAACTAAAAATGTTTGTTCTCATCAAAATCATTTATATGGGAAATCTAATTTTATTGGTGAAAATAAAATCTTTGGCGTAGGTTTTTCTATAACTTGTGATCACCAAAACCTTGCATCTTCTTCAATTGATTCACCTTTAGCAATAGACCCTATAAACAAGATTACTTCTTTCGATATTTGGCCACTACCTGTTTATTCACCTATTACATCATTTCATGATCCTATTTTGTATTTGAAACCAATACTGTTAGATGTTAGTGTGACTAATGCTAGCAATTTGATTTGTCCATTTGATTCTCCTAAGATAGGTTTTCCATGGATGGATTTCATATTTTTAGATCATACTTTCCATTCTAAGTTTCATGACAAAATTGCAAAGTGGCTCGAAAATTCTTATCTCAAAAGGTTTTCAGAAACTAGTAAACATGTCATATCATTACATGTAAATAGAATTTCAAATGGTAAGGATGGTAGATTTTGTTTTAGTTTTCTTTTATATTACTTCTGGTTATTATTAGAAAAACATACTATTCATGTAGGATTAGGAATGCTTCATTGGTTTCACTGGTTATTTCACTTACTTAGTTCATGTTGTATATTTGATTATACATATGTACATTTTCAGTTTAGAAGTAATTCTAGATTTAGTTTAAGTTTGTTTTTCTTATTTTGATTCATTTTCAATAAATGTGCAGTTAATAAAGGATGTGTAAATTTCAGGATGAAAACGAATCGTCATTTAGGGAAGTACTCATTATCGTTTTATCTCTTTTGATTATTTTTCTATTACTATGAATAAATAAAAAATGATGAAATGTTTACATAAAACGAATAGTAAGATATTTTAGTCATACATAATTTTGCACTCTTCTGAACACAACTCACTCATACTGTAATTATTCTCACAAAACTGTACAACTTAGACCTTTCATTTTTCCCTTTTTGAAATAATGATGAATAAAGGGATTTGACTTATTCAATCTTCTCATCAATTAATTAAATGAATCCTAAAGAATGAAATTTTTTTTTAACAAAAACTAAAAAGGTTTTTTATAAAATAGGTTGTGCACAGCCATTCATTACAGAGAATATAGTGAGAACATACAGATATTACAGTTCAAAAATGCTACACACAAAACTTATCCAAAGAGATGTCCAAAAAACTACACATGGGGAATTTGCAAAACAACTTGTGCCTGGGGTAGTGTATACCCTTATAAACTGACTGCAAAGCAAAAGACAGTAAAACATATTAACATATTTAAAAGAGAACTGATTAAGGATTGCCTTTGAACTTCATGGGATGAACCACTAACTCCTCCTCCATGGGGTGTGCTGCAGCTGCAGGGGTTTCGTTCACCTTGCTACCCTGATTCATGTTTATCAGACGCTGGAGATCTTCCTAAATTCTATCAACCTTACCCATTATCTCCCTGATATTTCTCTCATTGTCATCGATCCTTGCATCATGATTGCTAATTTGCAGAGAGGTATAACTCACCACTTCCCCCATGCTCTTGACCTCCTGAGCTATTTCCTTATTATCCATTATGCCTATCGCTATCATCTGGTAAAGACGCCTAAGATTCTTCTTTACATCTAAAAATTGAATGATTTTGTAATATTTTCGAAACTTTACATCAATAACAAGCTTATGATCCTTTTTGTGAAAATCACCATGTTTTGACATGTGTATTATATTTGTCTCTCCTATTTTCTATTTATATTATATTGATATTTTATTTAAACTTTAAATATTTATTATGGTCAATTTTAATATTAGGATATTTGTCATTATTTCTTACGCATGTCATAATTTTGTGATTTTTACATTATTTTGTATAGCTCATCACATAGAGAGTAATCATATCTTGAAATTTGATTTCTGAGCTTATTTACCTTCTTCAACTCTCAATTAAAGTTTCGATAAAATTTTCTTTTGGATTTTAATACATACACTTTGGTTGAAATTTGGATTTGATCACGTTCTATATTGTATATAAGTTTTTGGATGTTTTGTTTCAATTAGTGAGTTTTTGCATTTTTAATTTTCAAGTTTGTTTAGTTAATTAGTTTCAGTAGTGAATTTGATATTTTCCAGCTTTATGTTTTCCCTCTTTACTTTTAGTAAGGGAGAATTGTAGGTAAATAATACCATAATGACACACTGCTTGGTGTTCATATGTTTCTCTATTAATCAAACTGATATCTTTAAGGGAAACCATTGTAAGGAGTTTCTTGCCATATCAAATGTTCTTACTGTGACTGAATCACTCCTAGACTTGAAATATTTCTTATGAACTTAGCTAATCAGTCAGTTGAACTCATGGTTATTATTCTTGGACTTTATTTTGAAAATGATATCATTATCCAAGAAAATTAGCCGGTCGGGAAACTCTTCTCTCATAATATTTATGAATCAATGACATTAGTCATCTTTAGGCCTTCCATATTATTATAGGAATATTATCTGGATTTGTTTCCCATCCATTAGAAAAATTTATAAATCTGATTAAAAAACTTTGATTGAAGAATAGGAGGTCTCATCACGAGCTGATGTAATCATGATCATCAATCCTATCAGGGATAACATCATTTCTGATCACCAGGGTGATGGCTCTTGGTCATAAGATCAAGGGACAAGAGGTCTCATCACGAGCTGGCTTGTTTATCTCTGGCAGTTCTTGTGAATGATGCTATCAAAATATGGTTACCAGGCCAGGATGGTAGTCTTGAATCAAAGATATAATTAATATATTAAAAAAAAAAGAAAAAAAAAGAAAAAGAAGAGAACAAATTTTATCCTTCAATTATTTATATCTAATGGATGTGGCACTTATCTATATATCTTCTTAAGGTATGGAGGTCATATCTTTATGCTGGTGTTATTCGATTATCCTTAACTGTTGAGAAAGAATTCTTGATAAGGTTTATTTGCTATGCATATATTTCAAAGTATTCATCTTTATGAAGTCTCTGAATAATAGTTGTGATAATTCATTTGATTGTGACAGTATTAAAGTTCAAACATTACTATATAGCGTAGTGAAAGGATAAATTCATATGGTGTGAAGTCTGATATTTCGAGAAAATCTTGATTTTGTTTTTGTATATCTTTAATCTTCAAGTAAACATACAGAGATAACTGGTTCGCCCAGGTATGTCTCCATTTGTTGGCACCCCAACAACTCCCCTTGATTTTGTACAAAATCAAGAGACCCTCATTAGAATTCTTTAAGTATTTTCTCTTAGTTTTCCTTCATCTTATCTTCCTTACTTTGGTAAGTGGTTTCTTGGTTTCCTTTCTTTGATCCTTCGCTTTTTTGCGGTGCTTATTCTTTCGCTTGGATTTCATTGTATATTTGATGATTTGGATATCTTTTTCGTAGGCATTTTTTTTTGTCCTTTAGTTGATGAATAACACCTACTCAGTCTTACTTGAGCTTATTTGAGATAATCATATTCTTCGGTTTGGCTTGATTGGATTTATATGGTGCTTCAACAATTGTAACAAATTTTGGCTTGTTGATGCATTTGCGAATTGACGACCATTTTGGTAGATCATAATTAATTAACTAAAGCTCAATTTGAATAATTATGATTTACGTCTTGAAAGAATTTATATCAAATGACAGGACCATACTCTTACTTTTGAATTTGAATGATTCATTGATTTTTCCAGAGCTTTAACATTTGATTAAAATTTTGATCTCCTCATGAATTATATCAAGGCTTCAATAGTTTGATTTTTCATACTAGGCAAAGTATAAATAATTAAATTCATCTTATTTTATGTAATGTTTGGCTTAATTATATTAGTTCATTATTTATCTAAAGCATTAACCCTAAATACTATGCCTAAATGACTATTCAAACCTCCATTCAAATTTTACCATATTGGCGTTCATACAAATCAAAGCTATCAATAGGACATTTGTTCTCTACCCTAGCTTGGATTAAACCACAAATTATTTTATTATTTGACACAGTGCAATGAAATTATAATCTTGTCATCAACAAGATTTCAAATGTCATTCTTAATGACTATACAAAAACTTGTTTTGATTTTCTACACCATCATTTGCCTCGTTATCAAGCCCTAAAATGGATGAGTTAACATACGACAAGTGCATGAAAGCAAAGACAAATTTATACATGAATATTCCATTATTAATAAAAGGTGGACTTACAATATTGAAACGTAAAAGGTTAATGAGATCCGTAACATAAGATCCGTTTACTTGATATGCACCAGAAATTATTGTTTTACATTTATGAGGACGTTTATCAAAACCTCATTATGGTTTTGAAGAAGAACGTGTCAAGCAATAGATCACCAGATTGAAATTAAAGAGGTATTCTACCTTATCTACGCTTCACCAAAGGTTGTGTAATCATGGAAGAAACACACTCATTCCATCACCAGATCACTGCCAAGTTTTCGGTTATGATGGAGTGTTAAATTTCTTGATTCTTGCATGGAAGTAAATCATGTGCCACGTTGCATTAGCCAGAATAAAGAGATTGTAGTGGTTATGATTTCAAAGGAATAATTCATAGAGTTTGTTCTATCGAGTCTTTCAACCAGATGGCGGAAAAGTTCCACCAATTCGCTAGAGTGAGGGAAGTCATATTTTCCCCTCTTATTATTTCCTTCACAATGATTCTCTCCATCATGTTCTTTCATTTTTTTTTTATAATACAAATTTATTAGAAGGATATTATTGACTTCTCTTATTTTATAGGGATATCTTTTATGAAAGTTAAACAATGCAAATTCATTAGTCATCCGAAGTTTGGTGAAAGTAATTAAGTAGATTTAAAAGCAAAAGATTCTGATTGGATTGTATGAAGAATTGGTTTAATTTTATTATTATCCATCGACCATCTTATCACCCAAACTATCCAGAAAGATGCTAAAAAAATGTTTCTACGAGAAACGCAAGGAAATATAACAGTTCGCTCAAGTCATTGTAAGAAAAACACCATGTTGGTCAGCATTCAGCGCACCAATGCATCCAAACGATGAAGTTCATGTGAGAGGGAAGATACTTCATCCTTTAACCTTTTAAATTAATTATCTTTTAATTATTCACACAATTTTGATAGACTGCTATTATTTAATGTGTATTTCTTTTGGTTGAACAGATGTAAGTGGATCATGCACCGGTTGAAAGAGGCAAATTTCGGGCTCCATTTTCCACTAAACCATGAAGAATCTGATGATTTCGTTCAAAACCCACTTCCCAAATAGGGTATTTTACCTCTAATCATGGGAATTTTCCCAAAACAATGCATGATATGTGAGATATTCACTCCTGTTTTAGCGGGAGTTTTCTAGAATTTTCTGTTACTTTCAGATCCGTTTTCGGGAGTTGGGTTATAATTCGATCTCTCTATTGAAACAGGATGGGGACTGCAGTATAAATGGGGTGGGGGTCTTCATGGATTTAGGGATGAATTTATTCTCTTCTGTAGTTACCTTCCATTTCTGTAAACTTTGCTCTAAAAGCGAGAATTGTGGAGACGCTGCTAGAGGAAAGATGCTTGAGAAAATTCTATAAAGTATTTTCAGAACTCTGTTTGTTTTTCCTTGGGGGGATTCGAAGATAAATAGAGGACAACTGTTCTTGGAGTTCATAAGATCTAATTTTTAAATAGACTCTTTTCCTGTTGGAAGGGTGTTCAATTGCAGATGTTTCCCAAACATAAAGAAAACTGGTATCTTTTGATTTAGTTTTCGAAGTATATATTACTCCTTGTTATATTTCCTCTGTTCCGTTGATCTGTAATATACTGTGTTATATTTGCATTGATGATATATATATATGTGTGTGTGTGTGTGTGTGTGTGTGTGTGTGTGTGTGTTCGAAGATTCGACAGGTTCAAATCCATAAGTTAAATTGTTATTTAAATCAAATTGAATAATTTGTATTGTTTGATTTGATTTATTACATTATATAACAGTTGGTTCATTCATAAAAGCATTTGTTTGCATAGATGTTTTTCTGAAGAAGATCATTTTGTTACCAACATAAGATATTGAACATCTAATACCTTGCTTGTTTCTGTAACAGTTAATGTAATCTAAACTGATTGATCGTCCTTTTAGAATATATGACTGTAATTCTATCAAGATTATGGTGAACAATTAGAGATTTCTCTGGAAATTCCATCATGTCTTAACAGTATTTATTTACATAAAAGTGAGTATTAGTCTTTTCTTAATAACTGTTAATTAATTTAGCTAGTTTATTTTTCAATCTTTGATAAAAAATTTGAAAACCAAAACAGAGACTGTCCTTAGAGAGCAATATAGAAATTAGAAATAAACAGTTAGGTTTCATTTAGTAATTGTTTTGTAGTAAATTTTATTGTTTGCAAATAAATAGATTAGTTTAAATCTTAATTAGGACTTAGTTTAGGACACTTTTTTTAAGTTCAAGTAGTAAGACACTCTTCTTGAGAGAAAATATACAAAGGCAGTGGGGTCTTTATTCCTGCAAGATTTAGTCATTACAAACACACCGAGGGCTATTTTAAGCACTTTGTGTGGACTATTTCTCCTTAGTTGGCCAGGTCAGAAAATACGGCCAACAGGAGTGCAAGGCTATGACCACACCTATGGCATTGAACCTGAAGCTATTGAGTGATGCTTCATCAAAGTCAGTTTATGCTACAATGTATCGTCAGATGATTAGGTCATTAATGTGCATGACAAATACGAGACCAGATATTTTCTTTGCTGTGAACACATTGAGCCAGTTCCTGACAGATCCGAGACATGTTCACCTGATTATTGCAAAGCATATTCTGAGGTACCTGAAGGGTATAGTTGACTGTGGGATCAAGTATGAAGTGAATCAAAATATTAACCTAGAGGGTTATGTGGATTCATATTTGGAAGTGCCATTGATAAGAAGAGAACTTCGGGGTGCTGCTTCAGTATGGGATCATGTGTGATCTCTTGGTTTAGCAGGAAGCAGTCCTACGTGGCACTGAGTACAACCAAAGCAGCGCATGTTGTAGATTTTTTGGATAGCTGTGAGGCAGTGTGGTTGAGGAAGCTACAATCTAATTTGTTTGATCTTCAGTTGGATGCTACTTGTATATATTGCGACAACCAGAGTTGTGTGAAGATGTCGAAGAGCCCATTGTTCCATGACAAGTCGAAGCATATCGAGATCAAATATCACTATATCATGGATATGGTGTAGAGAGGAGTAGTGAATCTCCAATACATTGTGACAGACAAACAGATAGCTGATGTGTTGACCAAGCCATTATCCAGAGTGAAATCTGTGTACTTTAGGGAGAAGCTTGGTGTTCTCCAGATCAATATTCCTTCCAAAGGGAAGTGATGAGTTTGTGTTCCTTTATGACATGGTGGTAGGATTGGTTCCTCTCATGGTCATATGTAAGTTTTGTGCCTTTATGACATGGTGGTAGGATTGGTTCCTCCCATGGTCATATATAAGTGCTATGTCTTTCTGACATGGTGGTAGGATTGGTTCCTCCCATGCCACAGATGTAAGTGTTGAGCCTTTCCTCGGATGGTAGTAGGTGTGTCCTACCATGCCAGCGGATGTAAGTGCAAAGCCTTTCCTCGGATGGTAGAAGGTGTGTCCTACCATGTCAGTGGATGTAAGTACATGTCCTTTCCCTGGATGGTAGTAGGTGTGTCCTACCATGCAAGTAGATGTAATTGTTGGGGCCTTTCCCTAGATGGTAGTAGGTGTTTCCTACCATGCCAGTGGATGTAAGTGTTGGGGACTTTCCCTAGATGGTAGTAGGTGTGCCCTACCATGCCAGTGGATGTAAGTGTTGGGGCCTTTCCCTAGATGGTAGTAGGTGTATCCTACCATGCCATTGGATGTAAGTGTTGGAGCCTTTCTCATATGGTAGTAGGTGTGTACTATCATGCCAATGATATAAGCACTGAATAAGAATACCTACATGGAGACTAGACCTACAACCAGCATAAAAAAGGGTTGGTTTTGTAGAACTTCCTATGATGATTATAATTAAGAGATAAAACCATTAGCTCGAGATAGCAGGAGCAGTGATGATGATGATCCTGTGATGAATACTTGTGTTCATGAACTATGTCAAGAGAATACCTTCCTAGTTAATAGGGAGTGTTGATGTATTTGTAACTTTGGAATGTATTCACTTGTATATTTTATATTGTATTTCAGTGTACCCCAATGTTCCTATCGGGAGAATCATTAATATAATAAAGTCATGTAAATTTATTGAGGTTAACACTCCATTGTAAGTTGGGGAAACACTCCCTACAATTGAGTTGAGGTTAACCCTCTATAGTAAGTTGGGGAAATAGTCCCCATAGCTAAGGGGTTTTAGGGTTATTAGAGTCTCCTAGTAATGTCATCCCTATAAGAGTAAAATTAGAGTGGAAAACTAGTATAATCAGAGAGTGAGACTCTCTATTTGAATCACACACTCACTCAACTGTAGTGCATGAGTGAGAGAAGAGGACCTCTCACAAGTGAGAGAGAGAACAGTTGTCAAAGATCATGTTTGTGTTTTTTGGTTTTACTTTTTCCATTGGTGCTCATTCTATATCTGAGGAATTTGCGGGGTTTTATCCTTTATGGTTTCCCCAAGGAAAACCCTTTGTGTCTCTTGTCTCTTGTGATTATTGTTGTGCATATTATTATCTCAGATAACACCCTAGATCATATTGATTAAATAATAAAAAGTATAACAACAGGAAGATTCATTATACCTTGGGAAGGCTTAGTTTATTCCATGGGAAACTTATTTCTATCCCATGCAGACTTGATCTTTCACAGGAAGCATACAAGAAGCAACCTATATCCTCAGGCGGGATGGATATTCCTTGGGTAGCCTTTTGGAAGCCTTGTTCCTCCTTCAGGTTGCTCCAACAAAGCTCGGGAAGCTCTGTCCCTTCTCTGGGAAGCCACTTATTTTTTGGACAGGTAATTGGAGGTCTTGGGAAACCTAGTACAAGCCTCAGGAAGAGGTATAGGACTCAGGCAGTAGCTCGGGAAACAACAATAGGTATTTGGGCAACATCAGGGTCATTCGGAAAGTAGTAGAATCTTCGAGAATAATCTGTATAGGATCAAGTAGGCCTTTTGGGAAGTTTGGGCAGGCAACAGTAGATCTATACAGATTTGGGCAGCAAGAAAATACCTCGGGCAGTTAATATGGGATTTTTTTTCAACTGAGATAAATTAGGGTAGAAAGACCTAATTTGTATTCTTCTAGAAATACATCTTCTATGGATTTTTTATCTGTGCTTCAAACCAATTAGAGTTTTAGGATTATTGAAGACTCGGTCATCTCATTTAAGAGATGAGTTACTAATTATTTTGGAGGTTTTGTCCTTTAAAGTATGTTAAATGTGTGTGATGTTGTTGATGTTTCTATTGTACTTTTAGATTTTTATCTTAGAGTCTGCAAAATTTTAAAGAATCCATGGTAATGCTAAAATTCAACATGGTATCAAAGCTTAGTATGTGAAGACCCAGTAAGAGGCATATTTTTGTTTTCTTCCTATACATTGAGATATTTTACAGACTTAGACATCTGACTAGTAGCAAATATGGCTACCAAAATTTTCTGACCAAAAGAGAAGCTTGAAGGTTCAAGAAACTACAACTCTTGGAAGGCTAGGCTCACATCCATCCTAGAGTAAAATGACCTTGATGAATTGGTGGTTAACACCATAGAATAACCAACATCTAATGTTGGTAGGATTGATTTTAAGAAGAAACAAGAAAAGGCTAGAAGGATTATCTATGACTCTATCAAGGAAACCTTGATGCCCAACATCACATCATTTAAGACTTCCAAAGAATGCTTTGACTCCTTGATGGGCCTAAATGAAAAGAAGGCTCCTAGTCAGAAGAGATTTTTGAAGAAAAGGCTTCGAACACTGAATATGAACAAGGATGAAGGAGTGGGACCTTTCTTCACACAAATTACACACGTAAGAGATCAAATTATTGCTATTGGTATTACTATGGATGATGATGACATTGTGAATACTATATTCGATGGTCTCCCAAACTCTTGGGAAACATTTCTGGCATCAGTGAGTGGACGTGAAAATCATCCAAAGTTTGATAGACTTTGGCATGATTTCTTGGAACAAGAAGGAAGAGTTTCACGTAAGGAAATTGGTACTAAGGAAGGAAGCGTTTCTCTTACAGCTAAGACAAAGAAGTTCAAGAATCTCTCACCTCAGCAAAAGAATGGAAAGTAACCACAAAGTAAGCACATTGATGTTTCAAAAGTTAAATGTTACAATTCTCACAAGTTTGGGCATTTTTCTAGGGATTGCAAGAATCCCAAGAGGAAATTCAAAAGAATATTCCAAGCTTCTACAGAAGAAAAAAAAGAACAGCCTAAGAATAAGAAGAACACCCGAGATACCAAAGAAGACAAACCTAGATGGTAATATTACCTAATCTCTTCTCTGTTTGGATCCATTGCAGATAGTGCTCACTCTTGGTTTGTATATAGTGGTGCCTCTAGACATATGATAGGTAATCGTGGAGCACTCACTAACTATAGACAGAATAATTTTTCTACTCAATTGGAACTTGGATATGACTCAACTTACAAGATTGAAGGAGTTGTCTCAACTTCACTTGAACTTGATTCAGGTACGATGTTGCATATTGATGATGCATGATATGTTCCTGGTTTTTAGAAAAACCTTTTCTCTATTGTTGGATTATAGGACAAGGGATACATAGTCCTTTTCATGGAGAAGAAAGTCCTACTATGGGAAAAGAATGAGAAACTAAGCTCAGCTGTTCAGATTGGGGTTTGAGAGGGAGGTATTTATAAGGATTTCAAAAATTACACCCATGCTTTAGTTCATCACACAGTTGATCCATGTGAGCTATGGCATTGGAGGTTTGAAACCTCCATTATACAACTCTTCTAGACCTACAAAATATGGTTACAGGTATTCCATAGGTTTCTCCCAAACATGATGGAATTTGCAAGGGATGTGATCTAGGTGAGAACACTAAGAAGTCCTTTTCCAAAAGCAAGAATAGATCTAAAGGAATATTGATTTGATTCTCTCTGACATTTTTGGGCCCATGTCTTCACCCTCCTTGAGTGGGTGCTTTTATTATGTCTTTTTCATAGATGATAATTTTTGGAAGTTGTTATTAGAATTTGAATTCCATTAAGAAAATCAAGCAAAGAGTTCTGATAATGTTACAACAATTGAATGGAGAATGAACATACAAACTAAGGAAAACAAACCACATAGGAAAGGGACAAGTATTGATCAAGAATTTATAGTATATTCATCATAATAATATCTGGTGTTACAATGTAGTTTACATAGGTAGAATTCAAATGCATGAGTAATGAATTCAAATCCTCCAAGTGGATAAGACTGTATCTAACCGAATCTCTAACTCAAGGTCTCCCAATCAATATCGAAGTCCAAATAGACAACTCCCTGATGAACAATAACTCCAACAACCACTGACAACTAGTTAACTTAGTGTAACTGAGTGTGGTAGGTAGGTAACATGCTCCTCCCCATGCAACCATGCATTATCCATGCATTAGTAGCACTAGCCTAACTGACTATGAAGTAACTGATTGTAATTGGGGGCTAACTAAGACTAACTAGTGCTAACACCAATTGACTGAAGTAGGTTGGTGTTGGGACTCCCATTGCCTCCTAAAACGTAGGTATTGGTCTAGGAGGTGGCCTAAATGATGCATGCAAATGTAGTAAGTGGAATTTAACCTCTAGTAGTGTTCCGCACACTTCAATGACTAGTACATGTGGCCCCATTGGGCCATGTGGATCCAATTGCACTCATGGACCCAATTAATTAATTTAGGTTCCTAACTTAGGCTAATTTAATCTAATAGAAAGTATGAGTAAGAGAGGATTAATAATTGTAACAAACCCCCTAAATCCTAACTTAGACAACTGTGGGTCTTGGTAACAAGACCATAGGCCACCCAATATACAATCTAAGAGACATAATACAAATGTGGTAGGAAAACCTCTTGTGAAAACCGCCCTTAAGATAGGAACTAAGAATCAAGCTTTAATGCCCAAAAGAGACCTGAGAAAGGAAAATATTTTTTTCAGTAAAAGACTTGGTAAAAATATCTGTAATCTAATCCTCTATCAGATAGTAGTGTAGTGTGATGGTTCTGTCATGCACCAGTTCTCGAATGTAGTACATGTGAACTTCTATGTTCTTTGTCCTCTACTTCTGAATAGGATCACTAGAGATCTTGATTATACTCTGGTTGTCACAATAAATATCTACTATAGGTGAATTATGAATACCAAACTCTGTCAAGATGCCATGCATCCAGACTACCTAAATAGATGCATGTGACAATGCTCGATACTCTACTTCTACTGAAGAAAGTGTAAGGGCTACTTACTTCTTGTTGGACCAACAAATTGGGCCAGATCCAATCATGAATACAAAACATGAGGTGGATTTCCTATCATTTCCATCTCCTTCCCAATCCGAGTCTATAAAGCATGTGATATCTAGTTTTGCTCCAGCAGTATAGTGGATCCCATAATCAATAATACCATGCACATAGTGCAAGATCCTCTTTGCTACCTTCCAGTGCAACTCATGTGGCTCTTGCATATATCTAGCAGCAACACTCACAACATAAGATATGTCTTGTCTCAAATGAGTGAGATACAGAAGGCTTCCAATGAGTTGTCTATAGAGAGTGTTGTCCACCAAAGGTGTGGAACCACCTTCTTCAAGCTTCAAGACTGATAAGAAAGGGAAGGGGGCTTCCTTGCAATCCTCCATGCGGAACCTATTAAGCATGTCTGGTGAATACTTGGACTGTGAGATCATGATTCCTGAAGTATTTTGACTTACTTAGAGACTAATGAACTCTCTTAACAGTCCTAAGTTAGTCATAGTGAATGCTTTATTAAGAGTATAATTGATGTTTCTCAATCCAGTAGCAAAGCTTCTAGTAATGAGAAATCCATCCACATACAATACAAATAGAAGAAATAACCCCTCCTTCTTCTTCATGTAGACATTGAAATCATATTTGCACCTTTCAAACTTCTGAGAGATGAGGAAGGAATCCATATTGGAGTACCATTTCCTTAGGGATTGTTTGAGTCCATACAGTGATTTTCTTAGTCTACAGACTAAGGAATTATCATCAATAAACCCCTCATGTTGTTTCATATAGATCTTCTCCTCCAAATCACCATGGAGGAAGGCACTCTTCACATACATGTGGTGTACTTCCCATCTCTTTGAAGTAGCAATGGATAGTACCAGCATGATGGAGTCCATTATAACTACTAGAGAGAATTTCTCCTTGTAGTCCAAGCCTTGGAACCGAGAATACCTTTTTTCCACCAACCGAACCTTGTACTTGGTTGTGGTCCCATCATCAGCTATTTTGGTTTTGTAGATCCATTTTCACTATACAAGCTTCCTTCCCAGAGGTAAGGGGACAAGTTCCCAGGTCTAGTTGTCATGCAAAGAATCAAACTCCTCATCCATGGCTTCCTGACATCTAGGATCATGGCAAGCCTCCCTGAAGGACTAAGGATCTGACCCAAGCATCATAAAACACCTCTCATCAAGAAGAGGATTTGTGTGAGAGAGTGCTACACTCTCCTTCTAATACTGGGACCTCATTCTTATTTTGTCATCTGGATCCCCAACACCATATCCAGCTGCTTCTATGAGTTGGTTAGTCCATTTAGTCTGTTGGAATGAGGTAGATGCTAGATCTAGATCTAGATCCCTTTGAGTTATAAGCTCAATGTTTGGATCAAACTGGGATGACTCCTCTTCTGAATTTGAATCAGAAATGTTAGGATTTAAAATTGAAACTACAATAGGAAGTGAAGGAATGTTTATACCTTCATCAGCTTTGAATGGAAGCTGTGATGATGCTGGAACTAACAATGGCATGAAGTGATATAAATAGTATGCTTTGTAGGAATGATCAACAATCCATTTCGGTACAATCTGCCCAGTTGAGATATTGGTGATCTCTATTGAGTCAGGTCCAAACAATACTTGCTTTGGTGAGATAGTATGGGTCATCTGATAAATAAATAATAGATTAGCTACAAGTGAGGGCACATATAGGACATCTCTAAACACACCATGCTTCGCTCTGATGGTTCCCTTTCCTACTACTGGAATTTGGGAATCATCTCCCATGTGAATAGTGGTCCCTTCTTTGACACTAAGAGAGGAGAAGAGATCCTTGGAGGAAACCATGTTGTTGGAGGCTCCAAAATCAATCAAATAGGTTGTATACTGAGGTAGTCCTGCTTTTAAAGCATGAGATCTTTCATGTCCATTATCATACTATTTTTCCCTTTGAATGTTATGTTGCTTGAGAAGAGTAGACATTTCATTAAGTTCCTTCCTCATACAATGATATTCAAGGTGATACCCTTTTTCACAATAGGGACATAATGTTTTCCCAAATTTATTCTTCTTAGAGCTGGAGGCCCTTTTGGAAGCTTGTTGATTTTGTTTAGGATTCGAATTAGATTCCTTTGGATCCTTCTTCTTTGATTTCCCCTTTTCTTGCACTTTGGAAGAGTTAGTAACTAAGAGAGATTGATATTTGGAGGTCTAGATGACTCCCATTCGAATCAATTTGTTTTTCCCCTTGTTTAAGGACTTGGAAAATGAATCTAAAGAAGAAATTTTCCAATCAGGAAAGATTTTCTGCTTGGAATGAAACATAGAGACATAGATAGATTACTCAGGACCTATTTTGCTGAGTATGGAAAGGACATTCTACTCATCATTCTGCTCTATCCTACAGTGTCTGCATTGTAGCACTAGAGACTTGAATTTGGAAAAGAATTGCTAAATAGTCTATAAACTGCTGGGATGTAAAGATACCAACTCATTCTCCCGAATGTGTCCCTGAAGCTCATCTTGTTTGTTAAACAAGCTATCAATATTCTCCCAGGCTTCTCTGGGAGTCCTCAATCCTTCTAGATGAAAGAGGAGATATCTAGAAATATAAGTACATAAGTACATGAATGCTTCATTACAATGGTTTAGAAACTGATGAGGTTCAGCCTCCCATCCATGTATTATCATGTGGTATCCATGCTTGCGCAAGGACAACTGCATAGAAATCCTCTAATAAAGGTAATTGGAAGTTGTAAGGATCCATGGTTTATAAGTTTGAGAACTCATAATTTCTCTAGCAGGGAGAATGTAAATAATTCTTTCAAGCTATGTAGCACCTGTCAATTTCGCTTGAAATAAAACTAAAACATATGAAATGTTAGAATCATGTCTTTCCTCCTGGCATGAACATGTTTTTAGGGTCCATCACACCCTCTCTGCTACTCTAAATGAATCCATAGCTAGCAAATTTTCATGGGGGACTTCTGTGGAAACCCAGCTGCTTCTGATGTTCGATGGGGAGAAACAAGCATGAAACCAGCCTAAGAAGGCTCTAAGACCATATTAGAATTTGAATTCCATTAATATCTTCAAGAAGAGAGTTCTGATAATGTTGCAGCAATTGAACGAGAGAATGAACATACAAACTAAGCAAAACAAACCACACAGGAAGCAGACCAGTATTGCTCAGGAATTTACAGTATATTCATCATAATAATATCCGGTGTTACAATGTAGTTTACATACATAGAATTCGAATGCATGAGTAATAAATTCGATTCCTCCAAGTGGATAAGACTATATCTAACTGAATCTCAAACTCAAGATCTCCCAATCAATATCAGAGTCCAAATAGACAACTCTCTGATGACCAATAACTCCAACAACCACTGACGTCTAGTTAACTCAATGCAACTCGGTGTGGTAGGTAGGTAAAGTGATCCTCCCCATGCAACCATGCATTATCCATGCACTAGTAGTGCTAGCCTAACTGAATGTGAAGTAATTGATTATAACTAGGGGATAACTAAGACTAACTAGTGCTAACACCAACTGACTAAAGTAGGTTGGTGATGGGACTCCCAGTGGCTCCTAAAATATAGGGATTGGTCTAGGAGGCACTCTAATGGATGCATGCACATGTAGAAAGTGGCAGTTAACCTCTAGTAGTGTTCCCCACACTTCAATTAATGTTACATGTAGCCATTGGGCCATGTGGACCCAATTGCACTAGTGGACCCAATTAATTAATTTAGGTTCCTAAGTTAGGCTAATTTAATATAATAGAAAGTATGAACAAGGGAGAATTAATAATCCTAACAGTCATGGATTTACTTCCTCAAGGCCAAAAGTGAAACTTTTGACAGGTTCAAATATTTCAAGGCTTTGATTGAAAATGAGATAGAAAGACACATCTGTATCCTGAGGTCAGACAACGGGCGTGAGTGTGAGTCTAATGAGTTTGATTTTTTTTTTCCCAAGAAGAGGGAATCAAGAAAGAGCTCACTATACCCTACAACCCTCAACAAAATGGGGTTCCAGAAAGGAATAACAGAATAATCTGTGAAGCTGCTAAATCCATCCTTACTGATCTAGATCTTCCTTTATCCTTGTGGGTTGAAGCTACATGTACTGTTGTGTACATCCAAAAGAAATCCCTCATGCCATATTGGGAGAGAAGACTCCAGCATAATTCTTCACCAGCAAGAAACTCATCGTTGACCACATGAGGATTTTTGGCACTCCGACATATATTCATGTGCCAAAACAAAATAGGGATAATATAGATCCTTTCAAAAATAAATGCATATTTGTCGGTTGCATTGATAGCTCGAAGGCGTACCGCATATATGTCCATCGACAGAGGTACATTGAAGTCAGTAGAGATGTGATTTTCCATTAGGAAGTTGTGTTTCATCAAACACAAGATATATCAAAGGAATATGAAAGACCTCCTTCTAAGATCCCAAATTCATAAGTTTAGAGGGAGGAATAAGAAGAATAGGAATTTGAGAACCAAATTTCAGATGCACTTGAAAGTCCATCATAAGAACTACTTGAAATTCCTCCTTCCAAAAGAAGACCTTCCTAGTATTGAGAAAAGGTACAAGAAGATGAGATGCATAAAGCTCCTCCTGGGATTTTCATGGAAAGCATAAGGTCACAAAAGTACTCAAGTATTATGAGCCAGCTCATTAGTGCTACACCTTCCACTTACAAAGAAGCAACAAGTCAACAAGTATGGATTGATGCCATGATTGAAGAGTACAGTTCAATCATGAAAAATGATGTATGGGAAGTTGTTGCAAGACCGATAGGAAAGTGAGTGGTAATATCTAGATGGATTTACAAAATCAAGCATGCTATTGATGACAACATTGAGAAGTACAAATCCATATTTGTAGCTCGTGGCTTTACTCAAAAGGAGGGAATGGACTATGATGAGACTTTTGCTTATGTATCCAAGTATGCTACTATCAGAACCATCATTTTTCTTGTTGCAGTATTGAGATGGATGTAAAAACAACCTTCCTCAATGGTAAAATTGATGAAGAAGTCTACATTGAACAACCTATAGGCTTTGTGAATCATGGGAATTAGTCCCATGTGTGTAAACTGAAGAAATCCTTGTATGAGCTCAAACAAGCTCTGATAGTATGGATAGATTCTTCCACAGGTTGGAGTTTTCCAAAAGTGGTGCTGACTCCAATCTGTATTTTAAGGTTGTTCATAATCATATCTTGATCCTTATTCTATATGTGTATGAATTGTTTCTCACAGGTGAGGAACAACAGATAGGAAATTGTAAGAGGGAGCTCACCTCTTAATTTGAAATGAAGGATCTTAGTTTGATGCATTATTTCATATCCTTAGAGGTGTGGAAAAATCCAGGAGATATCTTCCTGACACAAGGGAAGTATGCAGTGTACATCTTATAGAGATTTGGGATGCAGGACTGCAAGTCCATGAAAATTCCCATGACTACCAACTTGAAAAAGTTGCGAGACTCGACCACTAGCTCTCAAGATGCGTACTCTACTCTATATCGATAGCTCATTGGATCCTTGATGTATCTCATACACATGAGACCAGATATTTGTTACACAGTGAATTCCCATAGTCATTTCATGTCTGATCTAAATCACGTACACTAGGTAGTTGCTAAACATGTACTCATATATGTGTGAGGTACTATCACTAATGGGATTAGGTATACTCCCAGTAATGAATTATTGTTAGAAGGATATGCTGGCTCAGATTGGGCTGGAAGTACAGTAGACCAGAAAAGAACCTCAAGTTACTGCTTCAATATGAGATCTGCAATGATCTCTTGGTCTAGTAGGAAATAGGGTTCCATAGCTTCATAGTAGATTTTAACATGAGTATAGCGCTGCAAGTGATTCCAACAAGGAAGAAATTTGGATCAAGAAAATACTGTATGATATGTTTGGTGGAAATCTTGACTCAGCGATCATCCATTTCGATAATCAGAGTTGCATTAAGCTTTCAGAGAATCCGGTGTTTCGTGATATATTGCAACACATTGAAATGAAGTATCATTTCTTTAGAGACCTAGTACAGAGAGGCACTCTGAAGTTGTAGTACATTCATACAGATGAACAGATCGCAAATATCCTGACCAAGCCTCTGACAACAATAATGTTTGTGTGCTTTTGTGACAATCTTGGCATGGAAGAGAATACCTCTCTTGCTGAGAGGGAGTGTTTATTTTTCCCAAGAAACATCAATATCCATTCTCTTATGACAATGGGGATATCTGGTGAAGGACAAGGATGTGGAACTAGTCCAACACTAGGGGAACTCAACCTTGAGTTGAGTATCCATTCTACTGAATGGAGACATATGGTCAAGGACTGGGATATGGAACCAGTCCAACACTAGTGGAACTCAACCTTGAGTTGAGTAGCCATTTTGTTGAATGGAGACATCTGGTGAAGGACCAAGATGTGAAACAAGTCCAACACTAGGGGAGTCATCCTAGATCTAAGTGGCCATTATTTGAATGGAGGCACCTGATTAGTTACTAGGAAGATGAACCAATCTAGTACTGGGGGACTCAACCTAGGGATGAGGGCCATTCTTTGGGAGAATGGAGGTTCTTGGTATGTTACCAAGTATTTGACCTTGGGTCAGATTATGCAACCTATGGCTGAGTCACCTGGTTTGTTACCAAGATATCACTATAATTCCTAGACCAAGTCTAGGAATGTGAGGCACTCCTACCCTCTATCAGTGGGATTTCTGATCTTCTCCAAGGATTTGATACCCTTGGTTAAGACACGTAGTACCTAATCTTGGTGTAGCATGGAGAGTGAGATAAAAGCTTTAGTAATTATATCTATTTATGTTGATGTACTTTGAGTGGGGATGAAGGACCACTATGACCACTTGTTTTGATCAGAGGGAAATTGAAGAAGGATAAAGGTACAAGTGAAAATGCAGAAATACCTTTAGTACCACTAAAGGTAAAAGTAAAAAATATAAAAGAACAAAATATTATTATTCTATTCTTTTGAGTTTTGTTCCACATCGAGGTGATTCAAAGGTTATAAAAGAAGATCAATCCATTTCATTTTACATACTTTTTCATCATCATCATATAACTGTTCAAAGGAAAATTTTCGTTGGTCTTGAGGAGAAAGACAATTTTTGTGGTTATTCCCTAGCATGGAGGGTTCTAGCTTGGACACCCACTCTTATTACAATATAACCCTAATCTAGGGTTTCACGGTGACCAATTGAAAAAATAGCTTCATTCTCTTCGCGAGCTAGGGTTTAACCCTGGTCCAACTTCTCTTCACGAGAATCTTCATTATACCTCTGGAAGGATCTATTTCTTCCACGGAAATCTTCTTTCTATCTCAGGCAGGACTGATATTTCACGCACAGCATACAAGAAGCAACCTACATCCTCATGTAGGTCGAATCATCCTCAAGAAACCTTTAGGAATCCCTATTCCATATTTGGTATACTACAACAGACCTCAGGCATATTTGTCATTTCTCTGAGCATCCACTTACTGTTTGGGTAGGTAATTGCTGGTCTCGATCATCCTAGTATAGGAATCGGGCAAAGGTACAAGATTTGGCTAGTGGCTCGGGTAGAAATAATAGGTATCTGGGTAACAACAGGGTAATCCAAGTAGCAGCGACAAGTTCGGGAAGCATCCATACAGTCTCGAGCGGGACTTCTGGGCAGTTCGGGTAGCAAGTAGTGGATCCGTACAGATCTAGGCAGCAAGAAAATACCCTGGGCAATTGAACTAGAATTTTCAAGCAGTTGAGAGCAATTAGGGAAGAAATTCCTAATTTGTATTTTTCTGTAAAATCATCTTCTGTGGATTTTTTATCTGTGGTTCAAACCAATTAGGGTTTTATAATTATTGAAGACTCAATCATCTCATTTAAGAGATGATTTACTAATTGTTTTAGGGTATTTTTCCTATAAAGGTTTCCCCTTGAAAAACTCTTTTGTTCAGTAGTGTGATGTTGTTTATGTTTCTACTTCACTTGTCTACTGTTATCTTACAGTCTACAAAATTTTAAATAATTCATGCTAATGATAAAATTCAACACAATATGCCTTGAAGCCATACCATGGAAAACAACCATGGGTTGTCAAATACTATGGACGAGATAGGGTGGCCTATCAATTTAATGATTTAATAATGAATGAGAGAGGGTGACCTCTCCATTTAATGATTTTATGACTTATACATCCAAATTTAAACTATATGCCCCCTAAAATTTGGATCACTTCCTCCTCCATATATCCATTTAAAAATGCATATTTAACTTCCATTTGATAAACAAACCATTTTTTGTTTGCAACTATGGATAAAAATATTCTAAATGTATCCATTCATGCAACAAGTGCCAAATTTTCATTAAAGTATGTGCCAAGTTGTTGGGTGAACCCTCTTACAACCAATATTGCCTTGTACTTCTGCACATTTCCATTAGAATCATGTTTTCTATTGTAAATCCATTTGAAACTAATTACATCCTTATTTTTTGGTACATCTACTAGATCCCATGTTTGGTTCTTATCGATGCATTATATTTCTTCATCCATTGCTTATGCCCATACTTCATCATCAACAGCTTCATTAATGTTAGAGAATCAATCATTTCAAAAAATAATGCAAAACTAATAATGAATTTGGTGTATCATCCTCATACATATCAAAAAAACTTCATGTATTTATTGGATTTGTTGATGTCGAACTTCTTGAACTACTTGATGGAGTTTGTTTCACTCTTGGTGTGCTTCTCAGTGTAGCTTGAGTTATTCCTTGTGTTGATGTACCTTGTGCTAAAACATGTAACATTTTCCTCGAAGTCAATGGGGCTATGAAATTTAGGCTTATATGTGGTGTTTGAATTACTTCCTCTACCATGTCATCATGTGTGAGAATCGACACAATCTAGACATTCTTCTCTACAGTTCCATCCCATGCTCCATTTTTCAATAAATTGAACATCATAGTTGATTATTACTTTTTTTGTGACGGGGTCATACAACTTGTATGATTTGGCATCTTCATAATAACGAACAAAAATACATTTATGTCCCTAATTTTCTAATTTATTTCTCATCTCATTTGGAATATGTGCATATGTGACACAACCAAAAAATTGTAAATGAGAAACATTGTGTTTCATACCCTTTCAAAATTCTTGAGGAACTTTGTTTTTCACACCCTTCATCAGAAATTGATTTCCTGTTGGAGTATCGGGTACCTCCACATGGTATAACCACCGCACCTCTGGGAATATAAAACAAGTGGACTAACTGCCACTCCTGGTGATAGGGCCTTGTGTTTGGTTTAAAATGTTCATCAACATCTGTAGGTTTTGGTGTAACAGAAAACCTTACATGGTATCAGAGCAGAGGTTTCAGGTTCAATTCCCCTGAGCTACGCCGGAGTCGGGTGTTGGAGTATCGGGTATCTCCACATGGTATAACCGTCACACCTCTGGGAATATAAAACAAGTGGACTAACTACCACTCCTGGTGATAGGGCCTTGTGCTGGGTTTCAAATGTTCATCAACATCTGCATGTTTTGGTGTAATGGCAAACCTTACATTTCCAATGTATAGAGAAATTGCCACTGCCTCATCTGTGTATTCATTTGGAAAATTATTTGCCTCCATCATTTGCACGCCATCTCCATTATGGATTTTTTATTTCTCTCTGTGACACCATTTTTTTGAGGTGTATGCCACGTAGTGAATTTCTTATGTATGCCATGGGTCTTGCAAAAATTTAAAAAACAATTTGAGACATATTTATCACCTCTTTCTATTCTTAAGGTCTTGATTCTATGTCCACTTTTCTTCTCCACAAGTGCCTTGAACTGCTAAAAATATCCAAATGTATTAGATTTGTGCTTTAGAAAATAGACCCATGTTTTTCTTGTGAAATCATTAATAAAAGTGAGAAAATGATTGTAGCCTCCTATGGACAATATTTGCATTGGACCACACATATTTGAGTGCACAATTTCAAGTGGTATGTGTGCTCTATATGACATTTTTTACTCAAAAATTCTCTGTATGATGCTTTCCAATAATGCATCCTTCACAAATTCTCTCTATTTTTTCGATCAATGGAAATCCTTTCACCATATTCTTCATGTGCACTAGATTCAACCCACCAAAGTTTAGATGTACAAATCTAAAATTCCACATCTAGGATTCATCATGAACCTCTGATTGAAATGTTGCTTGTATTTTTTATCGTTGTCTTTTTTATTCCTTGTCGTAGTCCTTGTATGCTACTTTGATTTTTTTCCATGAATGCAACTCCTGAATTTTCAGTCTTCCCTTTATAAAAAAATGGAGTTGTCCTTCCTTTCATATCTATCCTTATCCTCAAGGGAAACAAGAAATTGATTATCATCAATACTTTTGATATCATTTTTTGCTTGGATATATGCATTTAGTCTCACAATGGTTGTCTTCCATGTAGACTATGTAACCTTTTTTGTAACAATTGTCCAATTCTCATCAAATTGTGCTTTAAACCTTCGACATAATAAATATCAGGGATAGATTTGTTCTCCCCCTATCTTGTCAGAATCCCAACAGTACCCTTTCCCAAAAGAGTGTCTTGGATATTGTTTCCAAGTATGACATTAGTTTGAACTGATTTATCTATATTGGAAATCAAATTTAAATTACCAGTCATATTATTGCTACGGCCTGAATCTAAATACCATATGTCACATGGAATTTCTTGGACAACATTGCATTCAATTAGGGATTCACATGCTAAAAATATTATGATGGTCAAAGTTATTTCCTTGGTCATATTGTTTATTCTTGAATTCATATGAAAATGTCCAATTTTCTTACAATAATGACATTGAATTTTTAATTTATGAAACCTTTGTCCACTTGGTTGATTGGAATTATGATTTTGAACTCTACTAGTGATAGTCTAGAGATTGTTGTTGCATCCTCATTTGGAAAAACTTCTTCCTATACCTCTATAATTATATATTCCCCTGCCTCTACCATGACTTATGGATGATTGTGCTACAATTGCAGCTTCTAATTATGTATTTGATCTATTGCTTTTATTCTCATGGTTGATGAGGTAGGATTGTAACTCATCAATGGTAAACTGGAACAAATCTTGTTGATGAAATTTTCATTGATACCAACATGGAATTGCAATGGCCCATAGGTTGTCATTGATGCCACCAAGTCCCACTTGTAGTTCCTTGGATCCCTTACAGAGTGGGTTTGTTCTTTAAAGCATCTTGTACCCAGTTGACAAGGTTGGATCTTGGAGCAACCACCATGTTGAAGATGCTAAAGACCTTGCTGATGGTATTGGTGACCCTAGAGATGGCGTTGAAGCCCCTGTGGATGATACAGAATCCCTATATGGGTTCTAGAAGTATTAATGGCCCATTTTGTGTTCATTCATGCTCTCATGATGTCATGGTACCCCAGGAGAAGGCCTAGAAACCCCACACATGATTTCATGATGGATATTTACCCTTGGAGGTCCCCTTGCATGGTTAAGGTTGTTGAAGAATTCAAAGAAGCCTCTTACTGCATGGATAAGCCTTGAAGAATCCCTTGGACCCACACTTGATGGTTTGATTAAGGAATGCATGATGAGGCATATTTGGGCGTTAATGGTGACCTTACAACCCTTGTTGGGGTCATGGAACTCTTTTATGATGATGATGACCATGTATGGTGTTTGACATGTGTGTGGAAGCCCTTGAAGAATCCTTTGGACCCACACACTTTGTGGTCAAATATTCTTTAAGGATATGGCCTTTGACATCTCTGTGGAAACCCTTGAATAAGCCTTTGGACCCACACACTTTGTGTTCAAATGGTATTGAAGGAATGTTAAAGGTACTATGCTAATTAGGGCTCTTGATGAAGCCCTTGTTGCATGGTGTAACAGTTGGAGACACTTGGCTTGGTTCACTAAGTAATCTTAAAGTAGATCCCATGATGAAGACCTTGTATGTGGAATAAATCCATAAGAAGAAATTTTCATACAATTATTACATGGAAAGGAAGTGAATAATAATAATATGTACAAATAAATAAAAATAAATTTCAGTATTCAAATTAAAAATTAAAAATACTTACCAACAAGTCGGCTTCAAAATAAATTTAATTTTTTTTTTGGGAACGTCGACTCCATAAAATTGTGGAAAAATGTGTATAAATAAGAATGAATACTTCCATTTTAGGTGTGTGATTTTGGATGAGATATTGAGATCTAAATTTTAGACTGTTTGATCGAGGAAATTTGGATGGCAGCAATAACACGGGAGCAAGCAAAAAAATAAATTGTGATATTTTATTATTATCAAAAGTGGACTAAGGCAGCCAAAATACACTACAAGAGAAGCTACAATCAAGTAAAGAATTATGTGGTGTTTGAAATATCGATAATTTGGTGGAAACAATAGATAAAAGAGAGATAGAGGCTATGATTTTTGTGTAATATCATGCATGAGATAACCGTAGTGGAGGAGTGAAGTTTTGATGAATTTCCTTTTCTTCTTTTCTCTGATTTTCATACAACACTAAGGAAGCTATTTGTAGGATGGTATTGGTGCTCTACTGAATTTAAGGTGAAATTGTGACCAAGGAGAAACTGAGGAATCCTCTCAAAAGTCCTTTTTATTGCAGTAGTAAGGTGAAGAGGAAAAATCAATGAAATGTTGCAGCAATTGCAAGGAAGAGGATTTGACCTGAATTTTGATTCTTGATTGAGTTCAATGGTTTCCACACTTACTTAGTTCGAGTTTGAAGAAAGGATACCAACAATCCAAATTCTTGGATTAAGATAATGTACACATAGTCCCAAGCTTGGAAGGGAAAACAGTTTAGTTTTTGCACCTTGACAGTCCAAACTTAACAGTCTGAGTTACTAGCACACACCTTGAAAAAACACAATTCCGAGTTGGATGGTTTGGTGACTCTACCCCAGCATAAACTATTTGAATCTCATTCAAACACTCAATTCAAATTTGATAAAGTAGAACACAGTCCAAGATTTGAAGTGACTGTGTTTGGGGTTGACATGCTTGAGTACAAACATTCCAAGGATGGCTTGGCTTAGACTCTTCCTTAGCATATGCATACAAGTCTGAGTGTTGGTAGAGTTGGATGGTGACTGATATTCTTACACAGCCCCAAATTGGTGACATTATTGACCAAGGTCTAACATGATTTGGGGTTATTTGACAGTGTTCATGACATCCTTAGTTAATATACAGTTTGTATATGTCAAAGTATAAAAGTGTTAGAGCTCACCTTGCAAGGTAAATAAGCCTTTGGGTTGAACTTGTGTTAATGATGACATTCCTTTGAAGAAGGTCTTTTCAGCTCAAGTTTGGAGGTTATACAGAGTTCAAGGAATCTAAACCATATCTCTCTAAGATATACTCACACTTGAAAAATTGAAGAAGCATGTCCCAGGTATGTTAACTTTGAAGTATGTTGAAATAGTATGTACTAGGTAATCAAGCCTAAGGAATATGAAAGCTTGAAGTTGCTTCATCTGGTTAAGATCTGATTTAAGTTTACTAAGGTAATTTAAGTACAACTCATGTGTGATGTATATGCATACATGATTTATGTGAATGCAGGTTCACTAATGGCATTTGACCTTGGAATATCGGTATAGTATGACTTGTTTGAAGTTTGGAGTATTTGTAGATATGTATTGTAAGGTATTCCGACCACATACACAACACAAGCATACAAAAATCTATGCATAAAGGTTAAAAAACATGAAGATAACATCCCTAAAATTTGTTAATGAAGTATAAGGATGATGCACAATTTAGGGAGATGACTACCCTAAATTGGTGAGTAATGAAGTGGTAGGATGATAGCTTGACACCATCAAAAGTATGACAGTATTTGTTAATGAGAATACTCTACAATGATTGTGATGATTACTCTATGATTTTGATGATGTTTTGGTTATGCCTTACACCCTATGAATATGATGCATACTCTATAGTGTTGATGAACAATATTGATGTCCAAATAATAATGAGCACAAGACCGGCAATGTCAATGACCAAAGAGTGACGAGGATAGAATCATGACCAACATGTTGTTGGGAAGACTTGACATGATTGATGAGGATAGGTTCATGAGAAGAAGTGATTGAGTAGTAGATTGATGAAAATTATAGATTGGCATCAAGATTGCAAGATGAGTCTTGCAATTGAGGATTGGACTCCTTAAGCCTTTCTTAGTTGGAACTAAGAAAACCAAGTTGGGTCCTCTTCTTATCAATCAGTGTATTGTATTCGAGAAGATTGATATATTCCATGTACAATAAATAAAGATCAAATTACAAATAATAGTGTGTCTCTTTGATGTGATGAATTTTCTTATGACTCTTGGTTGATTGAACTAATTCATTTGATTATATAATGGTTGATATACTCTTATTAACTAAAAGAAGGTAAAAAGTTTATAAATTGCTCACACATTGATTCACCTACCCCTCTTAGTGTGGATGTTGTATCCAAAAATTGGTATCAGAGCTGACCTTCATTGCAATCCTAGCAAGCTGAAGGATATGCTTAGACGCAATGGAAGAAAAAGAAGATTCATTAAGCAATGTTGTGCCTATACTTGATATGACAAATTATTTCATTTGGAGGATAAAAATGAAGGCTTATCTAAATAAATTTGGCATTTGGGATATTTTGATCAATCCAACCTATTAAATTGAGAAAATAGATCTGTGGACAAACACACAACTCACAAGATAGATCACACAATTTACTCAGCATATGAAGAATGAAACAGTGTAAAAATGGCTTGTAGCTGTGAATGCTTTCATTAATAAAAAAAGTAATTAGATAATAATTACAATGAAGTACAATGGCTTTAATAGCCACATGAAATTCAAATCCACATGAGGAAATTCGAATTGATTAGACTGTACTTCACTGTAAGTAACTAAGACCTTGTCTAAATCACTATCGGAGGACTCAATAGTTAACTGACCTTGTCTAAACCATAATCGGAGTTCATCAGAGTTATAAAACACAACTCAAGTGTTACATTCAGTGTTGAATAAGGATAACTGATTGTGGTAGGTGAGAAATGTGCCTCTCCTGAGTGTAGTCATGCAAACCTAGCACTAACTGAATGTAGAGGACTAGAATTGAATGTAACTGGCTCCAAACTTAGCTTGACTAGACACTGACTCAACTGAACTGACCCTGGTTTGTTTCGACACTCCTAGTGGCTCCTAAATTGTAGGGATTGGTCTAGGAGGCTCCTAAATTGATGCATGCAAGTGAAATCAGTGAAAGTAGACCTCAGTTAGTGTTCCCCACACTTTAGTAACTGAAACATGTGCCCCAATTAGGCCAAGTGGACCCAATGGTGCTAGTGACTAAAAATAGACTTGATGGACTCCCGATTTAGACATGACTCCTAATTTAGACATATGACCAAATTAGACAAGGGAGGATTAATAATCATAACACACCCACTCCATCAAACAAGAAGGGAAAATCAGTTGTACAGAAGGAAGCAAAGAAGGACAACACTACAGCATTGAAGTTACTCATGGGTGGACTTCACAGTTCAGTAAAAGAAAGTGTAGGGGAATACACTTCAGCCAATTATATATGGTTCAAGTTGTAGAGCGAGTATCATAAGGAAAGACCATAACCCAAAAATAAAGATCAAGAATCATAAGACAAGACTACAAAAGAGATCAATCAAGAAAAAATAATCAAGAAGAGGAATCTGGTAAAGGTTAGGACCATTGGGATTGTAATGATAACTTGTGTGAAGAAATTAAGAATGTTGTTGCAGATGATGATGAAGTCCTATCAAAGGTTGCACATGAGATACATCTCATGTTGTTGAATATTGATCTCAGAGCCAATTGGTTTTTGAACATGGTAAATTTTAACCATATTGATTTCACGAAGTTCAAAAATAAAATATTGGACTCCTTGAATGAATATCAATAGAAGACCATGACAATTAAAGTGTTTCTTGTGAATCTCAAAAAAAAGTACAAAGAGTTGTGGGATCAAATGAAAGACAAGGATGCTGAAGTTGTGCAACTAAAGATTGAATTGATCAATCAAAATGAAAAAATAGAAGATCCTACTTAATATATTGAATAAACTAGAGAGTTCAATCATGATATGAAGATGCAACTGGAGGAATCCAAGAGGATAAAATAAATCCTGAAGATTTAGCTGGAAGAAAAGGAGGAGACAATCCAGAAGTTGGAAATGGAGGTAGTTGGTCTCAAGAAGAAATGTGAGAAGAATGAATATTTTTTCAATTTCAAGGAAATTTCATCTGTCCTAGGTAATATCTTGGATTTCCAGAGATATCCACTCGAAAAAACTGGTCTTGGTTAAAAGAAGGACAAGGAAAAATATGAATATGGCACTTGGTCTCCAAAGACTCCAGAATCAGGTCAAGCAACGTCCAAAGTTGCTCCCCATGCACCTGCACATGACAATAAGGAATTTGGAAGTTCAACGATGAAACTTGGAGTCAGGTCTATTCCTCAAAGCAATCTAAGAAAAGAAACTACTCCAAGACCTAGGTATGGAAGTGGTTTCAATGGTTATTGTTATTTAAGTTCTAAATTTGGTCATAAAGTTGTGGAGTGTAGACTCTATGGAAGAATAAGTGGTGGAAGGCCCAATGACTTGGTTAGATTTGGATATGTAATCAACTTGGAAATTTTGTTGCCACACGTCACACATTGAGATGCTACACATGCAGTGGGTTTGGTCACAATTATCAAGAATGTGCAAGTCAAAGAATTCAACCAAGAAAGAGTCCTTTATACAAATCCGTGATAAGAACCAGTGTAGGAATATTTCAAGATCAGAATAAAAATTCCTATAGTCGGGGACACTCTCAGGCATGGAGACATGAAATTGATCAAAGAAGTGTTGGAAGTTCCAACAACTCTGTCATGTGTTGGACATGCAACTATGTTGGTCACATTGATGCATCTTGTCATACGATGAGGTGTTATAGTTGCACTGGTCTTGGGAACAAAGCTCAATATTGTTGGAGTACATGGAAACAACCCATGAGAAGTTTCCTATACAACTCATCAAGGAACAAATGATGAATGCAAAAATTCCAAGAAGCTAGTATGGATGAAGAAGACTGAGTAGTTACAGATAGGAGAGGCTAATTAGAGAAGGGAGGGTGGATGCCATATGACAAGCCAAGTGTAAGGTCTCTGAAAGACCTCAACACACCTTGAGTTCATGAGGTTGGAGAATGAACTAAAAGGAGAAAGGATGGTTACTCTAGGTAGACAGACAGGTCCTAGTATCATGCATATTGACATAGGGAACAGTGACCAGTGACCAGTGATTTCATGTACATGTTTGTGGAAACCTTTATCCATTGATTCCAAAGAGGGAGAGAGGAAGATAAAAGAATACATGAAGAGAAAATGGGAACATGCTCACAGGGGGAGCATGAGATGTTGTCATCAATGATAAAGGGGGAGATTGTTGATGAAATTGTCATTGATTCCAACATGGACTTACAGTTTCCCACAGGTTGTCATTGATTCCACCAAGTCCCACTTCCAGTGCCTTGGATCCCTTACACAATGGGTTTGTGCTTTGAAGAACCTTGTACCCAGTTGACAAGTTCCTTGTACCCACAAAGCTAGATATTGGAGCCACCACCCTATTGAAGATGCTAAAGACCCTACTGATGGTGATTAAGAACATGGAGATGGTCTTGAAGCCATTGTGGGTCATGGTGAATCCTTAGATTGGTTGGAGAAGAAATAATGATCCATTGTGTGGTCATTCATGCTCTGATGATATCATGGTACCCCAGGAGAAGGCCTAGAAACGCCACAGGTTATGCCATGATGGATCTTCACCCTTGGAGGTCCTTTTGAATGGTTAAGGTCATTAAAGAAGTCAAAGAAGCCTCTTACTGAATGGATAAGGATTGAAGAATCCCTTGGACCCACACTTGATGGTTTGATGAAGGGATGCATGATGAGGTCCCTTTGGGTGTTAGTGATTCCCTTGCAACCCTTTGTGGATTCATGGAACTCTTTTATGATGATCGTGATTGTGTATGGTCTTTGACATGTGTGTGGATCCCTTGAAGAAGCCTTTGGACCCACACAGCTAGACATCAAATGGTCTTTGACCTATGTGTGGAAGCCCTTGAAGAATAATTTGGACCCACACACTTGGTGGTAAAAAGGTCTTGAAGGAATGTTGAAGGTACTATGTTGATCGGTTTTGTTGATGAATCCCTTGTGCCTTGGTGTAACACTTGGAGACTCTTGGCTTGGTTCACTAAGCAATCTCGAAGTAGATCCCATGATGAATCCATTGCATGTGGCTTAAAGCCATAAGAATAAAATTTCATACAATGCTTACATGGCAAGGAAGTGAATAATAATAAGATGTAAAAATAAATAAATTAAAAATTAAAAATACTTATCAACAAGTCAGCTATAAAATAAATTTAAATTCAAATTTAATTTTTTTTTAAAGTCGACTCCATAAAATTGTGGGAAAATGTGTATAAATAAGAATGAACAATTCCATTTTAGGTGTGTAATTTCAGATGATATATTGAGCTCTGAAATTCATATTGTTTGACTGAGGAAATTCATATGGTAGCAGTAACACAAGAGCAAACAAATTTTTATTTTTGTGAGATTGTTTTTTGTTAAAAGTGGACTAAGGAAGCAACAATACACTAGAAGTGCAGTTGCAATGGAGTAAAGAATTTTGTGGTGTTTGACATCTAGATAATTTGTTGGAAACCATAGATAAAAGAGAGATAAGGGATCTGATTTTTGTAATATATATTGCATGGAGGAGTGAAGTTTTGATGAATTTATTTTTCTTCATTTTCCTGATTTTTGTACACCACTGAGGAATCTATTTGGAGGATTGTATTGATGCTTTGTTGAATTTAAGTTGAACTTGTAACCAAGGAGAAACTAAGGAATCCTCTCAAAATTCCTTTTTGTAGCAATGGTAAGTGAAGAGGAACAGTTAATTAAATGTTACACCAGTCCCAAGGAAGAGGAACAGACCTGAATTTTGATTCTTGACTGGTTTGAGGGTTTCCATGGTTACTTAGCAAGAGTTTGAAGGAAGGCTCCCAATAGTCCAAATTATTGTATTAATATCATCTACACACATTATCAATCTTGGAAGGTAAAGAACTTCGATTTTTGCACCTTAAAAGTCCAAACTTAACAGTCCGAGTTACTAGCACACACTTTGACAAAAGACACAGTTCTGAGTTGGATGGTTTGGTGACTCTACCCCAGCATAAACTGTCTAAATTTCATCCAAGCACTCAATCCAAATTTGGAAAAGTGGAACATAGTCCACGATCCGAACTGACTTTGTTTGAGGTTGGCATGTTTGAGTACAAACAGTCCAAGGATGGCTTGTCTTGGACTCTTCCTTAGCATATACATACAAGTTTGAGTGTTGCTAGAGTTGGATGGTGACTGATATTATTCCACAGTCCCTAATTGGTGACAGTATTCACCAAGGTATAACATGGTTTAGGGATGTTTGGAAGTGTTCATGACAACCTTAGTTAATATACAGTCTGTGTATGTTAGAGTATGACAATGTTTGAGTTCACCTTGCAAGGTAAACACACGTCTAGGTTGAACTTGTGTTAATGATGAATGTCCTTTGAAGAAGGTTTTAAGAGCTCAAGGTTGGAGGTTATACACAGTTCAAGACAACACATAGTTCAAGGGATCTGAAGCAGATCTCTATAAGGTATACTCACACTCAAACAACTGAAGAAGCATGTCCTAGGTATGTAAACTTTGAAATATGTTGAAATAGTATGCACGAGGTAACCAAACCTAAGGCACATGCAAGCTTGAAGTTTCTTCATCTATATAATATCAGTATTCGGAATAGCCGCAGATATCATTTTAAATATCGACATTTCGGGTCCACAACATGACTCATCATCAGGATGGTGTGATGTGAAGAAGAGTGGTAGGCGATCTCAGTCTTGGTTATTAATACTTAATTGTAGAGAGTAATATGCAAAAAATGGTATGGTTTTTGGTTTTTTAATGTCGGTTTTAAGAACAGGTTATTTAAAAAGTTTAAGGTATTAATTTATAAAATACTTTCATATTAATATTCTCAAGAATAGGTTTTTAAAAATGGTATGGTTTTTTGTTTTTTAATGTCGGTTTTAAGAAATTAATAATATAAAATATTATATTATTATCTAAACCTATTTTTATAACCTAGTCTTAATCGTCATTAGAGTTTTTCACATAAACCTATTCTTACCCTAATTAAGTGGGCTCTTTTACAACATAGCTTTTATGAGAATATTAATATGAAAGAATTTTATAAATTAATACCTTAAACTATTTAAATAACCTGTTCTTAAAACCGACATTAAAAAACAAAAAACCATACCATTTTTAAAAACCTATTCTTGAGAATATTAATATGAAAGTATTTTATAAATTAATACCTTAAACTTTTTAAATAACCTGTTCTTAAAACCGACATTAAAAAACCAAAAACCATACCATTTTTTGCATATTACTCTCTGCAATTAAGTATTAATAACCAAGACTGAGATCCCCTACCACTCTTCTTCACATCACACCATCCTGATGATGAGTCATGTTGTGGACCCGAAACGTCGATATTTAAAATGATATCTGCGGCTATTCCGAATACTGGTATTATAAACATGCACCGCAGAAGCCTAGCAACAGAGTTTCTTCATCTAGTTAAGATTTGATTTAAGTTGGCTAAGGTAATTTAAGTACAACTCAAGTGTAATGTATATGCATACATTATTTATGTGAACGCTAGTTCACTGATGACATCTAACCTTGGAATATCAGTATAGTATGATTGGGTTGAAGTTTGGAGTATTTTTAGATATGTTTTGTAAGGTATTCCTAGTACATACACAGTGCGAGCATACACAAATATATGCATAAAGGTTGGAAAACAAAAAGATAACATCCCTAGAAGCTGTTAACAAAGTATAAGGATGATGCGTAGTTCGGTGAGATGACTTCCCTAACTTAGTGATTAATGAAGCGGCAAGATGATAGCTTGAAACCTTCATCAATATGACAGTATTTGTTAATGACAGTAATCTACAATGATTATGATGCTTACTCTATGATGTTGATGATGTTTTGGTGATACCTTGCACCCTATGAAGATGATGCATACTCTATAGTGTTGATGAGCAATATTGATGTCCAAAGAATAATAAGCACAAGACAAGTAGTGTTGATGACCAAAGAGTGATGAGCAGAGAAGCATGACCAACAATGTTTTTGAGCATACTTTACATGATTGATGAGCATAGGTTCATGAGAAGAAGTGATTGAGCAGCATATTGCTAACAATCAAATATTGACATCAAGCTTGAAATTTGAGTCTTGCAATTGAGTATAGGACTCCTCAACCCTTTCTTAGTTGGAACTAAGAAAACCAGGTTGGGTCCTGTTACAGATTTGGTGTTGTTCTTATCAGTTGGTGTTGATTGTAATCAATAATATTGATGTCTTCCATGTACAATAAATAAATATCAAATTACAAATATTCTTATGTGCCTTTGATGTGATGAATGTTCTTATGATTCTTGGTTAATTGAACTGATGCATTTTATTATATAATGATTTATATACTATGGCTGACTAAAAGAAAGTAAAAATTTTATAAATTTCTCACACACTGATTCACCCCCCCTATTAGTGTGGCCATCGTGTCCAACAAATCTTTGTTTTCTTCCAAGGTCTCCAAGGTCACAACTGAAGATTCAAATTTTGGGGGAAGACTTCTATGCACTTATTTAACAACCCTTATGTCATCTATATTTTCTCCATGGAATTTCATTTTATTAATAAACCAATAAATTGAGTATAAAATGATTCTAATGAGTCTGTATCTTTGATTGACAAAGATTCAAAATCTCTTCTAAGGATATGTAATTTAGCAGTCCTTACCTTGTCCAAATACTGATTGGAAATTTCTAGTGTATACCATGGCCTTAGTTGTTTTTACTACTGCTACTCTTGGCATTATTCTTTCATGCATTTATTGATGTATGTAGAACAAAGCTTTTCCATCCTTCTTCCTATTTTCCATCAAGGCATCCTTCTCAAATTGTGTGAGAGCATTATATGTTGCTTGATATGTTGGTTATGCATAACCATTTTAGACTATCTCCCATACATCTTGACATTTGAATAGATCCTTCATTGTTAGGGACAAATTTTCATAATTATTTCTTGAAAAAATTGAAGTGGAAGCCATTTTTAAAATTTTGATCTTTCTTAAAAA
>LPNX010651615.1:5132-26158 GCA_001517045.1 Pseudotsuga menziesii | reverse complement strand
GTGGGGACTTACCTAATGACTTGATATGACTTGATTACATTATTAATCCTCCCGATCGAAACATCGGGGCATGACCACATGACTCAAATACATAATAGAGAAATCCCGGAATAAACATTGAGTTACAATATATAAGATACATAGAAGAATACATTCTGAAGTTACATATACATCAACACTTTCCACTTCTTAAAAGTATCAAACACATCAGATTTCTGTCTAATGCAATAAACCCAAGTTTTTCTAGTTGCATCATCAATAAAAGTAACATAATAACGAGAGCCACCAAGATATTGTACCTGAGCTAGTCCCCATACATCTATATGGACAAGCTCTAACTTTTCACTCTTCTTTTGTTTCCCAACCCTGAGAAATATAACTCTCTTATGTTTTCCATAAACAAAGTTCTCACAAAATTACAAACTTACATGCTTCAGATCTAGACGCAGTTTCCTTGAGTGGAGAATCTGCATCCCCTTCTCACTCATGTGGCTAAGCCTATGATGCCACAACGCTGCACTTGTTTCTATGGAAGCTACAGAAATAGAATAATCAGTGTTATGAGGACATAAATATAACGTACCTATCTTATTTCATTTTGCAATTACCATTGATCCTTTAGTGACCTTCCACCATGTTTCTCCAAACGTAGACAAACAGCCACCATCTCCCAACTGCCCTGTTGAGATCAGATTTATTTTCATAGCAGGAATGTGCCTTACATCCTTTAGCAACCAGTCATTTCCATTATTTAGTTTAATCCGCACCTTACCCTTTCCAACAATTTTACATGGTTCATCATCCCCCAATAACACATGCCCAAAATCACCTTGAACATAATCATAAAAGAATTTCCTATGGGGTGTAGCATGACATGAAGCCCCTGAATCTACTACCCAGTAATCACTAGTATTATCTAATGCAAGAATCAAAGCATCTTGTAACACATCACCTGCTACATTTGCTTCCTGGGTAGTCTCTTGCTGCCTCTCACCTTTCTTCTTTAGTGCTCTACAGTCTTTCTTTAGATGTGATTTCTTACCACAATTTCAACATTCTATTTTTCTGAATCTGGACTTGGATCTTCCCTTTTTAGACTTGTCACGATTTCCTGGGCTCCTTCCTCTCTCTTTTTGTCTCCCTATGCTCTCCATGGTTAACGCATTACTTGATGTCTCACCTGTGCTTTTCCTTCGCATTTCCTCACTAAGAATAACACTAACAACATCATCAAACTTAAGAGTGCTTGAACTAGGGACAAAGTTACTTACAGCCATGACCAAGCTATTCCAGCTTTCTGGCAATGAGCACAAGATTACAAGAGCCCTAACCTCATCATCAAAGTTCACTTTTACAGAACTTAACTGACTGATAAGTGTATTAAACTCATTTAAATGGTCAACAACAGATCCACTTTCCGAAATCTTCATATTAAATAAACGCTTCATTAAAAATACCGTGTTAGAAGCTGAGGGTTTTTCGTAGAGCTTACTCAATGCACTCATCACACCCTCTGTTGTTATTTCTTTTGAAATATTGAAGGCCACCGATGAATCCAGGCACAGCCGTGTTTTTCCTAGTGCCTTTCTGTCAAGAACCTCCCATTCTTCATCCTTCATAGCCGCTGGTTGTTTTGCTTTTCCTCCCAACGGCAGGTACAGATCTTTTTGGTACAGATAGTCCTCCATTTGCATCTTCCATAACTGATAGTTTTGGCCGTTAAATTTATCGACCCTAAACTTTCCTTCTTCCACCATTGCTCCCACTCGAACTAGGAACCCTTCTTTCCTGCGAGTTTACAAACCAAATAGACCTTTTGGCTCTGATACCAATTGTTAGAAAAATAGGACCGCAGAGCAATAACAATTATACAGTTAAATCAATAAACAAGATGAAAAAACACATTAAACATTACAAAGAGACACAGATATAACATGGTTCACCCAAACGATGGGCTATGTCCACAAACAAATTTTCCAGTCCTTTTATTTCAGTCCAGAAAGATGAAGGGATACGCCCTGCAGCAAAACCGTTGCACTTCCTCTTCACGCTCTCACGGTCTCTCTTCCAGTACAATAAAGTACCCACATCTAGTACCATACAGTACTCACATCCAGTACCATACAGTACTCAGTACCAGTATAATACAGTACCCAGTACAATTACAATGGAGCCTCCTCAAGCCTTATAAAGGCTTAATCACATGCAACACCATGGGACAATACCATGGGCTACAATAAACCATGTGCCCAAACCATGTGCTAGACCTAACCACCTTTGACTCAATATCAAGTCAAGGTTAACCCTAACACTCAATGGTTACGCACACTTGGACCCATATTATGGGATTTTGTTGAACTGTGGATGCATTTTTTAGTCAATGGGAAAACACACACATTTAATGGCTTACAACCATGGTCTCTCAGCATCATCAGTTCACATTGCATGGAAATGATCCTTAACAATAATTCACATGGTGTCATCACTCAGCTTCATTTCATTTAGATGCAACCTTCGGCAGTCTCAAATACTCCCTTGGATCTTTCATTCCGATGCACCCTTCAGATGCCTGATTTTTCCAAGCCCTTCACTCTTGAGAGTGATGCTTGCGACAATGGACTTGGTGTTGTCCTCTTTCAAGATTAACATCCCATGGCATTCATTGGTAAATCCCTTCCTAGAAAGAATTTGTCCACCTCCACATATGAGAAGGAAATAATGACTATTTTGCACGCAGTATAGAAGTGGTGGCCATACCTCTTAGAGAATCCTTTCTGCATCAAGACTAATCACCAGAGTCTGAAATATTTCCTGGAACAATGGGTCTCATCCCCAACACAACAGAAATGGGTTAGCAAACTCAGGGGTTATTACTATGAGATAAATTACAAGAAGGAAAAGGACAATCTTGTGCTGGATACTCATTCCCGCACATTTGATGCCCCTGTCTCTCTTTTAGCTATTGTTATGCCTATTCCAACTTGGTTACACTCTGTTCAGCAAGGCTATGTCAATGACTCCTCATTATCTGAAATCATCCAACCATTGGCCAGCAACCCTTCTGTGGTACCACATTTCTCTTGGGATGGCTCTTCTCTGAGATACAAGGGTCGTCTAGTGCTTCCCGAGAGAATAGATATTAAACATGTAGTCTTTTATGAACTCCATGAATCTCCATTGGAAAGGCACTCTAGGTTCATGAAAACATATGAGAGGGAACAATGTCACTTATTTTGAAAGGGAATGCAACAAGAAATTCAACAGATGGTTTCCAAATGTGCTCCTTGTCAGTGCCACCAAGGTGAAACTACACTCCTTTCCGGATTGCTTGAACCTTTTCCCATCCCTGCAACGATTTGGACATATATTTCAATGGATTTCATTCAAGGGCTCCCTAAATATGGAGGGAAGACTGTAATATTGGTTGTGGTTGATCGGCTCTCCAAATATCATCATTTTTGTGCTCTCAACCCTCCATATACCACCTCCTCAATCGCACAAATTTTCATGGACAAGATATTTCTTCTTCATGGAATCCCTTCTTCCATTGTCTCAAACCACAACACAACTTTCACAAGTCATTTTCTCCTTACTAACACCAAACTGAATATGAGTTCAGTTTATCACTCACCAATAGATAGTCCGAATGAAGTCAACAACAACTATTGGGAAACTTATATTCGTTGTTTCACCTCTAAAGAACATCATCTATGGGAAAAGTGGCTCCCTCTCGCTGAATGTTGGTACAATACTTCCTACCGTACTGCATCTCAAATGACTCCATATGAAGCAAGTTATGGTCACACACCTCTAGTAATCCTTCCATACACCCCTAGCAGTTCACCAGTTCAGGTAGTTGACATGGTTCTCTAAAACCGACATCAAATTCTTCACATTCTGCAGGACAATCTTCACATGGCCAGAACCTACATGAAACACCAAGCCTATCAACACCGTTATGATCACACTTTTCAAGTTGGTGACATAGTTTTTCTTCATCTGTAGCCTTACAGGAAATCCTCCTTGAAACTCAAAGGGAATCAAACACTCACTCCAAATATCTCTAGTCCATATACAGTTCTTCAAAAGATTTGGTTTGTTTCTTATAAATTGGCACTTCCTCCTTCTTCTCGCATTCATCAAGTGATTGGCACCAACATCAGCGATCAAATTGTTTTACCAGAATGGGATAATGAAGGATCCATCATTTCAGATCCGGGGGCCATCCTCAATAAACGCACTTGTCAGATTCTCTCTCAGTCCATCACAAAGGTCTTAATTCAGTGGCACAACATGCGAACAAAGGATGCTACATGGGAACCGCTCCTTCAGCTTCAGCAACAATTTCCACATCTAAAGCTTTGAGGACAAAGCCTTTTTTTAAGAGGGAGGGGATGTTAAGAACCCATGTCAACCCTCCTCTTTATTTTGTTAGTATATTTTATTGGATTCATATGCTTTGTAGGTCGTCCCATCAATATGTTGTATTATCCCACATTCATGGGGAGTAAGTAATAGTTGTTAAGTTGTCTAATTATTATGTTGCATTATCCCACATTCATGGGGGGTAATAGTTGTTTAGATTATACTTAGTATATAAGTATGTGTTGAGTCTAATGAAATCATCCAAGAGTTATTTTGTATTGACCTTGCTCAAAGGAGGTTTCCCCCTCAAAGTGGCCCGTGACCAATAAAATATCGTTTGTGCTCCAATATTTATGTTATATCGTGCATTCTCATTTTTTATTGCAAGAGGTTCTCCATAGTACAACATAAAGAGTGGTTTATCACTGCTTTGTTACCACATATCTGAGGCCCATTAATGAAACAAAAGATTGAATCATAGACATAAGCGCTAGAACTGGCGATGAGGTTGGAAGCCTTACCAATCAACGATAGTTCTGCAGGAATGGTGCAGATTCAGTCATAACTAGCTAATCTAATGATACAGCTTCAGGACATTAAGAATGGAAAGGAAGAGAAATAATATTTAAGGTGCACAAAATGCAGGATGGATGGACACACCAAAGATAATTTTTTGACGTACATGAACTATATCTCATCAGGCATGCCAAACTCGTTGAGTGCGCATGGACGACCCTAGTGCAGCATATGCTAGACTAGAGGACATCGTGACAAGGAGTTTCTATACTTACAAAAGGTTGTAAGTACCTCAACAAACCTTTTCTGTAAATTTTGTAAGTCAGTAGGGCATGAAGAGAAGGATTGTAGAGCATACCAACTCTTGAAGGAAAAGATAGTGGACACTTACTTAATGAAGAATGATGAGCAGCCTCAAGCTAAACTGATGCAAGAATCCTATCATCCTATACAATTCCCACCCAATTAGTACCAGAACCAGTATCAGCATCAGTATGCACCACAGAATCAATATCAGCTGCAATACTAGCAGACTCAATACCCACCTCAGCAACCACACCCTCAAGGATGGCGGGGTGGAAAATTCCAAGGAAGAGGAGGATGAGGACTTAGAAGAGGAAGAGGTCAAGTTACATGCTTTAACTTTGTACAACTAGGCCATTACACTAGAGATTGCCAAGATCCTGAAAACACATGCTCATATTGTAAAGTGCAGGACCATAATGTGGATCAATGTCCTCAGTTGATTGCAAAGTGGCAAGCTAGGACCATTACAGGTCCTAACCTTGTGCAAAATCCGAACCCAAATCCAAATCCTAACTTGAACGTCCAGATGATTTCTACTTAGCCAAGAGAACCAAGCATTGTTGTTGTAAAATGAGGAGGTTCTACAACCAGAGCTTATCAAAATATATTGCAAGAACAACTGCAACCGCAGGTACAACCTACAGCGCAGAAGAAAGTGTCGTTCGATGTTCAAAAACAGAAGGAAGTATTTTTGAACATGCAACCAAAGTTTGCTGACCCAGAACAACCATCCTCCTCAGTCGACGTAAGGGAGATCCCTAAACGATTTCAACAGATATTCCGAAAGAACATCCCAAAAAAGGTTAGTAAGCTCAAATCATTTATGTTAGGTTTTTTAGCTCTAATTTAGGTTAAAGATGCTATCGCATAACTACAAGCACTGATAGAAGACATCCCAAAAGAGTCGCAACCAGAAAGGCGAGTTAACCAAGTTAGAAAGAAATTCAAAACTAGGTGTGATTTGAGAATGACTACGCAAATAGGCGACTACAACACGGATTACATTATTTTATACCTGGGCTCAGACGTCAATATTTTGACATGACAGACCTGAGAGAGCATGGGTACGCTGCGCTTGGACTGGTCTCCTATCCAGTTGCAACTTGGAAATCAAGAAAATGTCCTACCAATTGGCAGGTTCAGTCAAGTCTCTGTCGACATTGAGGGGTTGAACACGTTTGTGTACTTTGAATTCATTAACATTGTCAATGACACGAATCCATATCCCACACTACTAGGCATAGATTGGGCCATAGATAATCAGACCATTATCAATTTCAAGAAAAGGATACTCTCATTCGAGGATAATGAGATGAGGGTAGTGTATCTTGTTGCCGCCTTTCACACACCTAGGGCGGACATGGTAGAAATATTCAAGCCACTCGTTGTGTCCTTGGGGGAAAGTCTCGAGTCAAGGCTATCACCTTGTTCTTGACCCCTCCATTCAGGCTAAATCCTAATGAAGCCAAGGGGGGTAGACCCTATTAAATTACTAAGAGTAATTACTTAGTGTGATGGTGTTATATTTATTAAGTTGTTTAGGAGTTTTTTGAAATTAACCAGTGGAAGAAAAGATAACAAGATGTCGATTTAAAGTAGATAAGCACAGTAATGACACTCAATATATATATAATCGAAAGAATTGATCACATAAATCACCACATAATGGTTGTTCCAATTCCAAAAATAGGTTGTGATAAAAAATTCGGTAAGAATTGACCAAGTTACAACCCTTTTTTATAACTCACATTTTTATTACCGAAAGAAAGCTTAGAAATGCCCAGTTTTCTGTTCTGATCACGTGGGGGGATCCAGAATGACGTTTCCAATTCCAAAAACGGGTTATATTAAAAATTCCGGTAAAAACTGACCACATTACGGCCCTTTTTTATAACTATCATTTTTATAACTGGAAGAAAGATCTCCTTGAGGAGAGCCCCGAAATCGTGTAGATCTACAGATAATAAAAAAAAATCAAGAAACCCTTGAAAAAATTCTGCAAAAATATTACACAACAAGTTAGGGTTAGTGTAAAAAAATGAAGAGATATGCCCAGATTTGAAGAGACCTAATGGCTACCAGATAGAAAGAAAATCTACAACAAAATGACAATGCCCAAATGGTAATCGTTATTGATTGAAAGCTATAGAAGGTACTAGATCATAGAAACCCACTCTGATACCATGTTAGAATAGTAGAGTCAAGCTAAACTAGTTAACCTATCTAAGCAACCAACAGCATACCATAAAAGATAAGAATAGGAAAATAAAAAGACAAGAGAACACTGATATACATGGTTCACCCTAAAGGGTTATATCCATGGGAAGGTAGTCTTCTATTATCTCCAGAATGTCTTCTCCAATCTTACAAGAGAGAAAATCACAAATACCCCAAAGAATATAAATGATGCACAACAGTGTCACAATCATACCACTACTACATCAAGAATACATAATGTGTAGAGACTTACTTGACCCTATTATATACTAAGAGATGAGGAGGAATTACTCTCACATATTGCATGTGGGATAATATAATTCTCCAAAATGACATCTCTTAATACAATACCATGGACAAATACTCTACACAAGTAAATACAACACCATATAACTATGGGTTAAATGTATTACTCTTTTACATAAAATTGTCGACAACTTTCGACATAATACAAAGACATTATTATCTTCCATGGAATATAATATATTCCAACAAATATCCCATCAACGAAGTCTCTATGACATGGTTTCACTAAATGAAAACCCTGTGCCTTGCATCTATTAATGGTATACATCAAATACCGGTAATCAGATGGTGTTTTATTATGCTTGACATCAGCTCATATATTTTCATAATATAAACTCTTACTATCATTGGTTTGTATTAAAGACCTTGGGAAAGATAGTTGTATCACTCATCGATGCGCTTCCCAAGTTGCAGAAGATTAAAATAGCATGTCAAAGTACCATGAAGACCTGGATATTTTGTACTCATTAGAAGTGCACACATACATTTTTGAAGAATTTCTTTTGACATGGATCCACTGTGTATTTTTTGTGGCCATACTTGTTTACAACAAAGCATGGGTATACCAACCTCGGGAAGATATTGTGTATTTGGGAAATTTCCGTGTTTGACTTGCAGGTGTTTCTCCAACTCCTGCTCTCATAAACCATGAAATGTCCCCAACCCTCCGACCAGTGAATAGGATGCTACCATCACATTAACCATCCAGGCAAAACCGCCCCCATGAACATGAACATACATAAAACTGAAATGCTTGTACATAAAAAATGCTAATATGAATAATCATTTACAAACACAGCGGAAGCAAACATACATTCATTCAAGCATTCAACATGTTCATCATCATTCATTAAACATCAAATATGATTGCAGAAGTAAAGTAGACAAGAATACTTATCTTATAAAGAACTTGTCCCGCAACCAGCTATGTCACTGCAACGTTCCACCCAACCATAGGCCAGCGTGCTCCTTAATCTCTTAGAAACACTACCACCCCCAAGTTGGGAATGATTCCCCAAGGAATAAGGAACAAGCAGGCTTACACATAGCCAAGGATACACAAAACATAGCCAAGCCAACACAGTTGGGCTTATTAGGCCATCAAGGAGCTGGGAAAAGCTAAATGCTAAGCTGGTGAGATCATTGAAGATTTAAGGACACCTACACCAGAACTAGCATGACTTCTAGGACACCCATGCACACCCAACACAAGGAAATCAGTCCCTTCTCTGCTACACAGTCCCTCATACCCTGAATTCCCTTCCAGTGCTATTTAGGGGTTGTGGGGAGGAAATCCAGCCCTCTAGCTCTACTTGTGTGGCTCCCAAACACACCAGGTTTATCAAGCAAACCATGCCTTCATTCCCACTCCAACATAGTCCAAGACCAACCACTACATACATGCAGCAAACAAGCAATTCACAACTATGACTGGGGAATTCGATTCCTGAGTCATTCTTGGCCCTATCATGGCCAAAACAACTCAATGGGAATCCACAGCAACCCACAAACTTAAATGAACCCACATCACACAAAATTGTGGGGAAAACAATAACCTGATCTCAACATTGAAGCAACGGGAATACACAGCCCAAACATGAATGGATCATTCACAAGAAAATTATGAAGGAACCCACATCACCATTCTCCCAACTATGGCATTCGCACACATAGAAATCGTGAATGCTCATTCACAGGAACAAAATTGTGGATGACAGAAATGGCTTCCCCAGCTCTCTGCGTGAGGAAAAACAATGGAGAAAATATTGGGTGTGAGGATGAGGAGAACTATTGTCCCTGCATGAGGATGGAAAACAATGGAAGAATGGAGTCATTTCCTTCCTGCCCACGTGAAGTGAAAGGGTATGCTAGTGGAGTGTGCGTGTAAGCAAGGAATGACTATCCTGCCACACACCACTTCCCAGCAATAACTGCCATAAGTAACAATAGAAGTTTAATGTGGTAGTTGACTGATGAGACAAGGATAGGTGAGCAAGTCAAAAGGGTTTAACAGCTGACACATGGATTTTCCCCATAGGTTCAAATTTTAATAATTCCCCTTTCTTATCCTTACTAAAATCGTGCCCTTTTCATCATGGTTGCATTGACATAGCTGGTTGGGGTTCATTTTAATTAAAGTGTATATTTACATGATGTCGAAACTAATATGTACCAGATAGCACGATATAATATCGGCAACGATTTCAATCGCCAAAACATAAAACAACCAAATTGATGGTGGGGATTTTTCCTTTAGCTCTGCACCACGATTAATTACAATATATACATCATATACATTTAATGCAAATGTGGTCAAAACCTGGGTGTTACATTCCCCTTCCCCTTCAATAGCATTGTCCTTGGTGCTCTACAAAATTTGAACAAAATGCTACACTGGTACCGCCTCAGTGTTACGTAGAATTTGAAAAAAAATGGATGTGCCAATCGCATGGCATCCTCCAGCTCCCATGTAGCCTCTTCAGGCCCATAGTGCTCCCATTGCACCTTTAGCTTCCCTATGGCTTGGTTGCGGAGCATTGTGACCTTCCTATCGAGGATGCACATCGGCTCGATTTGGAACTCTCCCTTGAGTTCCACCTGAATCACATTCCAATTAATCACATGGTTAGGATCATGTACATATCTCTTAAGCAAAGAAACATGAAAAACATTATGAGCTCCAGTGCTAGCAGGCAATGCAAGTATATATGCAACTGGCCATATTCTTTCAAGCACTTCAAATGGCCCACAATATCTTGGTGATAGCTTGGTGCAATTTTCAAGCTTCAAGGAACTCTTCCTTTCCCTCACTCTAAGTTAAACATGATCCCCAACACTGAACTCCATGTTCATCCTATGCTTATCTGTAAAGCTTTTTTGTTTTTCCTGTGCTGCTTTCAAATTCTTCCTGATCTTTACAACCTCTTGCTCCATTTCCTTGAGAAATTCTGGTTTAAGCATAATCCTGTTCATTGGATTATCCCAAGTCACTAGTGTCCTACACCTTCTTCCATACAAAGCTTCATATTGACTCATCCCCAAGGATGCTTACTATCCTTTTTTATAAGCAAACTCTACTAAGTGTAAGTAATCTTCCCACTTGGTTGGTTTGTCCATCATGTACATGCGAAGCATATCTTCAAGCACCTGATTAACTCTCTCTGTCTGCCCATCTGTCTGAGGATGGTATGCAGTGCTGAAGCTTAGCTTTGTACCCAAATCTGCAAACAACCCTTTCCAGAAATTGGAAGTGAACTTGACATCTCGACCAGAGACTATTGCCTTAGGAAATCCATGCAATTTGAAAATATCCTTCATGAAGATCTTTGCAATGTCGTCAGTCTTATGCATAGACTTCACTAGTATAAAATGTGTTTCCTTTGTCAACTTGTCTACCACAACCATGATGGAATCATGTTGTCTCCAAGTCATCGGAAATCCTATAATAAAATCCATGGAAATAACTTCCCATTTCCATTCTGGAACTGGCAAAGGCTACAATAAACCTGCAGGGTGTTGATGCTCAACCTTTACCTGCTGACATTTCATGCAACTCGAAATGTATTCAGTCATGTCCTTTTTCATTCCTAGCTAAAAGTACTATTTTCCGGCAGTAGCAATTGTCTTCTAGTATCCTGGGTGACCAGAATACAGAGTTTCATGGATTTCATCCATAACAACTCTCCTCAACTCTGCTACATTTGGAATATAAATTCTGCCTTTATAAGTAAGGAGTCCATCTTCTTCCAATTTATATCCCTCATACCTCTTCTCAATACTTTGCTACTTCAATTTGTCTTTTACTAGATCATACAGTTTATCTCCAGCAGTATGATTAACAATCTGCTGCCTCAAATCTGGATGGAAAATACTAAGAGATGCCACATGCATTTCCTGCACCTTCCTGCTGAGTGCATTAGCTACCTTATTCTCTTTTCCCTTTATGTGCTTGATTTCAAAATCAAATTCACATAAAAAATCCAGCCATTTCACTTGCCTACGTTCAGAGTAGGATGATCAAATAGATACTTCAGACCACAATGGTCTGTCCTGAGCTCAAATATTCTACCCATCAAGTAATGCCTCCACATCTTGAGAGCATGTACTGTGGCTGTAATCTCTAGATCATGAGTGGCATAGTTCTTCTCATGCTCCTTCAGCTTTCTCGACTCATAACATATCACGTGGTTGTCTTGCATAAGGACTCCTCCAAGCCCTTGTCTGCATGCATCAGTACACACCACAAAATCCTTCTATGTATCTGTAACTTTCAATACTAGTGCACTAGTGAGAAGATTCTTCAATTACTGGAAGCTTTCTTCACACCTCGATGTCCATTCAAAATTTATCCCCTTCTTTTGCAAAGAAGTGATAGCATGTGAAACTCTGGAGAATCCTTCAATGAATCTCCTATAGTATCCTGCAAGTCCCATAAAAGATCTTACATCTATCACATTTCTTGGAGTAGACCAATTCATAATGTCTTCGATCTTTTCAGGGTCTACAAATATACCCTCTCATGAGATAATGTGACCCAAATACTGAATCCTATATCTATAGAAGTCACACTTGTTCAGCTTGGCATATAGCTGATGCTCTCAGAGCAATTGCAATGTCAACCTCAAATGCTCTTCATTTTCTTCCTCATTCTTGGAATAAACAAGAATGTCATCAAGGAAAACAAGAACAAACTTGTCCAAATACCTGCTGAAGACACTGTTCATAAGGCACATAAATGTAGCGGGTGCATTTGTGAGACCAAACGGTACCACTACAAACTCATAATGTTCATACCTTGTTCTGAAGGCTGTCTTATGAATGTCTTCATCCTTGATTCTCACCTGATGGTAACCAGACCTCAAGTCAATCTTCGAAAATACCTTTTCTCCTCTCATTTGATCAAAGAGGTCATCAATCCTAGGCAAAGGATATTTGTTCTTCATAGTAACCTTGTTCAACTGTCTGTAATCAATACACAACCTAAGTGTACCATCTTTCTTCTTTACAAATAGAACTAGTGCTCCCCAAGGAGACACACTTGGCTTGATATACTTCTTTTCCAACAACCCTTGCAGTTGCATCTTCAGCTCTAGCATCTCCGGTGTACTCATCCTATAGGGTGTCTTGGACACTGGTGCTGCTCCTAGCACAAGTTCAATTGTGAAAGCAATGTCCCTCTTTGGAGGAAGCCCTGGAATCTCATTAGGAAACACATCCTTGAAATCCTGTAACACTTTATAGTCCTCCAACCTAGGAGTTTCATCTCCTATTGGCTCCAAAATATGAGCTGCGTACAACTAGAAACCTTTCCTACAGAAATTCTTCAACTGCATTGCTAAAACCTGCCTTACTGAAATCACCTTTGGAATACCTTTCACAACTACTGGGTTTCCTTCTTCATCCATACATTTGAAAGTCTTGTTATAACAGTCAATATTCACCCTATGAGCTTCTAACCAATCCATTCCAATGAGAACATCATAGGAACCAAGTCGTAGAACATTCAGATCTACACAAGTGACCAACCCATCCATGATCAATGGACATTTCTATACCACTTCAATGACCTTTCTCTTAGTTCTAGTGGCTAGCTGAACTAACCAATATTTCCTATGCTTTACTTTCTTAAAAGCACAAATCTCCACTACTCTAGGAGTAATGTAACTGTGAGTAGAGTAGAACCTGGGTCAATCAAAATAGAAACAGATTGCTCAACAATCTTACCTGCAACTTCAACCACAGTTGACTGGTGATCTGCCTAACGGTCCTCCAGTGCTGCATAAATCCTAGGGACTGCCCTTGCTACTTGACCCATTGTTTCTGCTTCTTGAATGTTGTAAGCTGGCCTTGCACTCTCATTCTCGAGTGGACAATTTCTGCACATGTGGGGTCCTCCACATTTCCAACATCGGAGTGGTCCTCTATTCTATTGTGGATCTGTAGGCTTTTCTCCTGTCACTCCAACTGGCTTACTCACAACTTGGGATGGTTGTTTCTGCTGATTCTTGAAGTTATAAGGTTTGAAACCTTTCTTTCTTTGGTCAAACTTCTCATTCTTCTTGTCCTTCCATGCCTTATGGTAATCCAGTTTACCTTTGCTTTGCTCATAGCAATACTTAGCCTTCCTTATTGCTTCTTCAAGAGTTCTAGGTTCATAAAACTCAATTCTATCTTTGTAAGACTGAGGCAATCCACTCTGAAAATGCCGGACCTTCACTTTTTCATCTTTGATGTACCTAACATACCTCAACAATTCCAAGAACGTATTCGCATACTCTTCCATGGTGTGTTGTCCCAATCTCAGCTCATGGAACTCCTTAATCTTGTCATCATAATACCTATCAGAGAGGTATTTCTGCTTTAAATACTTCTTGAACTGTTTCCACTTAAGTCTCCTTTCACTGATCCTCTTTACTTGCTTGAAGTGTTCCCCGAAATGGATGCTCTTCCATTTAGATTGAATATGGAGACTCTTTCCTTCATGTTTCCCGAATAATCCTGAACTTGGAAATACTTCTTTATCCCAAGAAGCCAAGCTTCATCCTCTTGTCTAGTCTTTACCTCACCATCAAATGTAGGAGGCTTAGCCTTCTTAAATTCATCTCGAGAGAGATCCCTATGGTGTTTCCTTCTTTTTATTTTACGAGAAGAAGAGCTTGTATCCCCGTTGGATTCTTTGGAGTCAGATGATCCACTAGAAGTCCTTCTCCTTCTCCTAGTACTGCTCTTACTGCTTTCTGGACTTGTTGTACCCCGCCCAGAATCTATCTTTTTTTCCAAGTCTATCAAACTCTGCAACATAGCAGCATTCAGCTGATGCTGCTCTTCATGAGCTTTAATCAAGATTCTCATCGTGGCTACAACATCTGATGGTGTCTCTTGGAATCTCCTTCCATTAGACTCTATGTCATCATGTCCATTACGTACATTTTCTCCCATGGCATCTTCCACATGCTCGTAAGAATCTCGAGCATCATAACCGTCATGGGTTCTCATGGTTGAACCACAACTTACTTTACCAAATCGCACTACCTAGAATACTGCCCTTGAAGGTGTCTATGATTCTGCAAATGTGTTAGTAACACAACTGTTAGATGCATAACATTGATATAATTCAGAATTACTTACCTTCACCTAGCAAAAATCATAAAATAACAATTTTGCCCAAACAAAAAAATTTCTTCATCAAAGGACGTCTGTCTCAGGGGGACAATGGGGGTCAAGGGGGCTTTCCCCCTTGTGGCTTCCCTTCGCCATTGTAGGGTGGGTTGAGGGAAACGCCCTCATTTTTTTTTGTGAATAATTGGTTTTCACGCAATCTGGCGCAAAAGATCGCTGCCACTTCCTCCTTTTCAGCACTGAAAAACCACTGACAAACTGTTGAAAATCCCACTTGAAATTAGCCGAAATCTGCTGGAAAATCCCACTTGGAAAACTCAAAAAATATCCTTTTTTCCCAATCAGACCCCATCCCAACTAAAATTGCGACACTTCGGAGACCCAATCAACAAGTTTCCTCTAGCGCTCATCGGCAGCCCTATCACTATAATTTTCCAATGTATCGGGTCTCTTATTGTCTAAGCTTTCGATGTTTCGACGATGCCAAGAATTGTTGTATATCGGTAATCGAAACTATTATCCACTACGGCATCGGTGAGGAGACTATCTCCCATAACACTATATCGGCAGTCGGAAGCACTATGCATCAGGTGAATAGTTCTTTAGGTTGTCGCAACGGCAGACTCACAAATGACTAAATTTTTTCGACATATCGGCAGACCCATCAACTAAATTTCGCCAACACTCATCGGCAATCCCATCAACTAAATTTCGCTGACACTCATCAGCGATCCCATCAACTAAATTTCACCGCCATTTCGGCGGTATTCCGGAGATCTCTACCGACACTGTGGCTCCTCGATCAACTAAAATTTTCCACCGATGTTTGTCACCACATCGACTAGTACATCAACTAAATTTTTTCGATGGATCGGTCGCCCAAACAACAAACCTTTTCTGATGCATTGGCGGTCCAAACCACTAATATTTTCCTCCTGCCGACGTATCGGCACCCTCAACATCTATTTTTCGTCGATGTCCACCACTGCATCAAATTCTTTATCATCTAATTCTTGTCGATGTTTCGGCAGCTCAATCAACTAATTGTCGTTGATCAATCAACTAAACTCCGTCGATGTATCGGTGGTCCAATCTTCTATTTTTCTCCGATGACGGTATTGGAAGTCTTTCCTTCTAACTGCATCGACGTTTCAGTGATATTTAGCTATACGGAGCCGACGTATCGGAGATTCCATCGTCTATCTTCCGTCGATCGCCGACAACTTCCGAACTTTGACAAATTCTTAAATTTCCCTCCCGCAAGTTCCCATTGGGCGAACTTCTGTCTAGGCTGTCTGATGCATCGGAGAAGCTTCAGACTAAGTTCTCCGATGAGTTGACGGTCTTGGCACTTAGAGAAAATTTCATGAAATTCATTTCACCTATCCCTCGTCATGTGACCTTCTGACTAGGTTCTCCACTGTATCGGAGGAGCTTCTCACTAAGTCCTCCGATGATCCGATGAGCTTGGCACTTAGAAACATTTTGTGAATTTTCTTGTCATTCACCAATTTTCTTCCGATTTCTTCAGGATAGAAGGAAAACTGCCTCTACTAACTGGTTCTCATGGCCCTCTGAGGCCCAATGCTGCAATGATGGCTCTGATACCACAATGTAACATCCTTGACCCTCCGACTAGTGAAGAGGATGCTACCATCACATTAACCATCCGGGAAAAAATGCCCCCGTGAACATGAACATACATAAAACCGAAATGCTTGAACATAAAACATGCTAAGATGCATAATCATTCACATACACAGCAGAAGCAAACATACATTCATTCAGACATTCAACATGTTCATCGTCATTCATTAAACATCAAATATGATTGCAGAAGTAAATTAGACAAGAATACTTATCTTATAAATAACTTGTCCCGCAACTAGCTACGTCGTTGCAACATTCCACCCAACCATAGGCCAGCGTGCTCCTTAATCTCTCAGCAACGCTGCCACCCCCGAGCTGGGTATGATTCCCTAAGGAATAAGGAATAACCAGGCTTACACATAGCCAAGGATACACAAAATACAGCCAAGCCAACACATTTGGGTTTATTAGGCCATCAAGGAGCTTGAAAAAGTTGAATGCTAAGTTGGTGAGCTCATTGAAGAGCTAAGGAAACCTACACCAAAACTAGCCTGACTTCTAGGACACCCACGCACATGCAACAAAAGGAAATCAGTCCCTTCTCTGCTACACAGTCCCTCAAACCCTGACTTCCCTTCTAGTTCTATTTAGGGGTTGTGGGGAAGAAATCCATCCCTCTAGCTCTGCTTATGTGGCTCCCAAACACACCAAGTTTATCAAGCAAACCATGCCTTCATTCCCACTCCAACACAGTCCAAGACCAACCACTACATACATGCAGCAAACAAGCAATTCACGGCTATTACTGGGGAATTCGATTCCTGAGTCGTTCTTGGCCCTATCGTGGCCAAAAAGACTCAATGGGAATCCACAGCAACCCACAAACTTAAACGAACCCATAGCACACAAAATCATGAGGAAAACAACAGCCTGATCTCAACATTGAAGCAATAGCAATACACAGCCCAAACGTGAATGGATCATTCACAATAAAATCATGAAGGAACCCACATCACCATTCCCCCAACTACGACATTCGCACACACAGAAATCGTGAACGCTCATTCACAAGATCAAAATCATGAATGACAGAAACAGCTTCCCCAGCTCTCTGCATGAGGAAAAATGATGGAGAAAATCCTGGGTGTGAGGATGAGCAGAACTACCATCCCTACATGAGGATGGAAAAAAATGGAAGAATGGGGTCGTTTCCTTCCTTCCCACATGAAGTGAAAGGGTCTACTAGTGGAGTGTGCGTGTGGGAAAGGACTGACAGTCCTATCACACACCACTCCCCAGCAATAACTTCCCCAACTAACAACAGAAGTTTAATGTGGTAGTTGACTGATGAGACAAGGATAGGTGAGCAATTCAAAAGGGTTTAACAGCTGACACATGGTTTTTCCCCATAGGTTTAAAGTTTAATAATTCCCCCTCCTTATCCTTAGGAAAATCATTCCCTTTTCATCATGGTTGCATTGACATAGCTGGTTGGGGTTCATTTTAATTAAAGTGCATATTTACATGATGCCGAAACTAATATGTACTAGATAGCACAATATACTATCAACAACGATTTCAATTGCCAAAACATAAAACAACCAAATCGATGGTGGGGCTTTTGCCTTTAGCTCCGCACCACGATTAATTACAATATATACATCATATTCATTTAATGCAAATGGGGTCAAAAATGAGGTGTTACAAACCATCCTTTTCCATCATGCCTTGAGCACTAAAGAGTACCAGTACAAAAAGTATCATAGTAAAAGATAAATCAATGTATTTCATCCCTCATGATAGATTTGTATTGCACATTAGGGGGAATCTATTAATAATAAAATTAACAGCCTTGAGAGTGTTGGTATGAAAATATATTTCTATTTCACCCGCAACATGAGGATCATAATTTTGGAACAATTCCGAGCTTCAATCCCTCATTTGACCACTACTTCCACAAAGGAAGAAATGTTTGAAGACAAAGGTGGCTCTAAAGAGTCCAATTCCATGACCACTTAAGCGCCAAAACCTGGTTCATATAACTCATGCAATGGAAAAAAATCCTAGCAAGGGTATTAATTGTCCTGGACATACTGAAAATCAAGTTTGATGCCTAAAAAACTAGGTAAAGTAGGTTTTTTGAAGAAAATATTCAAAAATATTGACCCCACATTTTTAGTTAAGTGATTGGGTGCACAAACTCCAATGCTATATAAGGAAGGCATATGAGGTGAAATAGGGAAGATAAAAGAGAAAAGCAAAGGCACGCTGAAGGATTTGGAAGCTAGATAGATTTGTTTTCACATCAAGTTTTTGGTGATCATTAGCATAGATGGAGAAGGATGGTTTAGAGAAAAGGATAAAGGGATTCACCTATATAATTGGGTTGTAATCACTTTCTTTCCTATTTTCAATATGATGCAATTCTATTTTCCCCGAAATGTTATGATTGAATCTATGTATTTTCATCTATTTTAGTCAACATTTGGTAGATAGTTTTCAAGTTTTTTCAAGGTTTCCAAAGGTACAGATAAGGAACTAGCAAGAAATATGCAAATGGATTCCTAAAGGCCTTGGATTCTCAAGCAAAGGGATATCCCATGAACAACATGCTTCAAGAGTTAATATCCTTTCTTCCTCCCCTCTCTACTCTTTGAAAAAGATTAGGAATCTTAAGAAACTTTCAAGTATTGCATCTATTTATGTCGATTAGCACTCACTCTGTTGTAAGGGATTATGCACCTAATAATCGTAGGTCGGGGGTTACCAACATACTCAAACACTTGCAGACAATTGACTTCTAAAGTGCAGAATAGGAAATAGGAGGGTTAGAAGAACTTACTTGTTTAAACGATGTTCGATCCTTGCTAGTCCTCTTCCGATCTGCTCTACTTCCAAAGTCTTCAAGGTTCACTCCTCTTTCACCTGTTCAGAGACAATCTTCCAGATATAGTATGATTCATATATATATGTTAGCAGGTTAGATAATTCAAATATGAAATACTGAAGTATAAACAATTATCAAACCAAGATATATAAGACACATGTGGAAGAAGTAATCTCTTTATTATCAATAATGAGAAAGTTCAAAGTACAACCAAACGTCTGAGACAAGGACTCCTCTGTCACCAAAGGATTCTGAGTTTCACTGCTCCAAAGACTTCTGTAAACAATCCACCAGCATAACTTTGCTCCAAAGTGTAAGTGTCCACAACCCTCCCCAAGGAATGTATTTATATGGGTGAAATAAGGCAGTTCTCGAAGGTTAGGGAGGTTATAGCAGTGAGGGAGATTAAGTAAAATGACTTAACTAAACTCCCATTAGCGCATGATTTTGTGTTTTCATGTTCAGGAGTACATTCACGGGTATGTAGTAGAGCAACCCGCGAATGACTCGTGACTCTGTATAAGCGCAACCCACAAATACAATGATTCGCGACTTGCTGTGAAGGAGACTCGCGAATGACTCGCGAGTTGTCAAGAATGAGAGTCGTGAATACATCCCAACATTGCTAAATGGCAAAGTAACTAGCTGGATGAAGGTAGAATGTATTTCATGACAAGCCAAGCTATAGTGTTAAGGGAAAACCTCTATCCATAAGTGTCCTTTTGTGTGCCGAAATGAGGGATATCATCACTCGGACGGAGAGGTGCCACTCAGGTGTATAACAGATGCCCCCTAATGTGTGAGGTCAGAGGGGAACAATGGCCGAAATACATTATAATATTTAACTCTGGATAAACTCAGAAATCCAATGGAGCAGAGAGAGTACCTGAAACAAATACATAATAATGTGATATACAAAGTTACATCTGAGGATACTATGTTCAATTACTGGAACACTAGCTCCTTTACAATATTTGATTACATCATATGATACGGGTAAAAACCACGTATATTACAAAGGTGGATCAAAGCCACAATACAATAATGATGAGTCTTCAAAGATCTAGGAGCTGGATATCAGAATAGAACATGGTCTTGCGCAACTTAGCCCAAAATGAGGGACTAAGGTCTTCATAAATGATCCCAAAGAACCAGTACAATCCAAGCCATGTGAATAAGGGTAAGCTGAAGTCGAACATGGAGAGGATTCAACAGTTTGTCAACCAATAAGTGATAATTGACAACTGAAGCAAAGGAGTTCACCAATGATGAAAGTGAATCTAGAGGTACTATCGTCAAAACTCTAGGTCTTTGTCATCAGGAGGTGCTGAAATGGAACCATACTGTGATAAGGAAGGCAATGGATCCTCCAACGAATCACAAGAGTGACTAGGAACTGGGAAAAAGAAGGGAGACACAAGTAAATGGATACCAGATACAACAGTGATGGGATCAGGTGATAGATTAGAAATTAGCTATAATCCTTGAACAGTGAGCACGACACAAAGATGACCCAAGGCAACATACAATGGATAGATAGAACAACTAGACTTATCTGCCATGTAGGAGACATGAGCAGATTCCCCAGATATAATGGACAAGAGGAGGAGTCAAACTCAAAGTGATAGCTGAACACAAGTGTATACCGAAACATGGATATCGGAAAGCAAAGAGTGCTATGTTCAAGGATGACATGCTACCATTACTGAAAACAAGATAA
>LPNX010651609.1:0-14052 GCA_001517045.1 Pseudotsuga menziesii | reverse complement strand
TTAGTTTCTCAGCAAATTTGCTTGAAGTCAAGCTTTTCATGTATTTGTTGGAGTTTGGTGGCTATCACAAATTAGAATTTTCATGAATTGATGGCTTGTAACATTGAATTGTTTGTTCTTTTACTGAGTTGTTTTAACTTTTCACTATGAATTCCCTGACGTAAGGATTGATCAAGTGAATCAGGTGATTGGAATTGATTTGCTGTCGAAATCTCTTTTGCCAACAATCGTTGAGCTTGCAGAAGACAGGCACTCGAGAGTTCGACTTACAATTATAGAATACATTCCTTTGCTTTCTAGTCATCAGTTGGGGGTAGAATTTCTTGAGTCTCCAGCAATTCAAGTGAATCTCAAATTCTCCAAAGATACAATTTTCCCTTCTACTAACCCCATAGGTCACTTGTCAAAGTCCCAGCAAAAGAAAAAGTGTTTCATACAATATTTATTATCAGGAGCTGTCCAAGGCCACGATCATAGTGATAGATGTGATTTAATGAATCAGTCTGTAAAGCCTTCTGACACAGACAATCCACACTCTAAACATCGTCAGATTGGAGTGGATGCTAGTTTTCGAAGGAAAGGTTCAGGATCTTCATGTAGAACTTCCTCTATAGATCAAAATATTGCTCAAACCAGTGAACGATACTCTATAGGTCCTGTAATGGGAGGTACTGAGGATGTAAAATTACTTTTAAAGAACACACACAATCTAGAATATGAACTCACTGAGGGTCGACAGGTTATGGACCAAAGTGGCCAGCAATGCCAAAGTAGGATAATAGTATAAAATGACAATGGTAATGTATCTCCCCGAATGTTTGAGATCATTAAGGAGATATTGAAAGCTGTGCGTTCTAATGCAACAACGACAAGATTTTCTGGTCTTGTGCTATCAACTACATTGGAAATTGATGAAATTATTGGGATGTTGAATTCTGGCAATGCATAGCTTATGCCTTGGTCCATACTATGATTCCCACATTGACTACCATTGGGGTGGGGAAGGTTTGAGAAAAACAATGCCCATATTAACTGCCCCAGAAAGAGATGGCCCAGAAAAGTAGGATAGTGTTATTTTTAAGGATGTTGAGCATAGTAATGTGCATTTCCTTGCATATGCTGTCAAGGATTTAATGAGGGTTTGGAAAGTGGATGAATTTCGCCAAAGGTTAAGATCACGAGGGGGTCAAAAACGGAATGGTTTGGGCCCTAGACACAAAATTTCTATGAAATGAGCACATAATGTTCAAGAACCTCAGATCAGTTCTATTTCTCATACTATTACAAATCATGGGTGGCACCAATCGAAAAATAAGGAAGGAAAACATCGACAACAAATAATTAAAGTATTGCACAAGTGTCATCATAATTCAATGAACAGAGCACCAATGATTTAAGTGCATGATATTTTAAGTATTAAATCCTGAAACCAAGTTCAAGCATCAAAGAAGCCCTTGTGTCAACAAAAATACCAAATGGCAAAGTGTATTAATTCTAGATCCAATTATTCAGGCAGAAAATTAGAACGAGCTCCAGATAATTGAGGCAGAGAGTTTTAGAAGATCGGCTTTTCTATTTGATCCATAAAAATAGGATCTGTTAATTATCTCAAAAAACTCATAATTTTTGTATATAAGGGATAATAGCTAGATATGAAGTGGGATCAGAGATGGGAATCCAATTTTGATGTATACTATATGACATGAAACTCTCTACATCTTCAATACAAGTTCTACTTTGATATGATTATGGTTACGAGTTGATTTTGTATTTTTATGAATTGTGTTTTTTATGATTTATCCTATGTATGGTCAAATACAATCCATTGCATGATTCTTGTAATAAAATACAGTTATCTTTCAAATATTTAGTGACAATGTCAGTTTTATTCCATAAATTTGTGCTCGTAGTTCCCTTGATATTGAATTTTGTATTCCACTTTATGTCATACAGATCTTTAATGGTTATGTGATTTCCCTATATCTTTGACTATATACCAATTCAGTCTTGATTTTGATTTTAATGAATTATTTTTAAAATATTTCTTTAAGCTTGAACCCCTGTAGTCTAGGTTCAACTTTAGGGATAACATCTTCCAGCGCCGTTGCCGGGGATGGAGGAGTGAAGATATCTTCCCCAGGAAAGAATGACAATGATCAGATCCAACTCTTGATGGTGGATAGGAGCAGGACACTAGTTTTACTACATATTTATTCACCAGGCGACTCCATGTTTGAAGAATCCAGAGGCGATTTTACAATTTCAAGATGTCAAAGGGTTTTGATACTATTTTGGCACAGAGATTTGCTCCGCTCAATTTATCAGTTGTTCCTGGCTTTCCAAATACAGTACCTATCATGGAAGAATGGGGATATTTTCTTCTGCAATTCAGAGAAAAGAAAGAGGACAATCTGGCACATCATGTAATTAAATTTCATTAATGCATGGATCAGTTGAGTATAGATCATGAAGATGCATTGATGAAAATGTTTATGTATTCATTAGATGGTTGTGTGAGACAATGGTACAAAACTCTTCCTGCTTCTAGTATTTCCTCTTTGAAATATTTTCATGATGATTTTTATTCATATTGTAAGAGGATTTACCCAGTTGAGTGTCTTTTTGAGCATTGTTGAAGGGGATATGCATTATATATCCAGGGTTTAGTAGTAGATTCTTCCAGTAGTAAAGATGAAGCTGGTGGTTATGCTATGAAGAAGGAAGAAGATCTATTATCTTCCTCTAACTCTATTTTAAAACAAGATTTTTTTCAAAATTATGATATTAAAGTTGATGATAGCATCATAGAACAAAAATATTCATCTTTAGAAATTGGTCAAAATGCCCCATTTTATGATGAAGACATTGAAGTTCTAGATGGGGATCAGCATCAATCGATTCTCTCTGAAGATATGCCAATCTATGATGAGTATTTAGATGAAGGACAGTAGATCCATACATCACCTTTTGTTGATTTGAAGAGCAGCCAATGGATGTATGACAACTATGAATCAAATTTTGATGAGGAACAACATTGTGTGGAAATCAACCATCCTGAATCTGTAGAAGACATTGAGCAGCCATATTTGCAATTCAGTAGGCCTGCATTCATCATGTTTCAAATTGGATTTGCAGAAAATATCAAACAACCTATGATTAGCAAAAAAATCAATCTGCAGCCATGTTTAGATTTGCAAGTAGCTGAAGGCGGCAACCATTACGAGGAAGAAGATATACAGAGATATTTTGATTTTCAACTTAAACAACAACAAGAGGTATTTCTTTATAGCTTCGTTGATCCATTTGTTGATTATATGGAGTCTTTGAGCAACTCAAATGCCAGATTGTTTTTGTCAAATGAAAGTTGGCTGAAATGAATTTTGATATTCCATGGTTTCCTTTATTCATCATCTCCAGATCAGAAGCTTTACCAGTTAGTCAAATATTTGTATGGCTTCATTAGAAGCATGATTTTACCTAATCAAAAGAAAGCAGATGATTAGAATGGGAGCTGTAAATAAATATGCTTGATGCTTGAAGTAGTTCCTTAAGTTTGTAGTATGAGAAGTTTGAATTTGCAGTTTGCTTTTGTAGTATAAGAAAAGAAGGTTTTCAAGGTTTGAAATAGGTTAGGGATAAGATAAAAAGACTCCAGCCCAATGGATACAAGGCACTGGTATTTCTTATTTTCATTTTCAAAGGAGTGAATGACAGGAAAGATAGGGTGTAGATATCAGAGATGGCTTCAGAAGAAGGCACTAGGTCTGCTTGTTCTTCCTAGCTCACAGGGAGCATGCCATCCCTAGAAGAAGCCAGATTTTCTCATCAGATTTGCTCCAGCAAAAGTTATAGGTTTCTGGAAGCACACATAATGGTTTCATCTAAGGTGGCCCTCAATTGATCCCACAGTTTTATGCATTTGTGGAGGAGAGGCAAAAGGTTCATTTTCTTAACATACTTTTCCCAAATCTCCAAGCTACCCCAAAAAGGATTTATAACTTGAAGCGACTTGATGAATAATTTGGTCCAAAATGGACAATGCAACATATTATTCGACAGGTCCTGGAGAAGATATCAAATCCTCACTACTTGTATCGCATGACGATTTTGAATGCTACTTCACTTCTAGCTCTAGTCATGGGATGGGAAATCACATTCCAAACAATGTTACCTGTTGTCATTAACACTTCAAAGGATAGGGTTCCAAACATGAAATTCAATGTTGCAAAGGTGCTGCTGTCCCTGATTCGAATTGTTGATCATTCGATTGTAGAGTAGTCCATCCACCCTTGCCTTTTTGAGCTAAGTGAAGATCATGATGTTGATGTAAGATACTTTGCTAGTAAAGCACTTCGGGCATGTGATCAGGTCATGATGTCATCTTAAATATTGAAATCTTGAGGATGCCTTTAGTTTCTCAGCAAATTTGCTTGAAGTCGAGCTTTTCATGTAATTGTTGGAGTTTGGTGGCTATCACAAATCAAAATTTTCATGAATTGATGGCTTGTAACATTGAATTCTTCATTATTTTACTGAGTTGTTTTAACTTTTCACTATGAATTCCCTGATGTATGGATTGATCAAGTGAATCAGGTGATTGGAATTGATTTGTTGTCGAAATCTCTTTTTCCAGCAATCGTTGAGCTTGCAGAAGACATGCACTAGAGATTTTGACTTGCAGTTATAGAATACATTCCTTTGCTTGCTAGTGGTCAGTTGGGGGTAGAATTTATTGAGTCTCTAGCAAGTCAAGTGAATATGGAATGCTCCAAAGATACAATTTTCCCTTCTACTAACCCCATAGATCACTTGTCAAAGCCCCAGTAAAATGAAAAGTGTTACAGATAGTATTTATTAACAGGAGTTGTCCAAGGCCATGGTCATAGTGATAGATGTGATTTAATGAATCGGCCAGTAAAGCCTTCTGACATAGACAATCCACACTCTAAACATCGTCAAATTGGAGTGGATGCTAGTTTTCGATGGAAAGGTTCAAGATATTCATGTAGAACTTCCTCTATAGATCAAAATATTGCTCAAACCGGTGAACGATACTCTATAGATCCTGTAATGGGAGGTACTGAGGATGTAAAATTACTTTTAAAGAATACACACAATCTAGGATATGAACTCACTGAGGGTCGATAGGTTATGTACCAAAGTGTCCAGCAACGCCAAAGTAGGATAATAGTATTAAATGACAATGGTAATGTATCCCCCCACATGTTGGAGATCATTCAGGACATATTGAAAGCTGTGCGTTCTGATGCAACGGTGGAAATATTTGTCGGTCGTGTGCTATCAATTGCATTGGTAGTTGATGAAATTATTGGGATGTTGAATTATGGAAATGTACAACTTATGCCCTGATCTAGACTATGATTCCCACATTGACTACCGTTGGGGAAGGTTTGAGAAAAACAATGTCCATATTAACTGCCCCGAAAAGAGATGGCCCAGAAAAGCACGAGCATTTTATTTTTGAGGATGCTGAGCATAGTAATGTGCATTGCCTTGCATATGCTGTCAAGGATTTAACGAGGGTTCGGAAAGTGGATGAATTTCGCCAAAGGTTAAGATTGCGAGGGGGTCATAAATGGAATGGTTTGGGCCCTAGACACAAACTTTCTGTGAAATGAGCACCTAATGTTCAAGAACCTCAGCTCAGTTTTGTTTCTCATACTGTTAAAAATCATCGATGGCAACAATAGAAAAAGAAGGAAGGAAAACATCGACAACAAATAATTAGAGTATTGCACAAGTGTCATCACAATTCGATGAATAGAACTCCAATGATTTAAGCACATGATCTTTTAAGTATTAAATCCTGAAACCGAGTTCAAGCATCAAAGAATCCCATATGTCAACACAAATAGCAAATGGCAGAGTGTATTAATTCTAGATCCAATTATTTAGGCAAAAAATCAGAACGAGCTCCAGATAATTGAGGTAGAGAGTTTTAGAAGATCAGATTTTCTATTTGATCCATAAAAATAGGATCTGATAATTATCTCAAAAAGCTCAGAAGTTTTGTATATAAGGGATAATAGCTGGATATGAAGTGGGATCAGAGATGGGAATCCAATTTGGATGTATACTGTATGACATGAAACTCTCTGCATCTTCAATAAAGGTTCTGCTTTGATATGATTATGGTTGCAAGCTAATTTTGTATTTTTATGAATTGTGTTTTTTATGATTTATCCTGTGTATGGTCGAATACAATCCATTGCATGATTCTTGTAATAAAATACAGTTATCTTTGAAATATTTAGTGACAGAGTCAGTTTTATTCCATAAATCCGTGCTCGTAGTTCCCTTGATATTGAATTTTGTATTCCACTTTATGTAATACAGATCTTTAATGGTTATGTGATTTCCCTATATCTTTGATTATATACCAATTCAGTCTTGATTTTGATTTTATTGAATTATTTTTAAAATATTTATTTAAGCTTGAACCCCTGTAGTCTAGGTTCAACTTTAGGGATAACAATTAGTATATCAAATTTTGTCATCACAAGTCAGAATCCCAAGGTAGTCAGTATGCTTGTGAAGCCTACAGAAAACAAAGTTGAAAATGTTCGGAAAAATTCCACCAAGCATGAAATGGGATACAACATAGTAGAAGATATTAAAAAGACTAAGGCACACATATCTTTGTTTAAAATGTGTAACTTACTCCCAAAAAAGGAAAAGTTGTTGAAAGCGCTTGAGACACCTATAATGAAATCCCAGAATGATGACGAGTCTGAGGAAGAGATTGGTGAGGAAAGTATAGGGGGAAGTGTAAATATAGAACACCAACGTTCCTACTTAATTTTGAAATTTTCAATTTCAACATACATAACTGTTTGGTAGAATCCAGAGCATCAGTGAATGTCATGCCGCTTTAAGTCTGCAAGTAGATAAATGGTCAACCTAATCCGAATACAGGTCAAGTTGTCCAATTAGACAGGACTGCAATCAAAGTGGTAGTTGAAATGGAGGATGTATTGATACCTTTGTAAGCAGATTAGAGGGTTTGCCATTATATAGACATTGTGGTAGCAGACATCCCAGAGGCATATGGGATGGTTTTGAGCCGGGACTGGTCTCATTTGTGGTTTCCCTACAAAGGTTGCTAGAATAAGATAAAGGTGTTGAGGAAACCTTAGATGAAACACAACGTAACACAGTTGGAGTGGAAGAATGAACCAGTTAACTCTGTTTTGGGGAACTATTTTCTTGAGCTTGAACCAAGAAATTATCAAGCTGAAGAAGCCAGTGACACATCAGATACCTAGCCTGATATCCTTTAGTTTTCACAGGCTGATAATATTGATTGTAATATAGTACAGTTAGTCTCAGATGTGTATAGTAGTTCAAATTCAGTTGGGATAGAGGAAGAATTTTGGATTCTTTATTTTGATGGTTCCAAAACCCTCGAAGGATCAGGAGATGGCTGTGTCCTGATGGATCCCAAAGAAAATAAATATTTCCTTTCCTGTAGATTAGATTTTGAGTGCACTAATAATACAGCTGAATACGAAGCATTGGTCTAGGGACTAAAAAAGGCAATGGAACTTAAAGTAAAAAATCTAAAAGTGCATGGAGATTCTGAAATCATTGTTAAAAAAGTCCGAAATACAATTCATTGCATATCACCACATCTGAAGGCTTATCAAAATGAAGTATGGGATTTACTAACAAATTTTGATGCATTCAATATTAATTCAATTCCTAGGTTAAAGAATGCAATAGCTGACCTATTAGCTACTTCAACTGTAAGGCTGGTACCCACGAATAACAGATGTTCAATTGAATTGCTTTTCAAGCCTTCTGTTCTAGACAATATCACCAATATGAGGGTGTTTGATGATGATCAACAAATCTTGGAATGTCTAACAAATGATGAAACCTTCAAAGGAGCCATAATAGATGACGAAGAACATCAGGAAAACATCTAGAATGGAAATTTCATTCCTAAAGGGGTCAGAACATTGGAACAAATGTACGATCTAGACAACAAATGTTAAGACACACAGTTCATCTTTGCAATTCGAGCTGATAAATCTATGGTCAGAGGCTGGTCCCAAACATGTGAACCTAGGGAAGTGTTGTTCACCCCGGGAAAGGAGAAAATATGTATTTGCATGGACATATGAAGACCTCAAAACCTATGACACCAAAATTATACAACATGTCATTCCAATCAAAGCTGGAGTTAAGACTTTCCAACAACCTCTGAGGAAGATGCACCCCAAACTAGAACCTCTAATTCAAAGAGAGGTGAAGAATATTCTTGGTACTAAGATCATATTCAAGGATAGACATTCAGAATGGGTTTCAAATTTGGTGCCAGTATGAAAGAAGTTTGGAGAGATTAGACTCTGTGTCAATTTCAGAAATTTAAACCATGCATCTGATAAATACAATTACCCTGTCCCACCCATGCAACAGATATTACAGATGGTCTCAGGCTCTAAGCTATTTTCTCTATTAGACTAATTCTCAGGTTGCAACCAAGTGTTAGTAGCCGAAGAAGACATATTGAAGACCACTTTCAAAACTAACAGGGGGACTTTTGCATATAGAAGGATGCCCTTTGGACTCATTAACGTTGGAGCAACTTTCCAAAGGGATATGGATATATATTTCCGTGGTCTGATTGGAAGAAGTATAGTGGTTTACTTGGATGATGTCATGATATTTTCCAAGAAAAGAGAAGAACATGCGTTTCATTTAAAAAATATTTTCAAACGTTGTCGAAAGTATGGCATTTCTTTAGATCCAAAGAAATGTGTGTTCGCTGTTACAGAAGGAAAGCTATTGAGTCACATAATTTCGAAGAAAGGGATCTCAATAGACCCAGAGATGACTAAAGCAATAGAAAAAATCCCTTTACCCCATAATAAAAAGGGCATGCGGTATTTTATGGGGAAACTAAATTTTGTGTGAAGGTTTGTGCCAGACTCTGCTCAAATAGTCAAACCTTTGCAACAAATGGTCAAGCAAAGCATCTAATTTAGGTGGACTGATTCAAAGAAGGGTGCATTTAATAAGATCAAAACATCAATAGCTCATGCACCATCCCTTAAAAGTCCTAACTTTGAAAAAGACTTCATCTTGTACACTTTTGCTTCAGACGATTCATTAGCAGCAATGCTTACACAGAAAGAAGGGGGAGATGAGTACCCCATTTAGTTTATGAGCACTAGCATACAAGGGGATTAATTGAATTACCCTGTAGTTGATAAGGAAGCTTATGCAATTTTTAAGGTGATGAAGCAATTCAAATCATATATATTGAAGAACCATACCAAAGTGATAGTTCCACACCCGGTAGTCCGATCTCTTTTTGTATAGAAAGAGTTAGGAGAAATAAGAGGTAACTGGGTAATAGCCTTACAAGAATATGAATTAGAATTCAAACCAAAGACCATAATCAAAGGGCAAGGGCTCTGCGAATTGATGACTGAGAGTCAGGACAATGAAGATAACGATTGGGAGAATGAAGCTGAGTTACACATGGTTGATGTATGTCCTTTATTTACAACTCTAGAATCATGATACAGAGACCTAGTTCATTATATTCAACAAGGATACTTACCCGAAAACTAGAATCCCAAGCAGAGGAGAGCGTTACGCTTAAATTCAGCCTCGTATCAAATTATTGATGGATTTCTGTTTATATAAAACTATGATATAGTTTTTCTTGGATGCTTGGAATGAAAATATACAGCTAAGGTTGTTATAGAGCTACATGATGGACCTGATGGAGGTCATTTCTCAAGAGATATTACAACACATAAGATCTTGAGAGCTGGGTATTACTGGCAGACTCTGTTTAAGGATGCTCACGCTCATGTTAGGAAATGTGATACTTGTCAGAGGAGCGGCAAAAGATAAGTAAAGGCAGCAGGACCATTAAAGCCAACTATTATTTCTGAACCATTTGAGCAATGGGGGATTGATATTATTGGAGAGATCAATCCAAATTCTTCATTGCAACACAAGTACACCTTGACAGCAATAGACTACTTCACCATATGGGTAGAATCTATCCCATTGTGAAAAGTGAATGAAGATGTACTTATGGACTTCTTGCAAGATCATATTATGACCAGGTTTGGGGTTCTGATTTCCCTGGTTTTTTATAATGCCTCTTATTTTTCATCTATTATATTGACTGCATTTGCAAATGAGAAAGGGATTAAGTTACATTATTCTGCAAACTACTATCCACAAGGTAATGGTTTAGCAGAATCTACAAATAAAAATATCAATAGGATTTTGAAGAAAACAGTCATAGAAAATCAAAGAAGTTGGCACATAGCTCTTCCTAATGCACTCTGGGATGATAGAGTCATACCCAAGAACTCCTTAGGTGTGCCACCCTATACTCTAGTCTACGGAAAAATCCATCCTACCTCCCAATATTTTGTTTCCTTCCTCTCAACTAGCTCAAGCCTCTAAAGGAACTGAAAATGAGGACCTGCAAATCTGAAACAATACTCTGCTAAAGTTGGAAGAGTCTAGATCCAAGTCCAAAGAGAGGTTTAAACAACATTAGGAAATAGTGAAAATATGGTTCAATAAGCACAAAGCCAGAAATAAGGAATTTGAAGTAGGTGATTTTGTTCTTAAATGGGATCACCCACATAATGAGAAGGGAAAACACACTAAATTTCAGCAATTATGGATAGGCCCTTTTCAAATTGCAAAGAAGTTAGGCCCCTCAACTTATAAGTTGCAAGATTTATAGGGGTGGGAAGAGAACTTGCCAGTCAATGGTTTAGTTCTCAAACCATATTTTTCTTAATGTTGTTTGGTTTTTCTTTGTACATAAATAAACCTTTTGATTTGTTTCAATTTTGTTTTCCTTAGATTAGTTATGCTTTATTTACACTTTGATTTCTTAAAGTCTGATTTCTTGCATTTTTGTTGGCTTTACTTTATGTTTTCAATAAACTAGCACAACCTTTGGCATTGGAGGTCATTAGAGCTCTGGATAAATTGAAAAAATATTTAGACGGAAGGACTGCTTGCTATTTGCATATATCAAGATTAAAGATATTTAAGATTGCTAGATTTTCTGAATAGATTTCAACACATCGAAGCCCTGTTTAATCCATGTAAAATAACTACGGTCAGAAAAGTATAGAACACTGTTTTGAGGCTCCATTCACTTCACACTAAATTTTGTCCTAGGAAGCTAACAACAAAAGACCCATGGAAAGGAAGCGGGGTGAACAGTTGTATGGTATTTAAAATAATCCCATGCCATAAATGAAAGACAAAAGGACAAAAGAGTCAAATATCCAAGAAAGAAAGCATACATCAAAAGGCATACTGAATAAAATGAGTTGGATAAGATTGCTCAAAGGTTCTTCTCTGTCCGTGAGATGAAAGCAAAATATCTCTCACACAAAAGGACGCTATGGATGGAAGAACCTGAATAAAAATTTCAAATGAAGAAATAAATCCAGGAAGACTCAAAAGGACAAAAGTCCAAAAGAATTAAAAGAATGCAAAAGGCATGGGAATGAGGAACAAACGAATATATCTGTTCACACCCTGTTACAATCCTGTGGTGTCTAAGTTTGAAAGCAGTCCGAAAGAAAAAGTAAAATGAACCTCATATCTTGGCTTCAAAAGACTTATCGAGACTTTGAAATCATGGTTCCCTTTCCTATTAGACTGTAATCAATGTTAAAGTTATAAATATTTCATTCTAGAAAAGTCTGGGCATCTTAAAGAAATCTAGTAAAGTTTGTTTTAAAGATACTTTAGAGCCGTTCTGGTTTTTAAAAGTTAGTTTTTAGAGATCTGTGTTCACGAGCAATCACCAATTGTTGCTGCTGCAACAGGTCCCCAATTTTTTATTTTTTTTTATTTAGGACCCCTTTGAAGGTCTTAGTTTTTCTCCTTAGAATGCTTTGAATTTTATTTTCATCCTTTACTATTTCTGCCCACCATTAAGATTTCCATAGATTCATTTTTTTTACTAAGGCAGAAAGTGATTTTTTGATCCGCAGTAGCAGATGGTTTCCCACCTTGGAGCCGCTACGGCGGTTGCGCTTCTTTGTTTCGAGACACAACATCGGACCAATGTTCATTTGCAAGCCATTACGGTGGATGTGCTCTTGGTACCAAATCTGCCACTGCGGATGGATTAGCATGAACGAGTCATTATAGCGGGTGATATTCACTTTTGCGCACCCAATTTTTTTTTTACCCTTGCTACAATGGGAAGCTTTACGAGTCGCACCCACTATGGTGGAATAATTTTTGTTTCATATTTTGGATTAGTCTCCAAGAGCCAGTATGGCAGACACTACCTCTGGTTTGAACCGCTATGGCAGGTGCTCATGCAAGTTTGTTGCATAAATTTTTTCCGATGCATTGTCGCTACGACAAAGGAATTTTCTTGTTAATGACCAATTCTAGTAGAACCCGTTGTTGCAGAAGTTATTCAAAACTCAGAGCCACTATGGTGGCTCTCGTCTTGTTCTCTTTCTTGATATGACTTTAACGGCCGAGCTGCAAGGGAAGGTAGCGGAAAGTATGGATTTGTAAGCCGATAGTAGCGGGTGGATTGGTAAGATTGAGTCACCGTGTCGAGGTCGTTCCCATGATGACTTATAATTTCATCCTGAAGGATTTGGCGCCAATGACATTTTGGCCTCACATGTGCAGGTTTTAATGGCATTTTAAGCCCTCTAAAAGTCTTTTTATTTACCAAGTGCAAAGTTTCTTTTTACCATTTTATTTTACGGAGAGAAAGTTAGCAGAGGAGAGCATTTTTCCCCATTTGAGCTTATCATGTGGATTCCTTGGTGGAGCTTATGTGGCACGTGCTATCCAGTTGCTTTTTTGTTGCGTGTTGAGCCTTAAACCTGATAGGTAGTTTTCCATTTTTCTTTTTCAAATGGTTGATTTATTAAGGTTGCAAAGCTATCCATTGCCGATGCAGGGGTGGGTTAAGTTGTGTCATTGCCCGATTTATAAGGGGGTTTCTTAAGCCCTTATTTTTTCATTTAGGTTTGGTCATTTCGGTTTAGGTTTTCCCTAGTAGAAACCCTCCAACATAGCTGGTATGCTTGTCCAGAGGCATTTCGCCCAGTCGGCTAGGTCGACGATGATTTTTCAGGGAGTCAAGAATTGCATCAACATGAAGCCAGTCGATATCCCACTTGTAGGCATTGGTGTGGACCGCAGTCTCCGTTTTTTGCACAGAGCCTGTAGATTGATAGTTCATATGTATCGTCCGTGGGATATTGGGGCTGGGTTTTACCCTAGGGAACTTCTGCTGCAAGCTTGAAGTTCTATTGCACCTCTGGGAGAGAATTTCTTGGGCTAAGTTGGGGTTTTGTCACTAAAACAAAAAAACACAGAAGCTTAGGGTTTCCCGTATCCGACATTTTTTGTCTAGCCGTAATCCTGACCCGTAACCCATGTTGCTTGTTCTAATGGATGAATCTGACAGAGTAAGACAAAATTAGGGTTTTGAGTCTGTGGGATATGTATACATATGTATTTGTTTGTGTGCTTACATTGATAATCATTGGTTTAAAATATGGATGCTAAGACAGCTCCGTTTTTTGCAGGTATAGCTTGCAGCAGAAATAATGACAAAGAAGGGGAGGAAGAAGCCTACGATTGTTGAGTACGATTCTAACACAGAAGTTGCAGAAGACTCACTAGTAGTGAGAACTGAGATAGTGTATGAATACACTAAGGGGATCATAGGATTAGAGCTTGAGTTCAAATGGGGCCAAATCTACCCCATGCTGGTTAAATGAAAAGTGCCAAAAGCTGGTTTGGGAGACCTAGCTTTGTACGAGAACATATTGAGGTCTGGGATAACTAAAATAGCAACTAGGCTGAAGAATTTTTGTTGTAATCTCACAGATCACATAAGGCTACCAATAATACACACTAAAACATATATATATATATAATAGAGACAAGAGATAAGAACAAATAGGTGAATAAATAGATTATATTATACGAATGAGTCCATACAACACAGAGAACTGAACTGAGTTCTCATCTGGCTCAACAGCC
>LPNX010651581.1:19324-43653 GCA_001517045.1 Pseudotsuga menziesii | reverse complement strand
ATTATATTTTCTTATGTAGACTTTAAAGTGGTGCAAACTTTGTACTAGTGCAATATCTTATACTCAACAAAGACAAAGTAGTAACATTTTGAGAGTGTGGCCTTTCACAGTTTGTCATCATTATGAATGATTTTCTGGATTAAGTTGTTAGTGAGTTTTTCAAATCAACATTTCAAGTGGGCACTCCATGCATGATCGTCAGGGGAACAATGTAAAATTAATTATGGTTTGAAAAGCTTTCACATAGCTTAATCCCGAAAATCAATAGGCAAGTATTAACATTTAATGTCAATACTACATAAGTTAATAATAGTCACAACACAATATTAATATGTTAAATAACTTTATATTATGTAAGAAATTTCTTACACAAATTATTAATAATTCACTAGTAAAATATTGGTGACTTTTGTTTTAATACGTAAATATAAATATTAATGATAATCAAAATATATCATTAAATACATTTATAGGTAAAATTTCTTGCATACATATGTTATTCATAAAATCAACATTCATTAAGTTAGTTTTTAATACACCACCACCACCACCAACAATAATAATAAATTATGTCTCTATTCTAATTCATAACTTATTTTAATAATTACTAAGATAAAACCTATTTTACTTTAAGTCATAAAAATATTTTCTCTTGTCCTCTATCAAGTGGTGCCATCTTCCAAAAATAAAACATCATACTCAAAAAAGACTTAGACTTACTATGGTAACTCAACCTAGACACATTAGTTAACATAATTTCAATTAAATGAAATTCCAAGATAATAATAGCAACAAACATTGATTATTAATGTCATTAAATAACTTTAAAAAGAATATGTAAAAAAATATTCTGCAATCTATTTTTCGTGATATAACCATTGATCAACTTAACTTTTATTAGAAAATATAAATAATAGTAATATAAATAAATTATATTTCTATTCTAACGTATAATTGTTTTTTATCGTTAAAATAATAAACTTAGCATAGTAACACTTAATATATAATAGTTTTTCTTGTCACTTATAAAATGTTGCCAACCTTCTAATATATTACAACATGATACTCAACACATGCAATATTGCTTGCTACGTCGAGAATTAAAAGTGTTATAGTAACAAACACATTTATATTATGTCATTAAATAGTTATTTAATGGGTCATTCTAAAATATTGCCAACCTTCTACTAGTATAGGAACTCAACACCAACAATGTACTAGTTACCATATCAAATTATAATTCAATTGCTTAATCATAGTAACATATACAATATTAATGTCATTACATAAACTTAATCAACTTACCATTTGATACAAACTATAGATAATATTAATGGAAATTATGTAAGGAATCAAAGTCTAAGAATTTCATCATTTTGAAAGAATCAAAGTCTAAGATTTTCATCATTTTGATTTGTCACAGAGGATTAGAAAGGTGTAATTCAAGTGTTAACACAATCTCTCTCCCCTCATGTTGTAAAGGGTGCTAGCTCAATGGAAGAGCACCTACATTACAAGCAGGACGATGGTGGTTTGATTCCTCTGTGCCCTAACATAAATTAATAGATGATTTAAAATCTAACGATAATATAAATATGCTCTTTTCAATTAAACACATTGTTCAAATGCTTCATAAATAAATAATGAACACTTGCAATAATTAATTCAATGGGTTTTCCCCCTTTCCTCTTGTATATGAAAAAAATCAAACTGTATTGCACTAATGCTTTTCTAGTTTATAAATGATTTTGATTGTTAAAATAATTAATATTAATAAACAAGAGATGATTTACTATCATCAATATCATTAAATAAATTTATAGATAAGAAATTTCTCACGTTAATCTATCATTCATAAAGTAAACATTCATCAACTTAGTTTTTAATACACTACCACTACCAACAACAATAATAATAAATTATGTTGCTATTTTAATTCAGAATTTATTTTAATCATTACAAGGGTAAAACTTAGACTTTAAAGTCATAAAATATTTTCTTGTTTTGATTATAAGTGGTGCTAACTTCCAAAAATAAAACAACATACTCAACAAAGACAAAAATAATTACTATGACAATATTTATAATTGTTGTAATAACAAATACAATGTTGGTATTATGTTATAAAATAATTTAATCAACTTAACATTTAATACAAACTATAAATGATATTAATAGAAATTATGTAAAAATTCAAAGGCTATGAGTTTTTTCATTTTAAAAGAACTCAATCTAGCGGAAGTTCTAAATTCTAGATCCACTAAATAATTACAAATTTAATGAAATATGTGTTAAATAGGAAAATCCACTTCAAGTTGCAAATAGAAAGACAATCCAAACAAAAGAACTCAAGGGCTTTAAAAGAAAGCACAAGGTGTGGCCAACAAGGTCATCAAACTCACAGTACAGTGCTTATAAGGAAGACCAACCAGCAAACAGACTTTATAGAGGGACAGGGACAAGAAAACACTAACCCAAAAATTCCAATACTAAGGCTTGTACGTGACTGTATATAAGGGCAACCCGCGTACTATACGTGACTGTCCTAGAGAGAAACCCATGTATCCAGGCCTCTGTACGCGACTATATGCAAGAGCAACCCACGTACAGGTACAAAATTTTCTAATAAAAAGAAAATTTCTCAAGGTCTTTAAACACTATCCTAAGCATGAACCAAAACAAGATACCACACACAAACTCAAAGCAAAGACTAGGAAACAGTAAACAGAAATAACCCACAGCAGTCTGGGCTCCCCAGTGGAGTCGCCAGTTCTGTTGTTCAGGAATAAACACCCTTGTAACCAAGGGTGTGGGGTTACCAACGTACTCTTAAAACTTGTAGACAATCAGCTTTAAAGTACAGAAAAGGAATAGGAAGAAATGTTGAACTCACCCGATTAACGGCAGTTGATCCAAGATTTCTCTTCTCCCGCCTTGCTCCTCTTCAAAGCTTTCAGGGATGCACCTCCTTCACCTACAAAGAGAAAATCCTCCAAGTACAAACTTATACATGTATATATTACAAGTTAGATAAACAATATATAGAGTGCTTAATCATAAATATTCATCAAACCATGATACATGAAAGAGATTCAACACAAAGTTGGAAGAAGGGTTCTCTTTATTAACAATAGTGAATGAGATAAGTGTACAACCCAACGCCTGAAAGAAGGACTCCTCTGCAACCAAAGGATTCTGAGTTCTGCTGCTCCAAATACTTATGAAGATATACCACCAGCATAACGTTTCTCTCCAAGTATGATTTTTTAATTCCCTCCCCAAGGCCTCTATTTATACATAGGGAAATAGAGCTGTTTCGAAGGTTGAGGAGGTTGAGACAGTTAAAATAGTTAATGATTAGGGCTTAACAAATCTCCATTAATCATGTTTTATTATTTTTAATGTCGAATGCATGTGTATGCGAGTATTGATACTGGCAACCCGCGTATGACACACGAGTTGCTATAAGGGAAACCTGCGTATAGATCTGTATGCAAGTTGCAATGACAATACTCGCATACAGTACGTGGGATGCTGTGGAGATAGTCTCATACATACGCGATTTTCTGTGGAGATAGTCGTGTACATCAATCAACATATAAAAAGGTAAAAATGGCAAGCTAGGTGGATAATGAATGCATCTCATGTCATGCCCATCTATAGTGTTTAGGAAACCTTCAATCCATAACTGTCCTTTTGTGTTCCAACATATGAAGTGTCGGCACTCGGCTGGAGAAGTGCCATTTGGGTTGATAATAGAGAGGAAATGCGAAACCTCGTAGGGTCCCACTCCTTCAAAAGCAGAGCTGTGACAAGGTGAAACGATCTACGGCCCGCATTCATTTCATGATAAGAAGATGTGTGAGATCTAGCGAACTGATGGAGGGAAAAGTAGGGTATAAGTCATGACCACCAACAGTTGGGAGCTATCACGAGGAAGATCTGTAGCTGTGGCTTATTTTCACCTTCCTGAGGTCCTTAGGGGAATAAAAGAAGGAGATATGCAATACAGAGATCGAGGCGTGTGACATAGACGACGCAGATTATATCCTGAAGATATCAATGGTTAGGAAGGGGCAAGCCTTCCAAGTTATAGGTGGTTAAGGGTTTATATCTACGGTCAAAAATAATTTCATGAAATGAAAATACGAGGCAGGTAAGAGTGCGAAAAAGTATAAAGAGGATCGGGCACATGAACTCGCGACATCCAGGGCATCGAAAAGCGAAAGCTAGAACAGTGCAGGAGCGGCCAACGCATACTACGAAATTCAACCACTTGTCATAAACTACCAGGTAAGACTTTTTCCCATTTTCCACCTTAAGAATGGCTCAATATGAAATTATTGAAGTTCAAAACCTCGAAGGTTCGAAGGTAGAGGAAGCCCTTGAAGATAGGGAGGTCGAGGTGTTCGATACGTTTCTACTAAACGAACATGTTAGTGACATTAAGGAGAAGCTTAGGTTGCTTAGGGATCAAGGCACCGATATCCATAACATGCACCAATCCTTTTTCTATTTGTTCACGACCAAGAAAACCCCAAGTTTCCCTGAATTCGTTTCCTGGTGCATCGATAAATACTCTATCTCCGAGAGAGTAATTATGGATGTTACCGGTTCTACGGTCCTATTCTTGGTCAATTCATTAGCTATTAGAAAGTCCTTATCAATTCCTAATGAGTTTTCCCTAAAATCCCAAGATTACTCAGAAGAGTTCATACTACAATACTTCAAAGAGTCCCCAGTAGAGAGAAAGAAAGACTTCTTCAGGAAATGTCTAAAACCTGATGCTAGTATATTGGAACAACTGTTTCCCCTCGATTCCAACCCATTCAATGAAGAAACCCAATGCACTATTACGTTGTTAAGTTAATTCCTAGGTCTAGACACCAATAAATATATCATTGATTCTCTCCTCAGTTTTCGTTTTGTCCTGAGTACCTACCTGATCGAGTCAAATGAGCCAGGTCAGGCTTCACAAGTGTCATGTCTCAAATTCGATGAGTTTCTCATTGAGAGCATCCATTCTCATTTGGTGAATTTCAATAGAACCAAAACCTTCAGGTTCCAATCCTACTTGCTGAAGATGTTTCTTTCCCACAATGAAGAAAACTTGTTGTCACCCGAGATGGTGCTAACTGAAGAAATGAGCAGAGCCTACACAAAGTTCACGAACTTCCTTATGGCAGCAATGTGTTCGAGAAAAGGCTACCGAGAGTATCACCTGAAATGAATACTGTCTTGTAGCCCTCCACAAAGAATAGGATAGGATACTGGTTTGTATTTGAGAATGGGTTGATCATCAAGTTGTATGGTTTTAACCACCCCCCATATCTATTGCTTGCCTTCCTTACCCCTATATTTTTCTCTTTGGATTTCATCAGGCAAAAGCTAAAGGTAGAAACCGAACATTTCATGAAGTACAAAAATTCTACTGACATCAAGTACCCCTAGGTTGTTGGCCCTTTTACTATTAAGAACAAAAATGCTTTGCTCATGGTTGAAAATTTGCTAAAGGAAATGGAGTTTCCTACATATCCTGCAGTTGAGTATGACCCTCACCATGTCATCTCAAACAGAAGGAGAGATTTAAATAGGAAGCCCTTCAAACACGAGGAGGTGGTTGGGTTAGTAGAGGATGCCAATTAGGATGATTAGCCCAAGGGATATCCCAAGGATGCTGATATGGATGAAGATTCCAACTCTTATGTGAAGGGCATCACATCGTTGATGCCTGATATTTCAAATTTGGTTGCACCAATGACGAAAGTTACTCCTATGGGCAATTACTCTAATAGAATAAGCAAACGAGAGGGTCTAGACCCCATGGGAATTGAAGATGAGGATACTTCCAGGTCCCCAAAGAAGAAGAATATTGAAATAGAAGGACAATTGGTCCAAAATATAGCAGAAGACAAAGAGGAGCAAGAGACTATGACAGCCAGACCTACCTTCGAAATCAAGGAATATTCCTTTGTTGACACCCCCATTAGTTCCTTGTCCCAATTCATGGATAAGATGGATTTGTTGGATAAATACAGGGAAACCAAGGATACAACTATAGAGGAAACTCTAAAGATATGTACGAAGGTGAGGAATATTTCCAATCAAGACATGTCACTCATTGTTGTGAGGGACCAAACCCACACCACCTTGAAATTGGCACTATAAACAAACAACAAGGTTGTCGATATAGGGATGAACATGGAGAATATCCCCATCCGAGACCTGATCCATTTCCACAAACAAAAAGGGGACATCTTGTTCACAGACTTTCTGAAAACCACCCTAAAGTTATCTAAGCTGGAAGCCACCAAGAGAAATATTGAGAATCAGTTAAGATAAGAAAAGGTGGAGAATCAGGCACGTCAGGCACAAATAAAAAAGCTACAGGTAGACCTTCTAGCTGTTGGAGGAAAAGCAGACAAGGGATCATGCATCAAGAAGTTGTTGGAAGAAAAGGATAATTCCATCCAACTGTTAAAGAAGAAGCTAAACATTCCTACTACTCATTTGTTAGAAGGGATAGAACTGGCTGAGATGGAAGAGGAAAAAGAAAATCTAAAGAATGAATTGTTGGACTACAAAGCAAAGTTAGTGAAATTTGCTAACAAAGAAAAGAAATGGCAGAAGGACATGGATTTGGTAGCGGAAAGTGAGAAGATCTTGAAAGAGAAAAATAATGAAATAGAAAGGAAACTACAGGAGAAAGAGAAGGAGCTGGAAGACAGGATCACAACCCCCGTAGCTCAATTGGGTGAATAGGCCACAATATAGGCTATGTCCCAAGTGAGTTTAAATAATGCAGAATTGACTAGGTTGAGGCATTAGAACAATATCCTAAAGGACATGGGGGTACAAAAAGAGAAAGAAAGGAAAGTTTGGGAGACAAAGTCCCAAGCCTGGGAGGCCAAGTCCCAAGCTTTGGAGGCCAAATGTTGAGATATAAAGGAAAAGAAGGACAAGTTGACCAAACAGGTGACATGACAATTACAGGTTCAGGGGGCGAAGCACCTTATTTGGGATGTTATTATTGAAGAATCAAACAAGTTCAGGCCCTACCTGGACTACATTCTAGACAAAGAAATAGTGATTTCCTCATCCAAGCAGGCAGCAATAGTGGCGAAGGAAAAGCTAAATAAGAAACCAATTTATTATGCCATCAATGCTATCGACTTCCTAAACTGTCTATTAGAAGATGATTTAAAGAAGGCCAATGTTAAAGATAGGATCCCCATCATGATGTGGGAAAGGAAGGTGACAAACAAACATCACCACCTGGACACTGTCCAAGAAAATCTTGATGTTTTGGCTCACCAAGTGGAGCGGTTCATTGAATATTTTGACATCGTGTTCAAGAAAGAACGCCCCTTAGTCTAGCAAGAGAAGGGTACCATGCTGACTAAGGAGTAATACCACAAAAAGTTGATTGCGTGCATACAAGACCACCTAAACTTTGCATATATGACTCAATCGTTGATGGGAGGGATAATTGTGGAAAAACTAGAAAATGAATTTGAAATCTTGTTCACTTTCAAAGAGGCATGTGACCACCTATAGATTTTTACTACCAGGACCACTTTGAACTACATGTGTTAGCAAAGGAAATGACACGCTGGAGATCCATCTCCGGACCAGTGGAAGATGATCAAGAGGTTTGGGAGGACCAAGTATCTACTACACACCCTTCTAGGAGGGGAAACAATCCAAGGCAAGTCATCGCAAGGCCACTAAGAGTGATCCAAGTCATCACTATCACGACAAGTGAGCTCAATCCCAAGCTGCCACTTTACCTTTTTTGTCGAGCATGCTCAATATTCCTTATTGGTCGTTTTATATAAATAGAATGGCGAATACTCCACCTCACCGATTTCAGAATGTACTACACCAATTCAGGATTGATTCCCCAATTTTGTAAACCTAATTAGGCTTTGTTTCGAGGCTGGTCTTAGGATCCCTTGTATTATAAATATAGCCTCGTCAGAGGATAATAGGGGTTGGATTGACTTTCATATTTTTGAGGCCTCAACGCCAAAATTGTAGCTCTGCAAACATTTTTGGGAGTAGTAATGAAAATTTTTCTCTGCAGTTATGAGATTCATCACGATGTCTGTATTTAGTTTTTGTTCTCTATTTAATCCATTTCATATGTGTTATTTTCTGCAAAAATGATTTCTAGTTGTATGAGAAGAATTCATTTCATTAAGAGCTCTTCTCGTCAAATGTAACATTCGTTATGTGTTTTTCATGGTGCTTATGGAATTCATCCATGGTTAAATGCTACATCTTTGCTATTTCTCTCATTATGTTATTATTCTAAAGATGTTGCAAGGGATTTATCCATCGATAGGTGCCCCTCGTCGTACCGGGATTTTCTCCTTTCTCCTACCGCTGCTTAAAGATATTTAATTGAATGTTGCACTTACTTTGCCTCATAATACATAAGAGAAATTCATTATTCATCATCTGTTGTAATGTCCTTGAATGTTTCAGACCCTGATTCCATCACCCAATGGTTTTATTATTTGTCTGTATTTCAATCTTTTAATTTACAAACAACTCTGTTACCAGCATAAATATATCCTTCTTCATGCTTGTTTAAAACCGTATGTACATGTGAATGCTACCGTGACAATGAGATATCCCTCTCTGACTGCATTGGATAAAATGAATTCTAAAGGTTGGTTTGAAATGGTTACCCCTATGACTTCCTACTGTAACCCTAGTAAAATTACACAGTGCTAACACTATGGTTCAAGTTGATTTGCACCAAATTAATGAAGTTGATATGACCTGATTAAATAAATTTATAGGAGAAATGGTTTCTCATTGGTTGTTATCGAAAACTGCATATGTAAAAAGACTACAAGTAGTTATCAAGAAGCTAGAAAAAGAATTGAAGAATGAAAATAAGGTAAATACAGCTAGAACTTTGAACACCAAAAATATTGAGCCCAAGTTAATAGATGTCTCAGTATCAAGATCTGAAGAAAACTTAAGTGTGACTATCTTAGATAAAGAATTGGAGATTAAGGACTTAAGAAAAAATACAAAACTACCAAACGATGAGCTAGCTCAAACTTCAGAGATAATTTTTATGTACGAGAAGATTGATCGAATTGAAAATCTATCTCTGAAGAAAAAAATATCTTAATTGACCAATCAGGTGGGAACATTGCAAAATGAAAAATTAAAGATAATAGAGGAATTCACCTGTAAAATTGAAGATTTACAAAAATAAGTTTCTGAGGAGGTGCGGATTGATTTCATTTTAGTAGCTTTTGAAGACGATAAAGCTAATGATTCAAGCAACATTTATGGAAATGTAGATGATTTGTATGCACATATCAATCAATACAAAAATACAATGAATGAACTAAATCAAAATATCAATACTTTGGATTTGGTCAAGAAAGTTCAGTCCGATAAAGAAATTCAATTGTAGAGCAATATTTATGAAAAAGAAAATCAAATTGCATCTTTAGATCAAATTACACAACAAAAGGAAACTTGTTACAAGCTCATATGAAAGAGAAGGGCAGTTTGAGTGAAGAATTGGAAAAGGTAAAAAAGGCAAATTCTACCAAATATTATTTAAAAAGAGGGAAAAGTGAATTATGGAGACATGCTCAAACATTCATAAAAGGTTTCTGGCCCTCTTTTGATGTCTTATATTATTCAAAAGGTCTAATTAGAAATTTTGATATAGAGATTAATAAGAACCAAAAGAATATCGAAGAAAAAGAGGAAATTTTAAACATAGTTATTCCATATCTCCCTTCCATCTCCTCAAACGTGTTCAATAGCACATAGTCCCCTTTATTATGTTTCTATGTTTCATGGATAGCGGCATTCAAAAGAACATCTGATGGATCTTGAGTGTGATAGACGAAACTCAAGTCGCTTGTCCTCAATGGTGGCAAATTACCCCGGAGATGAGTGATCAGTTTCTCTAGATTGTTGTGACTTCACTTGCAAAAACATGTCCAACTAAGGAATTATAGATGAAGTTCATTAGGTTTTGCAAATAAATAAACTAAAACAAAAATTGTTGAAAGATAAGAAATGTAGTGGATATACATGCTTACTTCAAACTGGAATATTCCGGGAGAGTAAAGAAGAGTAGCGTAGTGATGGGTAATGGAGGAAGCAACACATAAAGGCAATACGGTAACCCTAGGCATGTTCATGTTAGGGTTAAACTTGACTCAGGAATGAGTCAAAGGTGGTTTAGGTCTAGCACATGGTTTATTATATCCCATGGTATTTTTCTATGGTATTAATGGCCAATGGTATTTGGTGGCCCATGGTATTGCATGTAAGTAATTATTTATAAGGATTGAGGAGGATCCATTGTAAAGTGTCCTAGAGGTGAGTGGTGGCTAGATCACTTGGCTTCGCTTGGTCGGGTTAGGTCTAGGGATAATAAATCTATTGTGGTGGTTTTTCCTGTTTTGGGTTTTCCACGTAAACATTGTGTGTCTATATTTAATTGTTGCTTGTCTAATTTTATTCATCTTGCAAGTTATTATATTTTAATGCTTGTTAAATCCTAATAAGTGGTATCAGAGCCATGTTTTGGCATATAGTTTATCTCATTGCGTTGTACCTTTTTTTTTAATTAAATGCGGGGTGCATGATCGGTGGTACTCGGAACCCCAACATTTTTTTATTCTTAGTTAAATTTTGATTTCCCTAATTGCCAGAAACATAAGGTATCCCTCTAATTTGTAGAGAAGAGATGTTGTATCAAGTGTGGAATGAACCATTGGGTAGGTATGAGGGTGGAAGATGTACTTGTAGCCTAGCTTGATGTGGATCAAAGGGGTTGACTCTCCGATTGAGGGCAGAATGTGAGATGGTTTAATCTCACTTGTGGGATGAACATTGATGAGCCATGTATGTGAAGAGAATTGCTAGAGAAATGGAAGCTATAGTGGTTGACGACCCATGTAATCCGGTAGATGGATTATTTTTATATGGACATCAATGATAGTGTTGGATGCAAGTACAAAAGGAGCATGGAATAAAATGAGTAAGTGGATGAGTAAGAAATAAGGCATGAAAAAGAGAGAGGATGAAGCAAAAAATGGTGATTGTGTAGTCACCATGAAGACACGTGAAAAAAAATTAATGTAGCAATTTTCATGTAAATGGGCATATGGTTGTAAGACATGGTAAGGCATGCATACCTTGGTAACTCACCGGTAAAGTTGAAAGATAGACCTAGGTGATAGGGGGGTGTATGTGAGATTCCTCGATAAAATTTTTGAGGGGGGTTGGTGATTACTCCAAGTCAATTTTAAAGGGGGGATTGTTAGGGTTAACCTTGACTTGGGAATGAGTCAAAGGTGGTTGAATTCTAGTGCCTGGTTTGGGAAACATGTTTTATTATATCCCATGGTATTTTTCTATGGTATTAGTGGCCAATGGTATTTTGGTGTCCCATGGTATAGACCCATGGTATTGCATGTAAGGAAGTATTTATAAAGCTTGAGGGGGTTCCATTGTAAAGTGTCCTCGAGGTGAGTGGTGGCCAGCTCACTTGGCTCCACCTGGTCGGTTTAAGTTTAGGGATAATAGATCTATTATGGTGTTTTTCCCGGTTTTGGGTTTTTCGCGTAAACATTATATGTCTATCTTTAATTGTTGCTTGTATAATTTTATTCCTCTTGTAATTTATTATATTCTAATGCTCGTTAAATCCTAATAGTTCAAATTTATGGAAACTTACTCTGCGCAAGACATGACACAATCTATCACGATGCATGTGATAGTTGGAAATTTCTCATCATTGTCGCTACTACTAAAAAGGAGGTTCTCCAATGTGTGGCTCAGTTTTTGTAGTGTAATAAAATAATCTCTAAGGTTGGAGCCGTAACACTGGTCTTGTAGTAAGCCTTCAGGAATATATAGAAATCGAACTTTCCATCCTAAATTATTAGGATTGCCTTTGGAAATAAGAGAAATAAGAGAGTTGACTTTTCCGGTAGAAACTTCAACAATGTGTTTATGGACCCATTCAATGTTGACAAAAGTAATGAAAAATCCTCACATATTGTAATATCGTGTATAAAAAATTAGTAATATTAACTCCATATTTTCAACAGAAATTGTAGTAGTTTCCAACTTTATCCAAAACATTGGCTTATGAAGGCATATGATATGTCTAGTTCATCATCAGAGGAATTTGTTTATAAAAATATTTGGATAATGATGTGCAGACCATCAAATATACCTTGAACCCATTGTAATGTTCCAAATCAGGTCTGTTAGAAATTTTGTATGGCTTGTTATTAAATCTAGTTCATGCCTTTCTTCAAACACTTTGTATGCAACCTCTTAATCACTAGTTTTGAAGCATAGGAAGCACTAGTAACAAAACCACATTCAAGGGAAGAGTTATTGAAGGAGTGAACAACATGAATGATGTATTTATTTCACATTTAACCATACATAAGCAGCTCCACAAACACTAATTCAAATCCAGAAGGAGAGGATCAAATTCCAATAAGAAAGAGTATTGTTTTCCAATTCTTTCCAAACACCCCCTAATCAAATCGAATTCACCCACACAAACCCAAATTCATTCAAACACGCCAAAAAAATATAATTAATTCACTAACATCCTTACGGATTCTTTAATAAAATTTTAATACACATTGCATTAAGATTGCATAATCATACTAGCATATTGCGCATAGATCTACCAAAAACTTTCACATTTAGTACACAATATGGAGCAATGAACTATAAATATTTATTATGAATGTATGGAAACATTAAAAATATTTATTAAAATATTATATGTCTCTCACAGCATATCGAAACCCAAGAAACACATAGATTGAAATGTATTGGTGTGCTCTTTACAACTAAAACCTCGGGATTTGGTAAAATGAACATATCTTGGTAATATGGAAACCATTTTTAGTGTAAAAAATGTGTTTCCCACTAGAAATGATAATCCAAACAAAATGGAATAGGTATCATAACCCATAAATGCATGTAAATATTAGAACCATAAGTTCACTCTCAGCCCTTCTACACCGGTTCAAGTTCTAGATCATATAGAGCATCTCCAAATGATAGATTTTCCTCCCAAATTGTGACCTATGTAAGATAGGAGTGATATACATACCAAGAGAGATATATGAAAGATAAATAGGATCCATTGGTGTGCCCTCCAACACTAAATGCAATAGTAAACTAACACATAACAACTAAAAACACTATTGAATCTTCAAATTTATAATGAAACTTGCCATATACTTTGGATCAATGAATCTCAATAGAGAAATATGAATAATATATCTCAATAAACAACAATGAATCCCGAGGAAGAGATCTATATGATCTCTCACAATCAGCTACCATGAAGCACAATAGAGAAATCTATGTGATTCCTCCTCTCACATCAACTAGGTTAGAATCTTTCACCACTGAAACTAGTCACAAATGCAAGGGGCACATCTACCAAGCTTGAAAGTGACAACATCTCCTCAATTCATAAATAAATTTTTTCCAAAATATTTTAAATAGGTTCCCTCACCCTGCTTTTATAAATCACCAATCACCCTTCTAGAGTTTTCTCTATTAAAGATATCAATAAAATATTAATAAATATTATTTCCATGAGAGATTGATTCTTTGGGACATATTAACTTCCTTTATAATTTTAGTTGGCCTCATGGATACATTGGTCTTCCTTAGAATTCAAATTAAGAGATTATTTCCTTGATTTCGGGGAGTTATACTCCCTTATGGGCCCATTTCTTTCCTCATGTGCCCTTCTTATCTAAATTTAGGATCTGCAACTTGTCATAGATTGTCATAGATTCACTTCGAGGTTACTCTCCATAAATGTGCCTTTCCTTTACTATTTTTATCCCAAGGAGTTACAAACTCATGAAATAGCTTCATTATTATCTTGCTTCCACCTTGGATGGGAGTTACACCTCATGTGGGGCCCATTCATCCTCCTATGCACCCTCCTTGTCCAATTTTTCTAATGTTGCATTATTCACAAATATTGGACATCGCACTACAACAAAATACCCTTTTGGGGGTGGTTTTTCTAACACCTCCCCCCCTCCGAAAAAACAATTAGGTCTTTGGGGGCAGTTTTTAAAACCACCCTCAAAAGTCCTGAGAAATTGACTTTTAGGGACAGTTTTTTTTAAAACTGCCCCCAAAAGTCCAATTCTCATGGCTTTTTTTTGGAGGGGGGAGGGGGGGGGTGTTTAAATGACCCCACCTAAAGGTATTTTTTAATGTGGGTTTTAGAAACCCCGCCCCCCAAAAAATTCATGGGAATTAGACTTTTGGGGGCAGTTGTTTTAAAAACTCTCCCAAAAGTTCAATTCTCATGAATTTTGGAGGGTTTTTTTAAAGACCCCCCCTAAAGACATTTTCAAGGAGGTTTTTAAAAAAATATCCCTCTAAAATTCTTAAGAATTGAACTTTTGGTGATGATTTGTAAAAACCTGCCTCCAATTGTTAAATTCTCATGACGTTTAGGGGGGGTTAGAAAGAGTACTCCTAAATATATGTTTCAAGGAGGTTTTTTAAAAACCCCCATAAAAATCAGGGAATTTTACTTTTGTAGGTTTAGAACCAAGTGTTGTGCAGAGTAATTGATAGGTTTGAATGCAAGGTATGGAACACATTGGTGTACCGAGTACCCCTTGGTATTTCTCCTCACAAAAAGGTGTCCATCTTGCATAATGGTCATTGTAGATTTTCTAATATGGTATAATTTCTCCTCGAGGACATTAAAAAATCCATCCAAATCGGTACATCTTTGAAATGTTGCAGATAGTAAATGTCCCACCTATCTTTGACACCAGGAAGATACTTAAGGAGTGAAGGTGATATTCTCACCACTATAAAAATATTTAACTAAGTAACAATCCCCTAGCAAACTTAACCATTTGTCTAAAGCATCCACATCTATTTTGCATTCAAATAAAGGAATGTAAAAGTTAACTTGTTCCTTATGGGAATAACACCTTTGAAGTGGCTGGTTGTTGAAGGTTCCCTTGTTGCGATATTGACTTGTCGTAGGATTTGCATGAAATTATCCATAATCTCATTATTTTGTTTCCCCAAGGGCTTCCTTAAAAAACACATTCATTGGATCTCCTACTTTGTTGTATTCCTTTTCATTTGTCATGGGAGGCCACTTGGTCCCAAGGGAAGTCTTCACTATGTTTGGTTAGTTTGAGGCCCAACTCCATGTACCTTGAACTTGTCGGAGACATGCACATAAAACAACAAACACCCGATTGCTCTAGTACCAGTAAGATTATGTTGTTAATGAAATGGATAAAACAATAATAAATTAATAACAAAAACATATTGCAAAGAGTGTAGTGCTATAGGGAAATAAAAACTTGATTTAACACAAAGGGATTGCAAAGATCATAGTGAAATAGGGGAATCCAACTCAATCAATGAATGAAATAGGGAAAACACTGCAATATTGGAAGTAATAAAAATCGGATACAATGGTGGTAGCTTATCTATGAGAAGATATGTGTTGCTTATTCTCATTCACAAAATCCCTTAACACGGGTTTAAAACTACATTTTGACAAAAAAATTAAAACCCTAAGAGCCATAACCCTTTGCCTAGAAAATGGGGTGGAAAAAGGAATGTGGGGTTCAAGGATCCTAATGGAAACATAATAACTCAAGGCTGCAAGTTTCACATTTCAACTCCATTTGGGGTTTTCTTGCACTATTCCAAAGCTTATTTTGATCTATATGTGTTTGGCTAGCTTGAAAATCATAAAATGAATGAGACACACTATAAAGGTGCCTTAAAAGTTTAGATCTTGCAAAATTGTTGTAAAACTCATAAAGTGTAGGACTGTTATGAGTTGGTGGCAAATTTGGGTGACCACTTGAATCAGCCAATTATATTGTTTATGTTTTGTGAGCCTCCATTTCCGATAAAAAAAATTGAGGACACTTAAAAACCAATTTACTAAATTACATTGACATATTTATGTGGAAGATTTTGTTTAATTCATTTTCAAAATGTTTTGTTTCACGTATAAGGCTATAAACCCAATTTATATTCAATGTTTCAAAAGTAAAATCCAAATAAAAATATATATTAATATAATTATATATCATATAAATAGCTCACAACAACAACCCATATGGTTGAAGGAAAATGGTGGTGGAAAAAAGTATGGAAAATGCATTTCCCATTGAAATCCAGGATTTTTATGTTGTGCGTGCTCTCAAGGAAAGTCCCTACTTGGGACCAAATGAAAAGTAGGAAAGTTGAAGGGCGAGGATGGTGTATACTTTGCATGAAAAATGAAGAGACCATCCAGTACTTAATTCTTGACTTCCCATTCCTAAGAAAATCTTGGACTGAGATCGCACATCTCACCAACCTTTTGCCCAACTGGATTTGTGACATAGTTGAAGATTCATGGAAAACCTTGCTCAACTCTCCCCAAGAATATATCTACCATGCTCTCCCCCTTCTGATTATTTGGGGTACATGAGTGGCCTGGAATAGATCAATTTTTCAGGACAAGGTCTCCAATCGAAAAAGCATTGCTCGAACCAATTTGGATATCCTTTCTCATTTTCCCCAAGAAAACAATTAGCTAGTCCCCATAACCATCAGAGAGGAAACAGTAAATAAACTGCTTCCATGGGCCTACTTCGATGGTGCCTCAAAAAATGGCATTTTTATAGGGTGAGTAGTCCTCTTACTGTATGAAATCCACTTCTTACAAATTCAGCTAGAACTGGGCCAGGGCACAAACAATTTTGTGGAACTTTTCACTTTGAAACTCCTCCTCACTTTTGCAAGGGAAATGGATTGTGCTCATATTCAAATTTTTGGTGACTCATTAATAGTCATAAACTAGATAAACAAAGTTCAAATTTGTCACAATGTATTTTTAAATATTGTGCTAGCAAATACTTAGGATTTTGGAAGAGTTTGACTCATTCCAGTGTCATCATGTTTACAGGGAACACAACAAAACTATGGATCAACTTTCCAAAAAAGGGGCTAAACCTCATGCAAGGCATGTGGAAGATCACTGAATAAAACAATGACTCATTCCACGATTTGTGCTATAGGCCTTTCATAGAATGACCACGAGAAAAATAAGTAGCATCAACCTTTTTTTAACTCTCTTCAGTTTTTTTGGGATGGATAACAGGATACAAAATTGTGTCTATCTCTGGTGTTCAAAAACACTTTTTTTGTCTCCAATTGAAAGCTGATTCAGGGCTCTATGTGCAGAAAAATATTTCAATGCTTTTTATGGTTTCAGAAACGACACAGAAAAAACATTTTTGTTTTTTTCTTTGTCATCTCCTTTTGAAAGAATGGCCATAAAGCCATTTTCAAGAAAGGGCTAGGAAGATCCTTTCTACAACATGTAATTTGATTACCAAATAATTCAATTATGTTTTTTTCTTTGGAAAAATAATTATATATCATATAAATTTAAAAATATCAATTTTTGCTAGGATGATTTAGATGCGACCATCTTAATATATTTTAACTATTAATAATAGTTTCCCACACCTTAACACAAAAAGAGAAAAAAAAAAAGAAAAAGGAAAAATAAAGAATGAAGATTATTTCAAGATATCAAAATACAACATATCCAACAAACCAATTTATTACATATTGCTCAAAAATTAAAAATTGTGTGCAATAACATCTTTACCATGAGTTTAATTCCCACGTAAACCAAGCACCAGATTGACATAACCACAAGTACTTTGAGACGAGTAGCCATGATGGACAAGCCCAACCCTTCCACTAATGACTACGATGTCACACCTCATAACATCAAGCATGCCATCCACCTTTTTAATGCCCATGTGACAGCCATGGTTTTGTACAAAGATTGCTTGTGCATCCTAGACAAAGAAAGGATGTTTTTTTGTGAATAGAGGATACAAATGATCTACAAAATACAACGCAATTCCCACATTCAACAAATCGTTGTCATACGTTTCTTTTTGTGGGTGTTTTAAATTTGGGTTTTGAATAAAGAATTTTTACCGAATGAATGTTGAATATGTGTAAAAGGGTAAAAGACAGAAATATGGTTGGGCTTGTGACCACACCAAGATCAAACTCCAATCTTCCTTGTGAGTATATGGAAACATGTACAGGTTTCCAAATCGATCTCCAAGAACTCTAAATCAATTCCCATTCCTCAAATTGATTGAACTTTGAGATCTTCACTACATATTTGGTATTTTTTTCACATGAAATGTTGGAGTGATTTGTTAGTAATGAGGGTTTCAGGATTGAATTTGGATGCATCGAAGGATTGGAAGATGAGGAGGATCTATTCAATGGCTCGCCAACAAAACATTAATTTACTCGACACTTATTTTTGCAGGGGATATTTGGACCATGATGGTAGGATCAATGGAACTAAAGCCTTAGCCCTCTTTTAGAGGGCCAATTTACCGAAGCAAATACTTGCACAGGCACCCTTTCTCTATTTTAATTCGTTACTTGAATTCGATTCCTCCTATTCTTGCACAAGAACCCTTGCTCTGTTTTAATTCCTTAATTTTGATATCAACATGTGCATAATAACACAATTACCCTAAGAAATAATCGAACACTTGATGCTTAATTTCATAATTCATTTTTCTTTTAGGGTGAAAATTCGCTTTATTCAATGATTCTTTGATTGCACATAATTAATTTGGTGTGATGCTTAGAGCCTAGCTTAAGATCATACAAAATATGACCGTGAAAAAGAGCAAGACGTGTTGGCTGCCACAATTGTGCTAGGAATGTGCATAACTAAATCTAAAGTTGGACAATCTCACTTCCTTTTTCTTTATCTAATTAGTGTGTCTATTCACTCTTTCATTGCATGCTGATTAAAATGGCACGCGAGGATTCCTTGGAAGGGCACAATTTTACAATGCTTTAAAGTTATTGACTGTAGCACAGACTGGTCATGAGTTAACACCAGATATTGTGAACGAATATTTTTTGGACCGTTAGCATTTCAAATTTCTACACTGCAAATTGCACCACCTGTTGCAACAACACCATCTCATGTTATTCCCTTACCAGGCATTAGAGGTCCAACGGTACAACCAGTCGTGGAATATTCTCAACAGTATGTGCCTGCAACAAATAATCAGTTTGTATGGCCAATATCTGCATAAACTATTTCAAAATATCCTTCGCAGGAAGCTTCCATGGGAATTCTTCAAGTTTGTAAAACAGGTCAGCAGCAACAAATTATTTATGGTTCAGCAGAGTGGTTTGGTTCAAGGATTTCTAAAAACAACTTATGTCATACCCATTATAAATTTTTCTGTTGTGCAGGGTGTTCAAATTAGAGAGAGTGCTCCTGTTACTCTTAAGGAAGATGGTCTCGAGCAAGCAAGTTTAGCTTTTGAAGGAGCATCCATTCCATTAGTACCATTCAAACCCATGCAAGATAACATAAGATCCAGCTTATCCATAGAACTAGGTGAAAATAAAAGCATATCTGTTGATGGAAATGATTTTTCTTTGGATTCAATTTTCAATGGAGATGTTTTTTGGCCACCCCCTCTCAATCAAAACAGATTGTAGCTTCCCGGCCTGTGTATTCAGTCAAGAATGTTTTATCTTCTACGGCTCTTGTCCCAACACTTGTTGCACCTTTTCTAGACCTTTCTAAGAAGAATCAACTAGATAAACCACAAAGCACATCAATTGTGCCTGTATCTATCGAAGTTGGTGCAACAACCTCAAGTCTAGGAGGAAACACTCAACTTTCCTAGCCAAGGATGACATAGTTTGATGCTCAAAAGCATACTAAGGTTTTCTCTGAGGTTGACACTTATAGGGATGGTAAAATCACCGATGAACAAGCTCGTGATCTTTTCCTAAGTTGGTGGCTTCCAAGAGGTATAGAAGAAATAAAGGAGACATAAATATAGAGTTGATGATTATTTCAATGTAATTTTGAATTAGTTGTTGGATTCAAATTAAATTGTTATGCAAGTTTATTTACAGTATTCATGGTTTCTAGCTTATTAAAATTGCATTTTAATGAACATTTTTGAAGGTTGATATAGACGTTTTGGTGGAGACTAGACTTTTGGAACTTTTTAAAAATGTTCTTAATTTTATATTAAAGAATACATTAGTGGGACAAATAATTCCTTTATGCTCATTTTAGTTATATGTTTTATGCTCTTTCAATCAACAATGTTTCTATGATAGTTAGCCATTAGATATTCTAGTTGCATCATTTGAGGATTGAAATCCATGTTCTCATTGGCATGTTTGTAAAGAAGCAGTCTTTAATGGAGACTTTGAATGAAATGTTTGTCTAACATCACCACCACATTACTGTAATTGTTAGTGTTCTTTTAGGTGTGTCATACTGAGTTTTAAATAAGGCTTTGGATTTGTCTGACCATAATGGGGACAATATGTTCTCTTTAAGGGAGTTCTGCATCACACTCTATTTTGTTGAACGATATGGGGAATGCCATCCCCTTCCTCCGGTGATTCCTGCTAGAGCCAAAGTGCAAACTGCTACATAACATTCCGTTGCAATCAGTGGAATTCCATGGAAACCTAACCCAGGTATTTTCAATTTATTACAATTTTCTAAAAACATACCTATGGTTCAAACTTCAAAGAGAAATTTCATTTCATCTTATACTTTAGTCGTGTAAATACAAGTTTGTGCATCAATTATTTACCAAAATAAATGCAATTTATTTTTTGATTTCTTCAACGGTGGTAGTTATTTATGGGATTTATTCAGGTGTACTATGAATCACAAGAAGAGTATCTCTTTTCTTGGTTAAAGATTTTTTGGGCTGGTTTTTATGTGTTAAAAGTAAACTTGAATATGGAACCTTAACATAACTTAGGCTGACGATGGTATGCAATCAATGTTTCTTGGCTTGGTACCCATGGAGTTGTGGAGTGAATGGAGTGAATACTAAACATTCACTTCAGCAGAAGCCTCGAGTGCAATCATTAATCCTTCTCTTTCATAAAATATCAAATTTGTCTATAATGTTATTCTCAGTTCTTACAACCTAGTATGGGGTAAAATTTCTTTAAAAAAATAACACCTTAAGAAAGTGCATACCTCTTGGTGCTTGATAAGTCCGTGTTTAGGATGAATATATGTTGATTTAGAACAATTGAACAAATATTAAAAAAATATACTCAAAACATCAAAAATTAAAAATTAAAAAAATTATTGCTTCAAAATCCTCATAATGTAAATTTTTTTAAAACAACTTAAAAACAAAACATGAGAAGATAAAAAAATATACAAATAATTTTATTCGACCATTTCAACACCATTTTTTCAGACACTATATCACACAACAACAACATCACAAACGAGGCATGTGCAAATTCTCGAGTTCAAGATCAAATCTTCAAGCTTCTCAAAAACTAAAATCCTGTGGGATATGGTGAACACATTTACCCTCATTTTCCACTAAAGAGGATAAGAGATACGCATAGATTGAAATATGTGTGGATTTTGAACTACTCAGAGAGTCGGAAGGCTCGCTCGCTTCCCAAGCATCCAACAGTGAAAAATGATGACCCTTGAAAATAATTCTGATAAGTGAAGGATATGGGAATTTATAGGTTTCGGCAACAAACCCCATTTCTGAAGTCCATTGGCTATTAATGACCTAGAAAGTTCGAGATCGAATCCCTGAGGGTATAAGTTTACCATGGATCTCGACAAAAAAAAAGGAAAAGTCATGGCTTCCTTCCAGGAATGGAAGGTTGGAGATCTCCCTCTATCCAAGGTGAAAGGTTTTTTGGCATGAACCACTATGGTAATCGGTCTTTTATTAAATTCCTTTCCTCCCGAGGGTTAAAATATACTTCTTCATATTTTATTTTTAGAGAATTATTGAAAATGTAGAGTTTAGTACATACTTAGGCGATAATTAGATCACTTAGTACATTGTTAATGAGATTTCGATCAACCCTTTTATGTATCTAATTCTAAGGAAATTTATTTCGACAAATTCAAATAGTAATGTTAAAGTAGCTTTGCTAGTTTTACTGAAATTGACTGCAAGTATAGGTCATAAAATAAATCTTGAGAATACCAAGAAAAATCAGTCAACAAATTATCATAATGTAAGCCACTTCATAGGATGGGAATAACCAGCGTTCCATTCGTTTTGGGTAGAATGGCATGTAGTGAGTTTGATAGTGTTCTATCCCGCTCTAATGAATTTTTTATTTTTACATAAAGTAAAACATATACCATGGAATTTATTAGTCGTACTAAAGTTAGGTTGTTGAAGAATTCTGTGAGGCCAGAGAGTAAAAATTAAACTCAGACTAAGAAAAATATTGGTTGTATTTTCTGAGTAGGATAGCGATTTTTCCATTGTTTTGGTTTTGTAAACCTATGAAGGGGGTGCCCATGGACTCTTCCAATCAGGTTCGAGAATCAAATTTGCTTACGCATGAAAAACATGGAAATCAATAACGGGTCAGAGTTTGACATGTGAGTTTTTATATGTCAAACTCGCCACGGATGATTTATACTCATTGAATGAGTCACTTCAGTCATTTTCTATGTTGATATGAGTTCGTATAGGGAGTACTTAGTGACTTGAATTAATTTTGTAACAAGGTTGTGTCTTTTCGCCTCGGTTCCTACTAGTCTGTAGGATACAACCCTTGGTTATATGGAGGATTTTATTGAATAACATTACTATGGAGGCAGGGAAGTTCCTTGTTAGCCTTTGAGATGTGCATCTTAGTAGCAATATTTACGATTTTATTGAATAACATTACTATGGAGGCAGGGAAGTTCCTTGTTAGCCTCTGAGATGTGCATCTTAGTAACAATATTTACGAGAAAAAACATAACATCACATGTTTTCATGCTCCTTTGTTTCATGCCATATATTGTATAGTCTTAGTTAAAAGTTTTAGATTTGTGCAGCCTTACTCGATATGGACATGGAGTGAGGCCCACAATATTCACAGAGGTAGCCAACCTTAGGACTTGACCACAAAACATCCTTCTTGCAATTCACAACACTCAACCACTTGAACTGACTCACTAAATTGCATTCTTTGAAGTTCGATAGATTGGATATTAATACAAGTTAGTCTCATTTCCTTTCATTGGTGTGAAAGATAGAAATAAATGTCTTTATTCTTGCAAGCGAAATTTTCTTATGCAAAGTAGGTGTATTTGTTTGTCAAATATGTGTTGGTTCAAGTTCTTTGTTAATTTGTCCTATTATGTCTAAGTTATATCATTTTATTTTGATGCTTAACTGTTATGTATTGCAAATAAGTACACCCAGGAAATGGGGCTAGTAACACGACCCAAGAAAATTGTTTGTGTACTTTTTCACCACAGATCATATGTAAGTGTTAAAAAAAAATTATGCCATGTTTCTAATGCCACACATAAAATGATGTTCGATGTTCTTAGTCGAAACATTGTCTCATTCTTCATTTTTGGAACTTGGCTATGAAATATTTCCTTTTGGCTTTGGTTACCTGAAAGGTGAAAGATTGATGCCACGGAAAAATTGAGGTTAAAAAATTCTATACAATTCTTGGTTGAAAATATTTTAAGTCATAAAATAAGATAAGTATTCAAGATTTTTTTATGTGTGCACACAACTTTTGGTAAAGTTGATAACAATTTTCATTTGTTGTATATAATTGTAACTATTATTTCTAGTTTATTTTTTATTGATTGGTGAATTTGTTTCTCCAGAAAGTGGAAAAATTAGTTTTTTAAATATGAATAGCCCATACTTCTTCATTTTGGTTGTTAATTTTCAGTAACTTCATGCATATTATATCATGGCTAGTACTTTCTACATCCCTTTTTTCTACTTATCAAGGTCATTTTTCTTCATCTCCATCCTTATTTTTCATGTTTATTGCGGGGAGAAGCACTCTACAGCCTCGTATGGGGGAGATCTTGTAACGTGATGTAACGTTACTAACATGTCGGCAAAAAATAATAGTGAAAGTGAATATTATGGGAGAGATCTTGTAACGTGATGTAACGTTACTAACATGTCGGCAAAAAATAATAGTGAAAGTGAATATTATGGGAGAGATCTTGTAACGTGATGTAACGTTACTAACATGCCGGCAAAAAATAATAGTGAAAGTGAATATTATGGGAGAGATCTTGTAACTGTTAGATAATAATGGAGAATCAGATAATATTGTTACAAGCAGATTCACGAGCGGTTCAGATCCGTTTATTTCGGAGTCTGTTAAATCTCCTCTTCTGCTATATATATATATGTAATGTTCTTCAATGCAATAATAAA
>LPNX010651581.1:5405-19178 GCA_001517045.1 Pseudotsuga menziesii | reverse complement strand
GGGCAAAAGCTACGAATGCAAAGTTCTCTTTAAAATTGCAGCTCTTTAGTCTCAAAATGCATGAAGAGGCCCGTCTTTCTACTCATATAAATGAGTTAATGTCTCTACTTAGATGAAATAGGTATCAAGGTAGATCCAGATGATGCTAAAGCAATTTTATTGAATAGTCTATCTTCTAAATATAGCAATGTTGTATTTACATTAACTCAGTTACCCTCACAAACATTGGAAGGAATGGTAACATCACTGTTAGCTGAAGAAAAAAGGACATATTCTGAAGACTTCGATGCAGGTGGTCAGCATGAAATTGCATTGTACTCAAAAGGTAAAATGAGAAAAGCCAAGGGTTCAACAGAATGCTTCTATTGTCACAAAATTGGACATATAGCCTGGAACTATAGAGCTCGTGCTAGAGATCTCCTGAATGGCAAGGAATCTGCAAACATTGCCAACCTGGATGAATTATCAGATTCAGAAAGTGATGAAGGATCATGAGAGTCATCTCTCACGCTGTTCTAAAATAATGAGTGATATTTATATATTTATGTATGTGTGGTGTGTGGTGGGATTTTATGTAAGTGTTTTGTAAAACTAAGAACTTGTATCTTGATTCAAGCTAGAAGCCCCAGTTTCAAGTACAAACATTCTTATGTTTAAATGTCACCTTGTGTAAAGGAATGTTGAGGCCATTCCATATCCAAACTTTTCTTCTAGATACTGAAGGATAGCCGAAAGCAAAAATCCTACAGATGAAGGCAAGTTAATAGAATGCATCAATAATTGGCACCTTTTATCACGGAATCCCCGATGAGCCAAGTTGTCAAATTGTCCAGTATACAAGTGCAAGAAAGATGGTCAGAGGCGTTTTGACTTTAAATGTGTCTATGGAAAGCTTGAAGAAGAGGAAGAAGAAAGAGCGGAAGCCGTGAGATTACAGAGTGGGTTTCAGTGCTGAGGAAGACCAGACAGACAGACGAATGTTCAAAGTGTTGTGCTTGTGTGTGAATTGTGATAGAAAATCCATTTCTCCATTAAGGGGGAGTGTTAGATAATAATGGAGAATCAGATAATATTGTTACAAGCAGATTCACGAGCGGTTCAGATCCGTTTATTTCGGAGTCTGTTAAATCTCCTCTTCTGCTATATATATATATATATATATATATATATATGTAATGTTCTTCAATGCAATAATAAAATAATTTTTTATGTGTGCTCTCCCACCAAAGCTAATTCTTCCTATTCTATCTGTAACGTGATGTAACATTACTAACATGTCGACAAAAAATAATAGTGAAAGTGAATATTATGGAAGAGATCTTGTAACGTGATGTAACGTTACTAACATGTCGGCAAAAAATAATAGGGATAGTAGTAGTGAATATTATGGAAGAGATCTTGTAACCTGATGTAAAATTTGTAATATTGAATAACTAATGTAAAAAGTAGTAAATATTTTGTCGGCCTAATAATGTAAGGTCATAACGTTTCATTTGAAATACACTCCCTATATTAATACAAACAACAAAAATATTATATAAAAAAAATTATTCTCAAGGAGCTATTAGAAACGAAGAATCTGATCAAGCAGCTATTCCAGACCAAGAATCTGATCGCTTAACAAGATGAACATTGCATAATTTTAATTGTTCATTTAAATTTTTTATAGTGAACATTGCATTTTTTTTTTCTCAAAAAACTCTAAACCATGTCAGAACAGGCTGCTTGCACCTCCTCCCCAGCTCCAGCTCCACTGGCAGTAGCCTCCCCTCCTCGGCAGCTCCAGCTCCACTGGCAGCCCCTTCCCCTCCGCGTCCTCCCCTGCCACCTGCACATGCCTTAAGATTATACCCGATTCGCATAAGTTTCTATTAAGCATAATATTATGCCTGCAAGTGGAGACTTCAACACAGAAGTGGAAAATACATTCAATACATAATATTAATATTCAATTGTGAAACCTTAACTTCCTATTATGCATAATATTATGCCTTAATATTATGCCTGCAAGTGGAGACGTCAACACAGAACTAGAATTAGATTTCACCCTTTGGTTGAAAGAAACAATGTTGAAAGTGTTTTTTCTTTCAAAACATCCCACCAAAAAAAACAAAACACAGCCATCAATTGTAGGAATGAATAGATATCGATACCGTCCAGTTTAATAGAACTGAGTTGCAGCAAGGCTTAAATCCTTCTTTATAGAGTTGAGTTCTTCTTCTTATCTCACTGGTTTTCGACTTTCATTGTGTGATAATACACAACAACAAAAAAAAAAAAAATATCATCTTTAAAGTTTGTCTTAGATTAATCTCATTCCCCTAGTTAAATAGTTAGAACTGTATTTTTTCACCAAATCTATTTGTACCTATATTTACAAGATCTCTTTTTCTGACCAAGACAAAAGCACAACAATTAAAAGCCGGCGTTGAAATTCCTTCCACGTCTAATCCTAAATCTGGTACCAAATCCATACCTGGTATGTCCAATTTTATAATTATTGAGATAACCCTATTGTATTTAGCTGAAACATATTTTAAGAATATTTAGCTAACATCTTGTTTATAAAAAATCGACACCAATTCAGTTTCACTCCCTAGAAAAACAATGATGCCGCTGAGATGGTGTCCAATGTACATTCGCGTCGGGTATACTTCTGCATGACTTGGCAATTCGTAATCTGACAAGCTACCCGAATCTGCTCATTATTTCTTTGTCCAATTATAGTGCCACGAACTCCTCACAGCGTACCATATCTCTTATACAGACCGAGTTCACCGAACTTCTTTCCATGTTTACCCGAACCCTGAAGTGTTATAGTAACATCCTATCCTTCCATGGACAACCCCACTCTGCACGAAACATTAAAAGGGATGAACAATCGACGAATCGTGAGACTAAAGGGGGGAGGATATAATCCATTTTATCAGAAGGCAGCGGTACTATCATGTTTAAATATTCCTGATCTTAAGGGAGTATTGTTGAGACCTGTGCTCTCGAGTGCTTATGATCATCGATGATCAGATCTTTCTTTTTTCGCGTCCGGATTTTATCATCAAAAAGGGAGGGGCAGGGGTAAGATGAAAATATAACTTCTATGTTAAAGCAAATTCTGTCATAGTTATTTATATAAAATGCCTCCACCTTCTAGTTAACCATGGAAGCCATATAAGGAAGATTATGAAAGCTTGTACCCAATAAACCGAAACTTATCTTGATAAATATTTCTTTTCAAAGTATGGAAATCTGTCTCCTACCTAAATGGATACCGTCTCCACCTTGGTAGGCAATTTGGATATCATACCCCTCTGCCGCGAGGAGTGGAGGGCCTACCGAACCTGAAGAACAGGATTCCGATCTATCCATATGGGTCATGGATTGATTCGGATCCAGATGGATTCAGAGATGGATGCAGATTATTTATTTTGGCCGGATTGATTCATATAAAGATTTGGCCCTGAACACCAATCATTGTCGTTTCAATCAAGGGCAGCAAGCACTCACTATTGTAGCTTTTGAAACATCGACATGCATTTAAACGATATTTAAAATTTTCATAATGTCAGAATTTGGGTTCGAAAGGTCGTCAGAAGTCAAATATAGCTTGCCTGTAGCGACCTTAAAATGGCCTGGAGCTATCTTTACTAATTTTATTATAAGTAATGTTCAACAAAAACAAACAATTGTGAGAAAATTAACGCGGCATTGAATAAACCTGCAATATCCAATAAGCCTTAATATTATGCCTACAAGTGGAGACGTCAACACAGAACTAGAAAATACATATTATTATGCCTTAAGATTACTGTATTTTAATATTATATTATCTTATGACTTTAATATAATATTAAAATTATAATATAATATAATATTAAAATTAATATAAATTGATATAAATATATATTAATATTTATATTTAATATAAATTAAGATTTAAATTTATTTAAATTAATAATTACATTTAATATTTAAATTTAACATAAGTTAATATTTAAATTAATATAAATTAATATTTAAATTTAACATAAATTAATATTAAGTTTAGGTATATATAAAAAATCTTTGCCATGCATTATAGGAACTACCTGTGGTATAGTGGTGAGGGTGTTGGGATTATGGGTGTGAGGTGCAAGGTTCAATCCTCCTTGATCACCTTTTTGTTTTACAAAATATTAAATTTCGGTATGTCATGGGTATATATAAAAAATCTTTGCCATGCATAATGGAAACTACCTATGGTATAGTGGTGAGGGTGTTGGGATAATGTTGATCAAACTCCAATTTTGTGTCACCGCCCATGACTGGGACCAGCCTAGATCCAAATCCTAGGCTTTATCAAGCACCGAGAGGGATCAAAAATCCCGAGGTGCAAACCTCTCCTTGAAAAGCTCTTTGAGTGCAATACCTGAGAAGAGGTTTGCACCTCGAGAGATTTGATCCCTCTCGACGCTTGATAGAGCCTAGGATTTGGATCTAGGCTGGTTTCATTTAAATCACCCTCTTCTTGAAGCAACAATTAGCACTTGACATTTTCCCGAGACAACAAAATAGTATATCCAAAAAAAGAATAATGTAACTAAACCCAGTGGTTGAAAATCTTGTTGAATTTAATGGGGCAACTAATAGTATTTTTGGTCAAAATTTGCTTAACTTTTAGCCATCCAATAGGATTTGGATGATGACAAATATTCCCAGTGGTCAATGTCACTAGAAGCATGGGTATTGTTTTGAAAGCTGGCATTGCTGGTAAGTAGAAAAATTTGAACAATTTTATTGATTTATAGGAAGGTTGAGTTTATTGGTGTAGCGGTCTTCATGAAATGTTGTTCCAAACCTGGCTCATGTTGTTTGCACAATTGTGTTAGTGCCATGTAAACACCAAGAGGTTGTCTTGGTTTTAGAAACTAGCTTGGAATAAATACCCTTGCATTGAGTGTCATCATTTATTACATAGAGATACATTCTCTATGTTAAATAACGGCTCATTCACGAGAGTGGTTATGTAGTAATACTCAAATGCATATTTTAGTCATCCACTACATGAGTATTAACGACTCATTTACACGAGTGTTTATGTAGTAATACTCAAATGCATCTTTTAGTCATTCTCTACATGAGTATTACGGGCCAAGAAAGATACATTAAAATGATTTGTTAAAATGGATAAGAGAAGAAAAGTTATAAAGATCTCATATTTTTGATAAAATTATATCAATTTTTTGCAAAAATAAATTCTTGTTTGCTTGTCTTGTGTGAAAATTCCAAACCCTAGGTGACTATTGTATTTTAGTTCTCATACAAACATGTATGTTATTTAATTGCAGAAATATAATTGTTTGCATAGAAACAACCACACAATATAGAAATATAGAAACATGTAAGTTCACCAAGCATTGTTGCATTTGATTCAAGGCTAATGATTTTAACTCAAACAAGCCAATACATTGTCTGGAAATGAGTCATACTCACAACAACTATAGAAGTGGCATTGACAGTGATGTTCATGAAGAAGAAAAAAAGCAACATAAGGGTGACAAATATGTCTTTGCAAAGGCCATATTCTAGTGGCCCACCACGAAGTTTGTTTGATTTTGCAAAGGGGACATTTGATCCTCAAAACCTATTCTAGTATATGCAAACAATTAACCAAAAATATCATCAAATGTTGGTGGTGTCTCATGTGATTGGAAATGAAATATTTGTGACCATTCTTGGGTTGGAAGCTATAGTAGGGTTAGGAAACATGTTTTGAGGATTCTAGGTAAAGGAGTTAATGTTTGCAACAAGATGACAGCAGCTCAAAACTATGAAATTTTGAGGTTGCAATTGACAATAGATGCAAAAGGTTTGTTTTCTAGTAGAAATGACACCTTCCAAGATGATGATTTTAAAGTTATGTCTCCACCATCAATGGTTGGGAGTGTGACTACTACATCAAAGAAAAAAAAAACTCAAATGGTTCTACATCTCGTTCTTGTGCAATAGGTAAAGTATTGGGTGGAGTGTATGATGTTCAAAAAAGAGATGGTACAGATGATGCAATTGGAATATTTATTTTCTCTAATGGAAATCCTTTCCATGTTTATTGTTATCCATATTATAAAGAAATGGTCCAATCAATTGCAGAAATAGGAACCTCATATGTACCACCTGGTGAACATAAGCTAAGAACAATAATTCTAGAAAGGAAAGTATAAAAAATTAATGTAAAAAAGGAGTAAATGAGACAAACATGGGCGAGGTTTGGGTGTTAGTTTTTCTTTAGATTTGATTAGTTTATCCCAAGTATCTTTATCTAAGAGAATAACAAGTACAATAAGATGCATAAGATATAACATATACATGCGTCACAAATATTTTCACCAAGAAAACCATAAAGGAGAAAGCCCCACAAACTTCCTTAGAATAATAAGATGATCAAACCCAGTAATAAGAAGTATTCAACAACTATCTATCTATCCTCCTATTCTCTCTCTCTCTCTCATGAGAACTTGAGGGTGTGGGTGTGTATAAATGAGGGAGAATGACTCCCTATTTATACCCTTTAAGTGTCTGACCAAACATAAGACTTGGGCCCACATGTCTTCCCTAACAGGGTTGACTTCTCCCAAAGAGACTCCAAATACACATGACATGATGTTACATTGAGTAATATTTCCCTAACTTACAACGAAGGTTGTACATGAAGGTCTAGACACAATTAATATATCCCGCAAGGAGGTAAACACATCTCCAATGGGGGTACAACAACATACAATGATAATATACATCATAATATCTTCCAAGTTCACAAATACATCAACACTCTCTTTTAACTAGGAAGGTATTCTCTCTCTTCTATATTCATCAACACATCTGGTCAAGTGTTCATCACGGAGTCATAAAGTCGTCACCATAGCTGTTGCCATTATCATCTTCTTATCAATCATCAAATGGTACTATCTGTCATCGAAAGTTTCTACAGATCCAGCCCTCTCTCAACCGGGTGTAGGCGTAGTTCCCATCCAGTTCTTCATCACATTTAGAGAAATCCATCTCATAGGAGCACTTTAGGACCTTTTTTACATTTTCATGACAATAACCCACGTCTCCTACCTTCATCTCGTTGTATCCAAATCATCTCTTTTGTCCTAAACAGAAAAAAAACAAAGAACAAAGATTTAGATGAAGACCACATGCGTTATTTCACCATAGGAGTAATCCAGAATATTTGCACGTCATTAAGACAACCTGCAGCTTCTACTGTCCGAGAATCACCTAGGATCACACTCAGTGCATTACATCTCTACACAGTCAACCTACGTTCTACCAATAAAGGGAGAACCGCCTAGGTGCCCATTATTTTTCAATTTCTTTTAGTTTAAAGGGAGACTCATGCAATACCATGAGTTGATATTGAAATGAGTTCATATTGTTAGTATGTTCATTCATATCTAAAGTGTAAGTTTCTGTGTAGAGGTTTTTTTCTTGGGAAAAAAAAAACCAAGGTGTATCCATCAAGCATAGAGGCTTTACTACAAAAGATGCAAGAAAATTAGTTTTTTTTGAGAGCCTGCTCATATGAATGAAACCTAATGTAAATATGTTATTGTTAATTATACCTATTCAGTAGGAGCATTAAGTAACCACAAAATAGAGGTAACACAGTTCATACATATGGCATGAAGCTCGAAATACTCCACCACTCAATTCAATCTACCAAAGAAAGTTCTCTTGTTGTAAAAAAAAAATTGGTATGATGAATGTTGATTAGAGTTATGATATACAGGTGTTAATATGAATGGTTTTCTATTCCACCAAACTTATATAAGAGAAGTCCATTAATATACATTAATCTATTGTAAATTTGGAAATCTTGCTATGCATGAATATAATTGGCATGATTTGATTTTGAAATGTAAACTCTATTAATTGTTCTGTGTTTTTTTTAATTGTGTTCAAATATGAATCTCAACGGTTTTTTCAATGGAAAGGTCATAAATAATGCCTTACCAGTAATGAAAAACCTTGTAAATCTTGCTATGCATGAATATAATTGGCATGATTTGATTTTGAAATGTAAACTCTAGTAATTGTTCTGTGTTTTTTTTTAATTGTGTTCGAATATGAATCTCAACGGTTTTTTCAATGGAAAGGTCATAAATAGTGCCTCACCATTAATGAAAAAACCTTGTGAATTTGTAAAAAAAAAAAATCTTTTCATTAAAAATTAGCTTTTAAATACTCATCCCATATAGGACATTTCTAAACACTTATTTGGTTAAGTTGATCACATTCCAGGTTGTGTATGAGCATGGTGATCAAGACGCATTTGATATGCCAAAGAAGATACAGAATGTTGGCATTACCATTCTTCCAACTCACGTTTTCTTGAATGTTATAATTTTAGTTACATAGGATGCCAAAGAAGATACAGAATTTTGGCATTACCATTCCTCCAACGCAGGTTTTCTGGAATGTTATAATTCTAGTTAAAGTTTGGAATGAAAACCGTTTGTCATCCTTCATTCAAAAAATGTTATAATTCTAGTTAAAGTTTGGAATGAAAACCGTTTGTCATCCTTCATTATTTTGAATGGTATGTTTTGAAGACTATTTTGTATGTGATATTTCTATATTTATTTTGAAAATTGGAGAGAAAGCAACTTGCTGATAACGGATATGTAGATTTATTTGTTGACATTAGATTTCCTTACAATCTAAACTTTGGTTTTAAGTTTAATGTTTTTTACTTAAAAAAAATTATTATGTTTCACTTGTAACTCTTTATTTCTTTAAAGAATCCTTATTGACAATGAATCAATTCATGACCAAACAGAAAATTATGTATTGTTGTAACTACACTTTTACTTTTATGTAATGATATGATTTTATGTAATGATATGACTGATATTTTAATCAGTTTATTTTATTGAATCAAAAATTTCAATCCACCTAAAAAGTTATACTCTTCTAAATATCTTTGTAAGTAAAGAGATATTGTCTAAAAATAATTGATCCATACAATAAAGTTAATACAGAACTATGGAGAATATAAAGAATAAACACACTTGAATCGGTATACAAGTTTTCTGTTATTTTCCTTTGGACAATTTCTTAAATGCTTTGAATGATTTATCTAATCATTTTTTTTTATCATGTTTTGATTCCTTACCATTTCATGGCAAAAAGCTTTTTTTTATGTTTTATTTTTTGTTATATATGTTGTGAAGTGTAATATTTCTTTTATTTTTAATGATAATAATAAGATTGTATTTGTGTTATGAATTGACATAATTGATGTAAATGTAGTTTATGTTATGAAATAAATAGAAATTGCAATTTTTAAAAAATAAATAAATAAATTATATATATTATGAATTGATATATAATTTTCTTTTAATAATAATGATAATGATAAGAAAGTATTTATGTTATGAATTGACATAAATACTTGTTTTTGGTGTAAGTAAATGAAAAATGTAAATTATAATTTATGTTTTCAATAAATAGAAAGTGCATTTTTTTAAGGAAAAAAATTATATTATAAATTGAAATAATGCATCTTCTTCTCAAAATAGAAGTAAGTAGGAAGTTTATTTTAATTCTTAATTTTTCTAATGAGTATTGTAATTTTGTTATTTTGTTGAAAAAATCTGAAATTATGTAAAAATGTTATTTAGGCAGCAGTTTTTTCAATTTTCAATTCCACATTTGTTTATAAAATTCAGGATTTTTTAGAATGTTTCATGAGGTACTTTTATTATTATGGTGGAAACTCCACTTTTAAAAATAATTCATACTCCTGAGCAATATAAATGTCACTAATTCTTCCACGAAAAAAGTGAAACCTAATGCTTTTTCTTCAATTGTGCAGCAGAATGTGAATATGATAAAAAAATATGGGAATGGACGTGTATCGATTTTCAATCAGTTAGTCCTAGATTTTGCAAAGTTGCGGCATTACTAAAGAGAAAATTAATATAATATTTTAAATATTTATTTTGACTTATTCATAAATATTTTATGATGGTTAAGACTATTTGTAAACAAAATTATCTTCAAAATTGCATTTATTTTTTTAGTTTTTGAACTTTTTATTTTCTTATCAAACTCTAATTTTGGGGATGTAAAGGGATTTGAGGTTTTGCATGAGGATTTTTCTCAGCCATAAGGGTTGTGAGTAATATGGCATGATGGCATCCATAGTGATCATAAATTTTAAAAAGAAGGTTTCCATGCAATTAGTTGATGAGAAACTTACATCAATGGATCCATCTCAATTCCATAAAATTCATTAACGTTGAGTTCCATAAATGGAGCCCTTTCAGTGCCATCAAATTCATTAACACCTTCTAATTAGCAATCAATCCACCAATTGCATCTCTCCACAATGAAATCAAACTAGCTAGTAATCAACTAACACTATAAATTGTTATCTCAAGGGATTTGGTTATTTTTCCTTGCCTATTCTACTATCTTCCATTTCAGATGAGTCGAAGAACATATGGTGGTTAGCTACTATGAAGAGGATTCAATAAAGAAAATGAGGATGAATTTGATGGGAAGTATTGTTGAATCTAAAGACTCATCTATAAAGGTATGTAATGCAAATTTATCCTTCTCTTCCCATTTTCAACAAATTTGAATGCAACTTTTTATCAACAGTATACTTCAATTTGAATGGGTATATTTTGGGACTATTCAATGTTCAAAAAAATAGATAATCTTTTAATTGATGTATAGATAAAAAACCATTCATCACAATATTTTTGTTTGTGAGGTTAGTTAGTTACACCTCTTTTCTTATGTATGTATGCTTGCTATATATTTGAATTATAGCTAATTCCCCTAATTATAACCAATGAAATGCAAGTGTAGGCATAAAATCCACATCCACAGAAATGTATTTAAATACAACAATACTGACCATATACAAAGAGTGAGTGATTCAAATGATAACCTTGCAAGTTATAAATATGTAGGAGTGTATGTATGAGGTAATGAGAACTTCGGATAAACCCATTAAACAATCCATGCAGGTTATGTATTAGGTAATGAGAACTTAGTTTAAACCCCATGCAGGTTATGTATCAGGTAATGAGAACTTAGTTTAAACCCATAAAACAATTCTTGTATGTTAGAAATATAATTTGTTTTCAAAAGAGGTTTTTAATGTTGTGAAGTCATTGTATATTGGTCAAAAATTTATGCCCAGGTCAAAATGGGTAAATATTACTTTTAATAATATTCTTTAAACTTTTGAATAAGCACAACTTTAGAACATGGCCTTGCATTAGGGTTGTTGCTACATTTCTCTTTGGAAACTGTGTTGTAAATTTGTACTTGAGAATTTTTTCTTATTTGATATGATAAAAGAGTTTTGATTTTTTCCTATGCAAAACTTATTGTGACGTGTTGTAAATTTGTATTTTAGAATTTTTTCTTATTAGATATGATAAAAGAATTTTAATTTTTTCTTATACAAAACTTATTGTGGCTTTAACTATAATAAGATAGATGCCACTATGATTCTACATCCTTACAATAAGATAGATGCCACTATAATTCTACTTCTTTATCTTCACTTGTACTTATTATTCTCCTTTTGTACATAATGTTGTGTAGAATATAAAAATAATTTCAAGAAAAGAAAAATGAAAAATAAAAGTTCCCTTCTGTATGCTATCTTGTCCAAACACTTGTCAACTCACTCAAATTTATTATGTTTTTTATGTTTTTCCTATTCCTGTTACATGGCAACAATCCCAAATTCTATTAGTGCTTCTTTTGTGCTTTGTAAACGTTAGTCATTTTTATAATTTTAAATTAGCAATCTATTGTTGCTTTTCTTATCCTTAGGAACATGTTACTAAAATTATTTTACAGCAAAAAATACAAGGATTAATACTCCTATATGTTAAACGCTACAATCATATAAGTCGATGAATTCTCCCTCATGCTAAACGAGATTTCTTTGGTGGCTTGACTTTGAAGTAAGTAATCTTCCTGTTGCATCTTGCAAGTATATGCATACATTTGTGTATGCATAGAAAGAATCCATAATTTTATATTGATGTGTTTCTCACTTTCTATGTAAGTTTGCATGACTGATATTTTATTAGAACTTTGAATGAAAATTCATGGTCAAGTCTTGACTTTAACGAAAAAAAAATATTGTAGAGTTGAAAATAAAAGAAATTTTTAAAATTAAAGTTGTTGGATGTCATATTGCTTCAGTTGAGCAAGCTACTTATGATTCATTTATACACCATTATGACTAACAAGATGATGCATTCCACATTTTCTATTAGTTGTATTTGTCTCGTTAACTTTATTAGTGTCTGCCTCAGATATTACCTTATAGAGATAAAATAACCCACATGAAGTGTTGGGATGGCCAAGTCTTAGCTTCAAATGTGGTCATCATCAAAACACATTTGATTTTTTTTATGTTTTATGTTTTTAGCACAAGGATTAGTACATAATATTATATGCGATGCACTAATGCACTAGGTAGATGTTTATCCTGGCATTTTGTCAAATGTGTGTTCACAATCATCTTACCATCCATTACTAGGATAGGGATAGGTACAGTGGTTGCTAAAAACTAATACCTTCTAAAAATGTTCGGCCAAACCTTACATAGAGATGCAACTTCTCCATTTGAATTTGTATCTATAGCTTCTTTCTTTAGTTTTCATTCTAAAATTTGCCATCTCTTTAATATGGTTGTCTCAAGTTAAGAAAATTATGAAAAATATTATCTTAAACATTGGTGATTATTGATAATTGAATCGATTCTATACATTCTTTTCATGTAGATGATACATTGAGAATGATCTTCATATTCTCATCTAAACCTAACTTCCATATGTTATAGTTTAAGTACTTTACCTCTTGTGATGTCATACTCATGTCCATTAAATCAATCTTCTCCTTTATGGTAAGAGGAATCAATTTGCAAATCGTAAAGTTGAACCTTTTATGTTTATTGTGTTTTATTGTTTGGATTTGTTTGTGTATGGTTATTGCATTCATAACATGAAATCCGTTTTTATTGTTGTGTGATTTCCATTTTCATTCTAGATGTGATTACAACGTATGTTGATATAAGAAATTAAGCATTTTGGTGAATGATCATTGGGTGTCTATATGTTGAAAAAATGGATTATTGGCCCATCTTGTATTAGCATCACTCATCATAGTGTTTGCTTCAAGTATCCCTTGTGCTATTGTTTCATGTATTCATGTGATGTTGTTGTAGCACATTGTTCATGCTAGTTCAATTCTATTGTGTTAAGTCTTTTACATAATTGTAAAGACTACCTCCTTTCTCCCAATTCTTATATAGAATATATGCAAGTCTTTATTGATTTTGAGATGAATGAGTATTATAACTGCAATCTCAATGAGAGCTACAAATGAACAAGTGAAATATGCTTCTTGTGATCATTGGGTGATTCCATGAAGATGGGTAACACTTTTTGGCCAAATTTGGCGATGGAAACCTGATTTTTTACTCATGTGCTAGATAGAAGCCCTCAAAACGCATATATGCCATGTGAATTTTGACTTGCAGTAAAAAACCAAATTGTAGAATATTATGTTGGCTTCATAGTGATATTTTTTTTAAAATAATCCGATGTCATTTAATGTGTGAATGTTTGCATTTAATGAACTGTGTGACCTTAAAAATTTGAAGAAGCTAATAAGCGGCTCGTGTCCACGTAGAGTAATTCAATCTTGCATTAATAATTTAAAAAAATATATATATATATATGAGCATGATAT
>LPNX010651554.1:176078-200698 GCA_001517045.1 Pseudotsuga menziesii | reverse complement strand
AGGTACACCTAGTACTGGTGAACTGAAAGGCCTAACCTGCACGATCACTGGATCGTTCAAATCAGTCAAGGGGGTATTATAATGTCTTGCAAGCTCGTCATCTTGCAGCTCTTCTATCTCAACTGTTTCTAAATCAAAGCGGTTAGCTATTAACTCAGGTTCACCAAGAACCTCACTAGTTCCTACCGGTTCAAAAGAACCACCTGTGCTTAGTCTCCGCCTTTGAGGTAGAGGTGGAGGTTCCAGTGGTGTGAGAGGAGGAAGGTTTCTCAACCTTCTTGACCTTCTAATCTCTTGGTCCTCCAGAATTAAGACTTAAAAAACAACACACCCTAAGGCCAACTAATCACAAGCAGGTCCACAGAGCAAGCAAAACAGGCTATAAAGATATACCTTCCAGAAGAAGGCCGATGAACAGTTACTTGGCGTCCTTGAGGGGTTCTCAGGCACAAGCAGAGGAATCACCCAACCGCCCTCCTGCACTTTCCACAAGGGTTACCTTCCAAGTCCGTTCAAGGTCAACCAGAAATAACCTTCTGGTTTACCTGTGTATGAGCCCTAAAAGACAAGAGACTAAGGCTACCTTGACAATACCTACTGTCTGGGGGGACATTCGCAAGCCGGCCTCGTACGCATGAGCAGGGTAGCTGAGCCCAAAATTCTGCCAAGACAGAATCCTCAGATGCGTAAAAGTCCTGGGTTACGTTTTGACAAGGATTCGGGGGGTTATCGCCTCTGTCCAAGCCTCCACGCGGCCTCGTGCTTAACTCCATTTTGAGAGGAGCTTCCCAGATACAGCGGTAGAACCAAGGATTTACCTAATGAATGGCCAACTACGTTTGAGTTTATAGTTTGTGGGAAGTTTACACTCCCTAGCCCACAAACCGAGCCTAAGCTAGTAGGTGGAAGGCCCTAAAAATAAAAACTTACTAATAGATTTTAAATTTAAGCGTTAATTTTAAGGGTTGTTCTTTACTCAAAGGAAGCGGTAGTGATGGACTGTGTGGTGTTTTGACTCAGCAGAAAATAAATGAAATAAAAGTGCATCTAAAGCAATCTAACACTATAAAAATAAGCTTCTTTTCATTTTTTTCAAATATATATGATGAACTATCAGCACTTAAATAAGAGAAACTAGCCTATATGTTTTGTATTTTTCTGAGATATGTATTTCTTAAACTGAAACAAACACTATTCTAATGCAGAAATTGCAATGCAGAAGAATATTTATGTTTTATTTTTCATTTAAAAAATGCTCAAAAAAAAGTACTATGCATGTATAAATGCAATGCTTGGGTAGACTTGACACTTATAAACTGTATAAAGAACACAAACTAAAACTAAGAAGCAAACAGACCCTAAAAACTAGCAAAAGAAGCAGGTCAGGACCTCAATTTGGGTGCAAACAATGACCTAAAGATCACTGCAGACTTTTAAATAGGCAAGTACAGACCAAAAACTGATAGACAGTAGACTGGACAAACAAAGTCTAAGACCCTGATCACTGATATAGACTCAGGAACTCAACCAATAACCCAAACAGGCTAGAAAGTTTCAAAATGCAGACAGTAAATAACACAAGTAAAAAGAACCCAAGGGCTTCGAAAAGCACTCAAACGTGATCACCTGATACACTCAGACAACTCTACAACACTCTTAAAGAAAGCCTCAACAGAAGACAGGACTCATAACATGCCAAAGAACAAGCAAACTTCAACACAAAAAATCACAGTCTTCAGGGGTATGCGCGACTGTGTAGTAGTGCAGGTCGCGTATGATGCGCGACTGTCTATAAGGACAACCCGCGCATGAAACTCTATATGCGCGACTGTCTAGAAAGACAACCCGCGTATAGGTATAAAATTTTCTCAAAAAACAGAGAAAAACTAAGACTTTCAAATGCTGTAAGTATGTAAGAAAGCAAGACAAAAGATCACAACAAGACTTCAAGCAATTACTGGCCAGGACAACAGAAAAAGACCTAAAGCAGACTTGGCATCCCCAGTGGAGTCGCCAGTTCTGTTGTAATGGATAATTCACCTAATAACCTAGGTCTGGGGGTTACCAACATACTATGACCTTGCAGACAATTTGATTATAAAAGCACAAATAGGAAATAGGGAAGTAGCAGGAACTTACTTGTAATAAACGAAGGTTGATCCAAGCTAACTCCTTCCTCTTTGCTCCGCTCCTACAATCTCCAGGATAATTCCTCCTTCAACCTGTTAACAAAGGCTCTTCCAATATACAGTATGATTCATATATAAAGATGCAGGTTAGGCAAATCACATATTATAATGAAATATAAATATTTACCAAGCCACAACACATGAAACACAATATGGAAGAAGTAATCTACTTTATTAACAATAATAGAGGGAGTTTAGGTTACAACCCAATGTCTGAACAAGGGACTCCTCTGTCACCAAAGGACTCTGAGTTTCTCTGCTCCAAAGGTTATGTAGAAAATCCACCAGCATAACTTTGCTCTCCAAGTATGAATATCTAAAACCCTCCCCAAGGACTCTATTTATCTGAAAGAAATGAGGCAGTTCTCGAAGGTTAGGGAGGTTATAGCAGTTAATGGGATTAAGGTAAATGAACAACTAATCTCTCATTAACTCGTGTTTTTAAAAACTAATTTTGAGGAAGATATACGCGGGTATGTAGTAAAGCAACCCGCGCATCATGCGCGACTCTGTACAAGAGCAACCCGCGCATAGATGTATGCGCGACCTGCTGAACATAACACTCGCGCATATGCGCGATATGCCAATAGAGATAGTCGCGCATGCACTCAAAATCTCAAAATAGCAAAGTAACCAGCTGGGCACATAGGTAATGTATTTCATCATCAACCAAGGTATAATGAAACTAGGCAAACCTCAATCCATAAGTATCCTTTTGTGTGCCGACCTGAGGGATGTCAGCACTCGGACGGAGAGGTGCCAATCAGCTGTATAACATCAATGAAGATTCTATTGTTCCTTTCAATCCAGACTTCCCAAACAAAGAATCCTGGGAAAAGTTCCCATATTCTATTAAGGATCTGGCTAGTGAAGGGTTGGTGTGGCCATTATGCTATTGTGAGGTCAGGATTACCATTTCTCCTTGCATTTTTCCTGAAGATATTTTCTCCCTCTTTCCATGTGTTTTCCGCGAAACAACATTCATCTAAGAGATGATTGGTGGTTTCCTCACTGGCTTTATAGAGGCAACACTAGTGAGGACCAATGCATCCTCTTTTTTCCTATTCTCCCCAGTTAGGATGTGCTTGTGGAGGAGGATCCATAATAAGGTGGATATTTTCGGCCATAGATTGGCTTTCCATATTTTTTCCAGTTGATGTCTTGGGCCTCGTTCGCAGGGATATTGAGGGTGTTGGAAGCTTTTTTCAAGTTATACGAGCCTGAGAGGGAGAAGCCCCATCTAATCTTATCTTCTCTGGGGTTTATCCTTATTTTCCATGATTAGAGATCTTCCCAAAATTCCTACAAGTCCTCATTAGGGTTGATACTCTACCATTGCTCCTTGCTTTTCCATTTCATGTAGTGATCCCCTGGTTCCCATTCCTTCAAGAAGGCATTAACCTTGATGAGATTCCTGTGTGCAAGATGATCCCTTAGAAATGGAAGGTCATGGAAGAAATTTTAGTTGAGAGGGCTGAGTTGATTCCAAGAGTCTTGGAAGAAATCTGTAGATTCCCCATCCCGTATCTCCTAGAAGCACAGGTCCTTAATAATGTTGCGATTGGCATTGGTAGCGTTCCAAAGATGCGACCCTTTGATGTTGTTGTCGAATCTGATGAGATTTTGTTTTGTGTGGTTTGGGGAATATTTCTTATTCCAAAGTAAATCCCAAGGCTCATTTCTATCTATGACCCAATGTCACCATATCTTGTCATTTCCAATTTTGTTGCTCGAGTAGGGATCTCTCATACCTAAAACGCCATCCAATTTGTGCCGACATAGCGATTTCTAGTCAACAAGAGCCCATTTCTTCTGCTCGACCGAACCTCCCCGTAGGAAGGTGCATTGTAATATTTTATTTAGTTTTTGGATGGAGATTGGAGTGGCTAAAACAAGGAAAAAATAAAGGGGCATATCTTGAAGGAATGACTTGATAAGGATCAGACGATTGCATAGGTTTAGATATTTAAAGGTCCAACTTGAAATATCAAGTTTCATTCTATCTAGGAGATATTACCAAGAGACATTTCTTAGCATAGAGTCAGAAAAGGGTGCCCCTATATATTTCAAGGGGAGCTTACCTTCAGAAAACTCAAGAATGCGATATATGTTACCCTTCGTAATAGGGCAAGTGTTGAAGAAGAAGATATGGGATTTGTATTTGTTGACTTCCAGTCCACTTGCCATGAGAAAGGTGTTCCGAATTTCTTTAATGATTCAATCTTCTTGAACCGAAGCTTTCCCATAAACATGGTGTCATCCACAAATTGTTGGTGTGATTGAGGTTCCAAGCCCAGATGAGGGGTGAGACCTTTGAGCTCTTGAGATCCTATTTTGGCTTTTAGCAGGATTCCAAGACCTTCCATCATGATCACAAAGATGAAGGGAAAGAGGGGATCACCTTTTCGGATGCCTCTAGAGGGTGTAAATGTGGAAGATGGAGTAGCATTGACCAGAATAGAGAAGAAGGTTAAGGAGGTGATATTTAGGATCTAGCCGACCTAGACAGGATCAAACTCAAACGCCAAATTTTTTTTCTCCATGTAGCTCTAGTTGAGCTTGTCAAAGGATTTTGAGAGATCTAGCTTGATTAAGAGCCCTGGGATTTTAGTGAGTTTGAGTGAATGAATAAGCTCATGAGAAAGGATGATACCATCTAAGATTTAGTGCCCTTCCACATACCCATATTGTTCTTTAGAAATCAGGCCAGGAAGAAGGGGCTTAAGACGATTAGCAATGGTTTTGGTAATGATTTTAAATATGACACTGCAGAGAGCTATGGGACAGAATTTAGCGGGGGTGTCCACTCCATGTTCTTTGGGAATGAGAGAAATGAAAGTCAAATTGAAGGATTTTAAAAGGTCCCCAAACTGCTTGGAGTGTTCCACAATCTCCATCACCTCTTCCTTAATTGTGTTCGAGCACGCATGAAACAAATTGGTTGTGAAAACATCTAGGCTAGGCCCTTTTTTATTCCTTTAAATGCTTGACTACTTCTTCTAGCTCTGCCATTTCAATAGGTCTCAGTAGGATCTAATTATGTTCTGCCGTAACTATGGTTGGAATCTTCTCCAGAATTTTTTCCTTTGCAGGAGTCCGGTTAAATCTCAGTTCTTTCATAGTATTTTTTAAATGGTATAAGAGAGAGGTTTCTATGTCATTATGATCCTCTGGTATGTTTCCTTCTTCATATTTAAGAAGGGAAATTTTGTTTACCTATCTGTTTTGAATAGTGGTTTTGTGGAAGGAGGTATTTATTTACCCTTCTAACATCCATTTGTTTTGAGACTTAGATTTCCATAGTGTAGGAATATGGGTGAGTGGTTTGAGCCTTTTGCGAGGAGAATATGAGTTGCCAAGTCTGCTCCTCCTACAAGAATGGATTTTGATAGAAGGAAACGGTCCAACCTTGAATAAATTTGTTTGTCTCCATACCTTTTGTTGGTCAAAGTGTTCCAACAATTGTTCGTGTTGATATCCATGAGGGCCAATTCTTGGATCATAGTATCAAAATCATTATTGTTTGGGATTAGGGTTCTTATACCCCCTTTCTTCTCCTATAGGTTGCAGATGAGGTTGAATACTTCACCTATTATCCATGGTTTTTGGCCAACAAGGTTACTCATGTTCTGCAGTGATCTAGTAAAGATCTGCTTGGAATCTAGTTCGAAGGGCCCATACACATGAGTAAGGAAGCCTTTGGAGATGGTTCCTAGTAAGTGGAACTCAGCTAAGATTGCAAATTTTGTAGCCATGAAATTGGTAAGACTTAATACAGAAGGTTTCCATATGATTCCTATACATCCTGTTATTCCTGTGGCATCAACGGTGGAGGATTCAATGTTTTTCCATATCTTACTTTCCATGGATTTGAAACTCTCCTCTGAGCACTTTGTTTCTTGAATGAAAATCACTGAGGGTTTCTCTTTTCTTATTTTCTTCTTCAATAATATTTTCTTACTGGGTGCGTCGAACCCCCTGATGTTCAAGGATATGAGCTTCATTGGGAGGGTTTGTTGGATATGGAAAAGGCTGCCTCGATGGTCGGAAACTTCCCTGATGCCATAAGTTTTTCCCCAATGTTATTAATATGTTGCTAGTTACTTATTCTTCCATGTTTTTCATTACCTGCATTCTTGATAGTCTAATGGATTTGGCTCCTGGGTTATCTGAGCAAACTCCTAGAGATTTATCTTTCTTCCTGGTATTTATGATTTCTTCCTTGAGAAGAACAACCTATTGTGCTAGTATGATCCCTTTGATTGGATCCTGGACAGCTTTATCAAGTTCATCTAGGTTTAGGTCTCCTAGATCCATTTCCTCCATGTCTTATTCTTCTACGATCATATTGGTTTGTTTCTCTATTGTCGAGTCCTGGAGGGTTTCTAGGCTTTCCTTGCATTCCTTAGGGCCATAGTTGGATATTTCTAGGCTTTCCCTATTCGGATTTTCCTCAGTGATTTCTTTTTGTAGGATCTCAAATGGATTAGAGGAGATAGATTTTTTGTTTACCTCTGGTCCTTGATGACGCTTGGCCGATCTCTTCCTCCCCAAGAACTTTGTAAACCCCTCCTCTTCCTTCTCGTCTTGGATTTTCTGCTGGGTAGTGGATTTATTTTCAGGGTAGTCTCTAAATAGATGCCCATGCTCATGACACCTCCTGCAGTGAAATGAGATTTGCTCATAATAAATGGGATGATACCAGTCTTCATCCTCCCAACATAGGTTTATACCTTCTGATAGCTCGTTCGCAATGTTCATATAAATGCATATGCAAGTGTACGAGGTGTACCGCATTCTTTTTGTGTGATATGCAATCTTCACAAACTCTCCTATGGCATTCCCCAATGCCTCCAATATGTTCTCATGTTAGTATTCATATGGGAGCGAATAGAGCCTGATCCAGATCAAGACAAAGGATAGGTCCTCATTGTTTGGATTGAATTTTTCCTTCCATGGTCAGAGAAACAGCCCAGCGGAGTTAAAAAAATATGGGCCTCCCTCAAATATTTTGTTCCTGTCTTCCATGTTTAAAAAAACAATTGTAAAGAATCCTTTAGCACCTAGGTGCATATCAAAGTGCCCTAGAGGATTCCATGTTACATTAACCCACCAAAGCAAATCTTTCTCTGAAGGACAAATGCCCACAAACTTTTTGATAAGGAAATGATCCCTCATGTGTTGTAAATGGGATCTAAAACCCTCCTCCTTTATTTGCAACGATGGGATTTATTTACTTTTGGTTATGCATTTTCTGGTGCTATGGATTGGCCCTTTTCCTTTTCTTGACTCTCTACCCATGGTTCCTGCTTGCCTCGTACTCTGATTATCTGTGTCCATATCCTTGCTGGTCATTGGATCCTGGACGAAGGGGTTGAGGTTCCCCCCAATGGGATCCTCCATGGTCATCACCCGACCCCAATGAGAGTGCAACTGGCGAGCCCATGAAATACTAACCAAAATGACAGACTGAACATGCGACAGACTAAGTCTAGCCAGTGGCATACCTCCAATTCTGCGTTAAAACATAGCGTGGCTCCGAGTGTGAGGCTCTTGTCAGAAACCCTATGCAGCTTTCAATGCCATCGAAGAAACCGTCGACCTCACTCCCTGGTCATGAAACCTCTTTAACTAATGTTCATAATTGATGTGGTTTCTGAATTTATGTACTTCAATGACAAAATGGATGTGTAATTATTTCTTGAATGTTTAAAATTGGTCTCATCTATATGTTTATAATGTGCATAAAGTTATGTATTGTTAAATTATAAATTTATGTAAAGAAATATGCTCTCTTAATGAAAGGTAATGTTATGTAAGGTTTATGGATAGGATTAGTATTTAAGCCTAGACTTATGGTTGAAAATTAGAATCGAATCCAAAGGGTATATGATTACTTAGTTAGACTATGTAAGGTACAATAGTTTAGTATATGTAGGTTAGGCTAGTCTAGGGTCAAGTAGATTAGGTTAGGTAGGGTACATTGGAATAGGTAGTTTAGGTTAGGATCATATGGTAGATCTATGTAGGGTAGCAATATATAAGTTAGATTAGTATAATCTAGGGTAAGGTAGGTTAAGTTAGGTTAGATAAGATTAGGATTAGGATTTAGGATTCCAGTTTGATTATATGATTAATGTTAGACTAGGTACGATAGGGTAGACTAGTGTATGTAGGATAAACTAGGCTAGGGTAGCTTATTATAGTGTAGGGATTGGAATAGGTAGTTTAGGTTAGGATAAGGTAGATCAATATAGGATAGAGATATATAATTTAGGTTAGCATTATAATTTAGGTTAGCATAATCTAGCGTAGGGTAGGCTAATTTAGGATATATAGGATTAGGATTAGGAGTTAGGCTTAGGATTGACTATAGAATTAATGCTAGAATAGGTAGGGTGGGGTAGAATAGTGAATGTAGGTTAGGCTAGGCTGGGGTCAAGTAGATTATGATAGATAGGGTAGGTTATTATAGTGTAGGGACTGGAATAAGTAGTTTAGATTAGGATAAGGTAGATCTATATATGGTAGGAATATATAAGTTAGGGTAGCATAAGGTAAGGTAAGGTAGGCTAAGCTAGTTTAGATGGGGGAGGATTATTATTAGAATTAGGATTAATGCTTAGGATTAGGGTTTAATATTGAAGTTATATTTGGGTAGGTTATATTAACCTATGTATACTATCCTAAGATAGTGTAGATTAGGTTAGGTATTGTAGACTAATGCAAATTCATCTAGGGTAAGGTTTAATAAGTTAGGTAAGTGTAGGATGGGATAAGGAAGGGCAGGCTATGGTATTAAAGGTAAGTGTAATTTATATGAAGGGTGAGATAAGTAATTAGGTTGCGTAGGGTAGGGTGATGGAGGGTAGTCGTAGCGTAGTGTACGGATAAGTAATATTTCTTAGGATAAGATAAATTAATGTAGGGTATGGTAGCGTGGGATAACATAAGGTAAGGTAGGCTAGGGTAGGATTAGGATTCAATCTTAGGCTTAGGGATTTAGGCTTAAGATTAAGTTAAGGAAGGGTTGATTAGGGTAAGGTAGGTTAGTGTAGAATATGTTATATTATTCTAGAGTAGGGTAGGTATTGTAGAATAGTGTAGATTCATATAGGGTGAGGTTGGATAAGTTAGTTTAGTAGGGTAGATTATCCTATAGTAGAGTAAATTAGGTTAGGTAGGGAAGGCATTGTAGAATAATGCAAATTAATCTAAGGGTAAGGTTTAATAATTTAGGTTATGGTATGGTAGTAAAGGGAAGGGTAGTTTGTCTAGAGGGTAAGTTATGTTAGGTGGATAGTAGTGGTAGTATAGTGTAGGGATTAGTGGCTTGGTTAGGATAAGATAGGTAGGTGTGGGGTAGGCTAGGGTAAGAGTAGGATTCATTCTTAGGATTATGGATTTAGGATTAAGGTTAAGCTAAGGAAGGGAATATCACGGTAAGGTAGGTTAGTGTTTAATATGTTAGATTAGGCTGTAGTAGGGTAAGTATTGTAGAATAGTGTAGATTCATCGAAGGCAGGGTTTGATGAGTTAGTTTAGTGTAAGGTAAGTTAAAGAAGGGTAAGATAAGGTAGTTGAGCGAAGGGTAGTATATATTAAGGGTGTGTTAGGTTAGGTTGTGTTGGATAGGGTAAGGTAGGGTATTGGTGGGGTAGTGTAGAAATAAATTAGGCTTGACTAGGATAACATGGGTTAATGTAAGGTAGGTTAGGGAGGGGTAGAATTTGGTAGGGTAGGATTATTATTAGATTAGGATTCATGCTTAAAATTAGGGTTGAGGCTTAGGGATTTAGGCTCAAAATTATGCGAATGGAGCATAGATTTGTTTACATAGGCTAGCTTTATTTATAGTAGATTAGGTCAAGTAGGGTTGGTTATTGTAGGATAGGTTATAGTAGGGTAGATTGATATAGGGCATGGTTGGATAGGATAGGTTAGTGTAAGGTAGGATAAGGTAGTCAAGGGAAGGGTACTTTATATTGAGGATGATGGAGGGTAGTGGAACAATAGTGTAGGGATAAGTGGCTTGGTTCCAATATGATAGGTTAGTGTAGGGTATGCAGGGTGGGGTAGCATAACATAGGGTAGGAAAGGGTATAATTAGGATTCTAACTTAGGCTTAGGGATTTAGGCTTAAGGTTAAAATAAGGAAGCGTAGATTAGGGTAAAAATATATAAGTGTAGAATATGTTAGATTAAGCTAAAGTATGGTAAGTATTATAAAGAAGTGTAGATTCATCTTGGGTAGGCTTGGATAATTTAGTTTAGTGTAGGGTAGTGTAGGGTACTTAAGGGGAGGGTAGTTTATATTAAGGGCATGTTATGTTAGGTTGGGTTGGGTAGGGCAGGGGATGACATTAGTGTGGTAGTGTATGGATAAATTAGGCTTGGATAAGATAATATAGGTTAATGTAGGTTAGCTTAGGGTGGAGTAGAATTAGATAGGGTAGGATTAGTATTAGGATTCATGCTTAGGATTAAGGTTAAGGGTTAGGATAAAGTAGATTAGGTTCAGTAGGTATGGTTATTGTAAGATAGATTAGAGTAGGGTAGCTAGATCTAAGGCATGGTTGAATACGAAAGGTTAGTGTAGGGTAAGCTAGGGTAGTCAAGGGAATGGTATTATAGATTGAGGGGAGGATAAGCTAGGTTAGGGTTTGGGAGGAACTAAGGTAGGATTAGGATTCATTCTTAGGATTAGGGTTGAGGCTTAAGGTTAGGATAGGGTAGGGTATAATACCCTATGTAGGCTAGCCTATGGTAGAGAAGATTACATTATCTCTATGGTAGGTTATTGTAGAATAATGTAGATTAATGTATGGTGGGGTTGGATATGTTAGGTTGTTGTAGTGAGGATTGAGGGAGGGTACAATAAGGTAGGGTAGGGTATGGTAAGGTAGGATTAGTATTAGGATTAGGATTATTGCTTAGGATTAGGAATGCATACTTAAGATTAAGTAAGGAAGGGTATATTAGGGTAAGGTAGGTTAGTGTAGAATATGTTAGATTAGACTAGAGTAGGGTAAGTATTGTAGAATGGTGTAGATTCATACAGGGAAAGGTTTGATAAGTTTGTTTAGTGTAAGTTAAGATAAAGAAGGGAAAGATAGGGTAGTCAAGGGAAGGATAGACTATATTAAGGGTATGTTATGTTAGGTTGGGTTGGGTAGGGTGAGGGAGGGCATTGATAAGGTAGTGTAGGGATAAATTAGGCTTGTCTAGGATAATATATCACAATTTAGGGTAGGATAGGGAGGGGTAGAATTAGGCATTGTATGTTGGGGTATGCTAGGTTGGGTTAGGTTGGGAAGGGCAAGGGAGGGTATTGGTAAGGTACTCTAGGGATAAATTAGGATTTTTTAGGATAATATAGCTCAATGTATGGTAGGGTAGGAAGGGTTAGAGCTAGGTATGGTATGATAGGGTATTATTACTATTAGGATTAGGATTCATATTTATGATTAGGTATTTAGGCTTAAGATTAGGATAAGGAAGTATAGATTTATTTATGTAGGCTAGCTTAGGGTAGAGTAGATTATGTTAAGTAGGATTTGTTATTATAGGATAAGTTAGATTAGGATAGAGTAAGGTAGATAGATCTAGGGCACAGTTGGATATGATAGCTTAGTGTAGGGTAGGACAGGGTCATCAAGGTAAGGGTATTTTAGATTGAGGGTAGGGTAAGGGAGGATCTATGGTAGGATTAATATTAATATTGGTATCAAGACTAATTCTTAGGATTATGGTATATTAGCTTATGTAGACTAGCCTATGGTAGAGTAGGTTATGTTATCTCTAATGATTGTTATTGTAGAATAATGTAGATTAGGGTAGAGTACGGTAGGATAAGATAGATTAGTTTAGGGTGGCCTCGAGGAGGATAGGTATGGGAGGGAAATTTAGATTAAGGCTAATATATGTTAGGTTAGGTAGGGTAGAATGAGGGAGGGTAGAGTAGGTTATTTAGGGTAGTGTTAGGGTAGTGAAGAGATAGATAGGCTTGGGTAGGATCGTACATGATAGAATGGGGTAGATTGGTTGAGGGATTTAGTCTTAAGTTTATTGTAGTTTAGAATAGATTATAATCCCAAGGATCCAAAGGACATTTCATTGCAAAGAATTATCTATGTTATAGGAGTGGCATGCCTCACACAGAAGTAATCCATGAGTTATGTGGATCCATGTTAGGCTCCTACCCTAACCCCTATACTTTGAGGATACATAGGAGTATTGTATTTATTTATGATGCCATATTATTTGAATAAGGCATATTATATAGTTATATCATAGTTACTCAATATAAAATGATATATTTATTAATTAAGACACCCTAGGTGATTGACCTTGTTTAATAGTTTGACCATAGGTAGTTAGTGTTTTTTATATTGATCCACTATATAAATTAAAAATTGAAAATATTTAACTAAAATTCTTAAAAATAAAATAATTAAAATATAAATCATAATAAGGAGCTTTAATACTTAAAAATAAAATAATTAAATAATTAAAATATAAAATAATAATAATGAGCTTTAAAAAGAAAAATTTAATGAATAATAATTCATTTTAAGTTCAAAACTTAAATGCAAAAAATTAAATTAATAAAAAATATTAAAACTATTCTATACACTTAACCAAAATACTCTGAAACTAACTAAACAAAACTACTCTGAAACTAGCATAATCGAAGAAGAAGAAAATAAAATCATTTTTAAGATCAAAACTTAAATACACAAAATTAAATTAAAAAAAAAAACTAAAACTATTCTATACATTTAACCAAAATACTCTCACACTAATTAAACAAAACTATTTGAAACTAACATAAAACAAATAATAATAATTAGGCAGAGGCAAGTGAATCGGTTGGGTGCATTTTGGTTTGAGCAATATGAGAACTTGAGTGTTTGAAATGCCGAGAACCTAAATTTAATTGCAAATAACCAAATAATATGTTCAAAATTTAAATGTATTATTAAAAAATAAATAGTGGGAATAAATTGTCCATTAAATTAACTAAAATAAGAAAATAAATAAAATAAATAAACAACACCAACATTGAGAGATTCATGTATATCTGGAATTTCATTTCATTTGATAGAGCAGTTGGAGTGCGATTTGATTTGGTTAGAGAAACATAAGAGCCTCTACATTCTTGAACACGACTTGGATAACAGATTTGATTTGTTGAAGAGAGAAGGTTTTGAGAAGTAGGGATGATACCTATTCCACAAATGAAAATCCATTGAAATCAACTTCCTAGACTAGAAAGAACCAATCCCACATTGCCATCGTAACAAGACTACATAAATCAAAGTAAATTGCCGACATTAAAGGGATAATGTTAGTTTAGGGTGGCCTCAGGGAGGATAGGTAAGGGAAGGAAATTTATATTAAGGCTAAGATATGTTAGGTTAGGTAGCGTAGCATGAGGGAGGGTAGAGTAGGTTATTTAGGGTAGTGTTAGGGTAGTGAAGAGATAGATAAGCTTGGGTAGGATCATACATGATAGCATGGGGTAGATTGGTTGAGGGATTTAGTCTTAATTTTATTGTAAGGTAGGGTATATTATAATCTCAAGGATCGAAAGGAAATTTTAAATCAAAGAATTATTTATGTTGTAGGAGTGGCATGCCTCACATAGAAGTAATCTATGAGTTATGTGGATCCATGTTAGGATCTTACTCTAACCCCTATGCTTTGAGCATACTTAGGAGTATTGTATTGATGTAGCCATATTCTTTGAATAAGGCATATTATATAGTTATATGATAGTTATATTAATTAACACCTCCTAGGTGATCAACCTTGTTTAATAGTTGGACCATAGGTAGTTAGTGTTTTTTATATTGATGCACTCTATAAATTAAAAATTAAAAATATTTAAATAAAATTCTTAAAAATAAAATAATTAAGTAATTAAAATATAAAATAATAATAATGGGCTTTAATACTTAAAAATAAATAATTAAATAATTAAAATATAAAATAATAATAATGAGCTTTAATACTTTTTAATGAGAAATATTTAATAAATAATAATTCATTTTAAGTTAAAAACTTAAGAAAAAAATTAAATTAATAAGAAATATTAAAACTATTATATACACTTAGCCAGAATACTCTGAAACTAACTAAACAAAACTACTCTAAAACTATCATAGTCGAAGAATAAGAAAAAAATATCATTTTTAAGATCAAAACTTAAATGCACAAAATTAAATTAATAAAAAAAACTAAAACTATTCTATACATTTAACCAAAATACTTTGAAACTAACTAAACAAAACTATATAAACTAACATAAAACAAATAACAGTAATTAGGTAGAGGCAAGTGAATCCATTGGGTGCGTTTTGGTTTGAGCAGTAAAAGAACCTGAGTGGGAATTTCTTGTAACATATTTTGAATTGCCAAGAAGCCAAGTTTAATTGCAAATAACCACCTAATATGTTCAAAATTTAAATTTATTATTAGAAAATAAATAGTGGGAATAAATTGCCCATTAAATGAACTAAAATGAGAAAATAAATGAAATAAATAAACCGCGCGAATAGTGACAGATTCATGTATACCTGGAATTTGATTTCATTTAATAGAGTGGTTGGAGTGCGGTTTGATTTGGTTAGAGCAACAAAACAACCTCTGCATTCTTGAACACGACTTGGATGAGATATTTGATTTGTTGAATAAATCAGGTTTTGAGAAGTAGGGATGATACCTATTTCACAAATGAAAATCCATTGAAATCATTCTTACTAGATCAGAAAGAACCAATCCGACATTGTTATCCTAACAAGACTGCAGAAATCAAAGTAAATTGCTGAAATAAAAGGGATAAGATTAGTTTAGGGAGGCCTGAGGGAAGATAGGTAAGGGAAGGAAATTTAGATTAAGGCTAAGATATGTTAGGTTAGGTATGGTAGCATGAGGGAGGGTAGAGTACGTTATTTAGGGTATCGTTAGGGTAATGAAGAGATATATAGGATTGGGTAGGATCAATCATGATAGCATGGGGTAAATTGGTTGAGGGATTTAGTATTAATTTTATTGAAGGGTAGGGTAGATTATAATCCCAAGGATCCAAAGGACATTTCATTGCAAAGAATTATCTCTTTTGTAGGAGTGGCATGCCTCACACAAAATTGATCCATGAGTTATGTGGATATGTCATTAGAGGAAATTTCAACTCAAAATGGGCCTTCTAAAAAAAATTAATAAAATAATAGTTAAAATAATAAAATAATATTTATTAATTTTGGGGGAAAAAAAGAAAAAAACTACTTTTTTGTTTGTATTTTCGACATATCTCCCAGTGTTTTTACTCAAATTTCAATCGAAATAGCTTGTTGGATGTGGAATTAAATTCCACATCCAACGAGTACCCACTCAATATACTTTTGATGGACCTCGCTACCCCAAAAACAAGAAATACCTAAAAAAATGTGGTGGGTACTCGTTGGATGCGAAATTTAATTCTGCATCCAATGAGCTCTCCCGATCGAAATTTGAGTAAAAACACAGGGAGATATGTCAAAAATACAAAAAATAAATAAAAATTATGATACCTATCCCCAAATTTATATTAAAAAAGTTTTTAAGACCTATACGATATTTCAAATTTAAAGCAATTTCATTGGATAACACATGATGACCTGGAATTTGAGTTAAAGTTAAAAGGCCCATTTTGAGTTGAAATTTCCTCTAATGGTTAGGATCCTACCCTAACTCCTACACTTTGAGGAAACTTAGGAGTATTGTATTGATGTATGATGCCATATTCTTTGAATAAGGAATATTATCTAGTTATATGATAATTACTCAATATAAAATGACCCCCTAGGTGATCGACCTTGTTTAATAGTTGGACCATAAGTAATTAGTGTTTTTTATATTGATGCACCAGATAAGAGTAGAAGGTTGTATAATGTGATCAATATTTTTATTGTACTTAGAATTTCTCTTGGGATTTTACCCCCAAAAGAGGAAAGTGAACATTTCTCTCTCTTTTAGTCATCACTAATATAAGGTTTCTTTCTTATATTCTATCTATTTCTCTCTTGTATTTTTTCTTAGAAATGGTATTTCATCACATTCTGTTATTTTTCTCTATATATGGGGTTAATTACATTAAAAGTAGTATCAGAGAAACTCCTTGGTCTAGGAACACACAATTTTATTTTATTTTTAGGTTAATGACATGTTTCAACATCTTTAAATAACATAGAGATCTATAATTTATTAGATAAAACTATGGATGGGGAAGAATACACATAGTAAATACAAGTGGAGCCATCTTATTGGAATCACTTGTAACCATTATAGGTACATTTTCAATTAGTACTACATTAGAGAGCACATGTATATGAGATTTCACTTCTGTGTACTCTGAGGTATATTGGAGTCCCATAGGGTACCTAAAACCATATTTATATCATATGATTAACCATATTACTACTATAGTGGCATTGGGAACAATATTTGGAAAGATTGCTTGCTAGTACCTAGGTAGTTGGGTATTATTACTAAAGGTATGATTGATCCTCCTTAGTTAACAACCTAAGATATTGGGTTGGGACCTATTGTTGGACTCTACCAAATGTATCTAAGATCCATATCAGTTGCCACTCCCTTGTCCTTAGGAATCTAAAAAATATATCCTATGTTACAAAGGCCCAAAATTCCTACATTATTTGGAATATCAAGAATTTGAGAATGTTGTCAAAGCAATATTAGTCAAGTAAGAGTAATACTCCCATAGGAGTAGTCTTAGAAAAATAAAAAGTTGGATCCTTGTTCTAACTTATAGGATATTTGTCTTAAAAAACTCACTTATCCATTTTGATATCCATGGTACCACTCTCTAATAACATTTTTTCAATGGACCTGACCACACCATTGTGGATGACCTACCTCATCATGTTCTCATTCCCAAGTAATATTTTTTTGTGGAAACCATGGACACCATGACAACCTAATATAATACCATGCACTTTTATAAGAGACTTGACAACTTGGATTATCAATATTCAGTGCTTCAATAAAACTCAAACATGTTGCTACCTGATAGGATCAGGAGATTTCCACACTCCAGGAATCATTCACAACCCTACAAAATACACTGGCTCCTCTAGGGTGTATGAAATATAAGTTCATTCTTATACCATTTCAATTCCTCCCAATAGATAATCAATGGAACTAATCATATATAGAGATACATAGTGAGGAATATTCAAAGGTGGGAGGTTCACACCATAAACAACCCTTTCAGATCCTCACATCCATAAACCACCCTTCATTTATAACCATTAGAATCACTTGCATATAGTGGATAAGAACAAGTTTGATGGATATAACCCCTCTGGCTAGGTCACCTACATGGAACAATATTGTTCCCTCCATGGATTTATTGATGGTATGATGAAACTTAGAGTGGGGGTGTTGTGCTTGGAATTGAAATGATTACATTGGAAAGAATGGAATAAAAGATCCTATGGTCTCCACTACATACTGTAACGAACATAAATAGGATAATAATTAAATAAGGTTAATAATTAAATAAAATTACAATTGTTAATTATTATAGTAGTCACTATTAATGTGAAGGGACATAAATTTTCATTATGAAACTCTCAAGCCATATTAAAGGCGAGCTATGTTGTAATATCCTATCATCTTTTATCTATCCAATTATCAATATATATTTGTCCTATTAATGGCTTATCGAATATTCTAGGTGTTCTGCTAATATTGTTTGTGTGAAGTGAATAAATTGGTATCAGAGCTATACAGACCTTGGACTATATTCACTTCATTTGGTATCAGAGCTATACGAACCTTGGAAATTATTTACACTTAGTGTAAATTTAGTTTTTAGGGTTTCCCTAAAATATTAGACATTGTCCAAAAAAGAAAACGTAAAAAAAAACAAAACTAAAAGTTAAAAAAGAAAACATAAAAGTAAAAGAAAAAAGAGAGGGTAAAAGTGAAACCACACCTGGTTTCTTAAAGTGGGTTTGGGTTTGAATATAAAAGTGCATAATAATTACTAGTAAAGAGCAAGTGAGATTTGAACTTAGGTGGGGAATATAACACTCATTTCTCTCAACCACCCAATCTACTCCCATTTTACAAAACTTAAGGAAAAAAAATGCATAATAATTGCTACTCAAAAAACAAGTGAGATTTGAACTTAGATGGGGAAGGTAACACTCATTCCTCCCAACCACCCAATCTACTAGCATTTTACAAAAGTATTGGAAAAAAAATAAAAGTTAAGGACTAGAATTTGGAAGGTTATATATTATTTTATATAACTTAAGTTTAAAAATAATAATAAATAATATTATTATTACTTTATTAAAATAATAATTATTTTTGGAAAAAAATGGTTATTTAACCTAACAAGAAATAGTTGAAGAAAGTTTTTTCCAAAATAGACATATTGAGAATTATTACAGCTTTTGTATCTACCCTTCTAGAAGAAAATAAGACAAACGTGAAGTAGAAACATAGTCACAAACAATGGCTACTACATATTCAGAAATGAAGGCACAACTACAAACAACAATGGACGAGTTAGAACAATATAAGGCGATCAATAAAAGTCTACAAGCTAAGGTTGAGACGTAAAAGTTGTTGAAAGAGTGGAAATACGATGAGAACCACTGCTTATGGAATCAAAATTGGTAGCTAGAACGAACCATAAGAGATAAAAAGAAAATGTTATCTGATTAGGATAAAGAAATATCATGTTTAAAAATTCATAATCAAAACCTAGAAGACCAGATCGGAAAGTCAAAAAATGACAACAAATCACCATATGGATGCGATAATGAATTAGAAGAAGAAATAAAGCATCTAAACAAACTTATCATGGAAAAATACGTTGAATTGACACAAGTCCGAATGAAATTAGAAAATCAAGAAACTGAGTTACGTCATCATAAACAGCAAAAAGAAAAACTCCAGCTGCAGTATTACGACAGTAAGAAGACACATAAGTTAGAACTGACAAAAGTCAACAAGTTTTTATCAAGTCATTCCAAAGAAATTTTTATATTAAGTAATCATAACAAGACACTAGTCACAAAAATTAAAAAGTTGAAAAGTAGTCGAAAGACAGAACAATCTACGGAAGACATTGAAGGAAAATGTCTAGACAAACAGGAAATGTCTAGACAAACAGGAAGAAAATCATTGTATCAGAAGGCATAACAAAGATATTAAGGAACAACTTAAGAAGTATGAAGATAACAGAAAATCACATGTAGAAGTGGTTAAAAATTTTCAAAATGATAACATGCAGTTAGAAAACAAGTTGGAAAATATACAGAACGAAACCTTAAAACCTCAAGAGACGAAAATACAACTTTCTGCTCAGATCAATGCTCAAAAGATGACACTCGTAAAAGAAAATGACATTGTGAAAATTCCATATCGACACCCCAACCATAAAAATATATATTCTAAAAAGTGGGAAATGTTGAAAGATAACAGTACCATTGTGATCAAATCTCCTAATAATACATTAGTATGGAATGCCAACAATCCATAAAAAATCAATTTGGGATGGATTGATTCATGCACATATCGAAAGTTGTGCTCAACTCTTAGCAGTTTGTATCGATATGTCTCGTCAGTTGCGACACCACAAAAAAATGATGCAGAAACATTATAAGGATTTGAGGATAAATCCTTTCTAAGGAAGTGGCAATGTAATGAACATAAATAGGATAATAATTAAATAAGGTTAATAATTAAATAAAATAATAATTTTTAATTATTATAGTAGTAGTTATTTATGTGAAGGGACATCACTCTTCATTATGAGACGTTCAAGCCATATTGAAGGCGAGCTATGTTGTAATTTCCTATCATCTTTTATCTATCCAATTATCAATATATATTTGTCCTATTAATGGCTTATCAAATATTCCAAGTGTTCTGGTAATATTGTTTTTGTGAAGTGAATAAATATTCGCTTCACATACCATGGATTTAATTTGTTAAATCCATCTATTCTTGTTTTGAGAAAGATACTCACTAATTGGGGTGGTTGACCAAGTTGCACAAAAAAGGTTCATTAATAGACTTTATAATATCCTTTGATAAATTATCAATCTATACAGAGGGATCAATTGATTATTTTTATAAAACATGCTTCATTAGTGGCCTCAGGGAAGATATTAGAGAATTAGTCGAGATGAGAAAATTGAGTACCTAGTTGGAGGCCTCTCAATGAGCTCAAAAATAAGATACAATAATAAATGGAAAATAAAATATCCTCTTTCATGACATGCACTCACCCTTCATATGTTTCTCTCCCAAAGACCTTTACTGTTCAACCCCTGAAAATATACTGTATCTATCCAATACAAATGGTAGACCATCAATGACATGGCATCTACTATAATTGTGACCAAAAGTATTTCCTTGATCATAAATGTAAAGAACACAAATTATTTCGAAATTATGTCACCTCTTCCACCCAATCATAAAAAAACCACTATGGAAAATACCTTTGAGCTAAGGGTAGTTAACAATGACCCTATCATTCAAGTAGACATGGATCCCAAATATCATAAGGAATAACCCCTAATATGCTCAAACCATGAAACTTCTTAACTACATAAAGCACAAAAAAGTGATTATTTTATTTAATAACAGTAGCAACCATAATTTTATCCATAAGTGCATGGATAAAGAGTCCCGTTGCTATGTACACCTGGTGAAAATTCTCAAATTATGATAGTTAACGGAGTTAGGATGAAATTTGAAGACAATTGTGAAAAAGTGAAACTCCACTACGAGACCATCATACTTAAAAATCATATATTTGTTATCAATATGGGTGGTTGTGATATATTGTTGGGTAGATAATGGAAATGAACCTTGGGGCTAGTCAACATGGAACTAAAGGAATCATACATGATATTTACTAAAGATTATGATACACACACCCTCAAATGGATTTAGTCAGGATCCTAAGAAATCATCATCTCTTATTGTATGGAGAGAAATTTTTAAAGAAAGGATATTCTAGAAGTATTTATGAATTCAATTCCATACATGTTATGTATAGTCCCACAAAAGTAGTACACCTTTATTGGTAACAAGTTTTGACCAAGCATCAACCAGCACTTGAGACACTGATTGGCTAACCCTTGTCACAAGCAAATCATGATCACGATATTCCATTGATTCTAAGTAGTCAACCACCAAATGTGCATCCTTATAGTTACCCTTTTGCAAAAAATAATGAAATTTTAAATATTATTCATGAAATATTGGAGGTAGGTGTCAGACATACTAATAGTTTCCCTTGTTCATCACCAGTGAGAATTGGCCATTAAAAAATAAGTCACATGGTGCATGTTCCCAAACTTTCATGATCTTAATAAGACGGAAATAAAGGGCAATTTCCTAGTTCTAGTGATTGACGACCTCTTGGATGAGATTCATAGTGAAATTTTATTCACCAAACTTGACCTTCGCTTTGGATACCACCAAATTAGAATGACATAAGATGTCATCCACAAGACTAATTTCTACACACATGAAGGCCATTATGGCCCTTAGGAATTTGCAATTCCCCATACATAGCCCAAAGTATCATGAATAAGATATTTATACCCTTTCTACACCACTTTATTTTAGTGTTATTTGATTATTTCTTGATCAATATCACAAATTGGAAAGCACGCATAGAACATGTTGATAAATTACTACAACTACTCAAGGACAATCAATTATTTCTCAAGAGGTCCAAATGAAATTTTGGTTATTCCAATATTGAATACTTGGGTCATATTGCTAGTTAAAATGGGGTGCAAGAAGATTCCAAGAAAATTAAGGCTATCCAATATTGTACACAACCCAAAACACTAAAAATAGTATAGGATTTCTAGGGCTAATAGGTTAATACCAAAAGTTTGTGCAGAATTATGGGAAGATAGCTTCCCCATTAGAAACACTAATAAAAATTAATTCTTTGTTTTTATTGAGGATGAAAATAAATCCTTTTCATGTTTAAAATAAGTTATATGTATCACATCAGTCTTAGTAAAGTGTTATTTCACAAAGACTTTTGTAATAGAATGTGATGCATCAGACCAGGTTCTAGGAGTGATACTCATGTAATAAGGCATCCCTTGGACATTAATAGTAAACAATTTTGTGGTTATAATTGAGGTAAATCCACTTATGTGAAATAGACAATGGCTAGCCTTCCCACAGTTGAAACTTGGAACGCCTATCTCATTGGAAGACACTTTTAGAAAAAATCATCGTAATATGAATTATTTTTTGGAACATACGTTGTCATCTCTTAATAAGGAAAAGTGGGTCACAAAGATGCTAGAGTATGATAATGCGATCATCTATAAAAATGGCAAAAACAATGGTGTGGAATATGTTTTTTTTAGGAAATATGAAGTTGGATCTCTATTTTATTTATCCTTACGAATACCATAAATGTCAATAGAAGCATGATAGGAGTAGTTGAGAAATGTTGAGCTGTCTCAGCTCATAAAATGATTTCAAGAGTACTCCAATCCTTCAACTTTGAAACACATGATACTAGCAGTGTTGGATTCATCTCCTATAGAGAGTCATTAAATATTTCTAAAAACCTATGGATGAAATAAGAGATATTTGTTTTGGGTATGAATTAAAAAGGATATACATAATTTTTTGACTAAATGTGATACATGTCGAAGAAACAAGAGTGAAATAGTGAAGTCTCCAAGGGAATTGCATCCATTTCCAATTTGAAGTACTACTTACATTAACATATCCATGTATTTTATAGTAGGTCTTCCAAAAATATGCAAAAAATTAGTCAGGATGGTATTATTCGATTGAATTATGAAATATTCTCACTTTTATGGTCTACAACACTCATTTAATCCTCCCATTATTGTTCAAGTTTTTCTATATCAAAATTTTCAGCTCCATGGTATGCCCACATCCATTGTTTTTCCTGCACAAACCAACATTGTAGTTTAATATACATAGAATCTTTAGAAATAAATTTCTTTTAAACAAATCCCCCATTCACTAGCAATTTTTTACAAGAGATGTTCAAACTACAAGGAACCTAGTTGAAAATGACCATAACTTATCATCACCAAATGGATGGCTAGAAGTAGTCAACAAGTGTTTAGAATATTTGATATGTTTCGCATCAAAAAATAAACACTAAAGGGACAATTATTACCTATAGATTAATGGTAGTATAATTCCACTTATCATGATGCTACAAAAATCACCTCATATGAATTCATATATGGGAAGCAACCACCTTTATTGATTTCATATATATAATGGACCTAAACTGTGCATGTTTTGGATAATATGCTTCACAATCATGAAGCCATTATCCACACACTTAAGGAAAATTTGGTTGTCTCTGAATATCCTTAAAAACAGGTATATGCACATCACTTATAAGATTCCTTTGAAGTATGGGATCATGTGTTTCTTTGTATCCATCCCTATAAATAGACATATCTCTCAAATATAAAGGTTATTAAAATGGAACCAAAATTTTATGGCCAATTTGAAATTATACAATACATTGGATAGGTGGATTACAAATTATCCCTTCTAATGCACTCCAAGATCCACCCAATATTTAATGTTTATTTTTTGAAGAAGAATACGGAGAATAGTTTTCATGTTCAAACTACCTTACTAAAACTTGATGAAAAAGGTTCCATTTGGATCCATATAGAAGAAATTTTGTCCCCAAGAGAATGGCACTATCAAATAAGTTCTCATTCAATGGAAGGATATGTCATCAAAATATTATATTTCATCGTTGTCAACCATTTTTCAATAGTTTCCCCATCTCCATTCTTGAGAACAATGTTGTTTTTGAAGGTGGGGCATGTTAGGGTTCTACCCTAAACTATCTACTTTGAGGATACTTAGGAGTACTTTATTGATTTAAGAGTCCATGTTGTTTGAATCATGCCTATCAGATAGTTATTTGTTGGTTAATCATTGTAAATGGATCCCTTTATCAATTAAGACACACTAGGAGATTGAACCTCTTTAATAGGTGATTGGCCATGTTTAATAGTTGGACCACAAGTAGTTATGGTTTTCTCTATTGATGCACTATATATATAGAAGTTTGTGTAATGTGATCAAGAATTTTTATTGTATTTGAATTTATACTAATAGGAGGTCTCCCCTTTGAATATGCAAGTGAACATTGCTCTCTCTCTCTCTTTTGTATATCACTAATACAATGTTTTTTCCCCGGGCTCTAAGTATTTATCTCTTGTATTTTTATTCAACAATGGTATTCTATTTCTTTATTTTATTTCTTTGTAATTATAGGATTAAGCATAATAACATCCCAATGGATTCAATATATATGCATCACATAGAATATACATAAACCACTTATACTAC
>LPNX010651554.1:83368-168483 GCA_001517045.1 Pseudotsuga menziesii | reverse complement strand
TCTTATTTTATAGAAAAAATCGTAAAATGTATATGTTTTTCATTATAAATTGCTTAAAAATGTATGTTATTTTGTTAAATTTCAAAAAACACACTTAAAAATATAAATTAAAAATATTTTACAACAAAGATAATTCAAAGGCCCCAAAAATGTCTGAAAATGAAAATGTGTGATACTGGCATCAACCATTTTGGAAACGGGGGTAAAAATAGCTACTAAAATTAGGAGAGAGAAAAACGAGAACTGTGTCGAGTTCTCATTTCATAGTATAAGTGGTTCATACCCTATGAACCATACCCTACCCTTAAACTAAAATACACTTCCCTTAAATACCTTAGCCTACCATACACTGACCTATCTTATCCAACATTCCTTAGATGAATATACCCTATGTTATAATAACCTACCCTACCTCACCTAATATACTCTACCCTATGCTAGCCTACATAAACTAATCTACCCTTTCTTTTCGTAAGCATGAACCCTAATATTGATCCTACCCTAGCATATCTTACCTATCATATCCTAACCAATCCTATATATATCTTAACTACCCTAAATAGCTTATTATACCCTCCCTCAACCTACCCTACCTAACTCAACCTAGCTTACCCTTAATCTAAAATTTCTTCCCTTAAATACCCTACCATAACATATCATACATAGGGTAGTCTACCCTACTCTACCCTAACCTTAAGCTTAAATAAATAAGCCAATTTACACCAAATTATCCTATATAATCCTAGACAAGAATTTCTATATATTCACTACCCTAACACTACCTTAAATAACCTACTCTACCCTCCCTCATCCTATCCTACCTAACCTATCCTAACCTAACTTTAAACTTAAATACTTGAGCCAATCTACACCATATTAGCCTATGTTATCCTTGTTAAGAATATATATCTCCTAACTACCCTAATCAACTTACTCTAACATCCCTCAACCCACCCTACCTAACCTAAACTATCTTACCCTTAATATAAATTACTAGTTTATCCTACCTACCCTTAGCCCACCCTAAACTAACCTAACTTATCCAACCCTACCCTACCCTAATATATATTATTCTACAATAGCCTACCCTAGATATAATCTAATATACCCTATCATAGGCTATCCTACATAAGATAATATACCCTACCCTATCCTAACCTTAAGCCTCAACTCTAAGCCTACGAATGAATCATAATCCCAATATTAATACTAATCCTACCCTAGATCCTTCCTCACCCTACCTTATATACCTAAACTAACTTACCCTACATTAACCTATCTCAAACCATGCCCTAGATTAGTCTACCCCACTCTACCCTACTCTAACCTATCCAATGATAACCAAGCCTACTTAACCTAATATACTCTATACAAAGCTATCCCACATAAACAAATCTATGCATCATTATCCTAATATTCAGCATAAATCCATAAGACTAAATGTTAATCCTAAGAATCAATCCTAATCCTAATACTAATCCTACCCTAGCCTACCCTACCTAATTCTACCACTCCCCATCCTACCCTATATTAACCTATATTATCCTAACCAAGCCTAAATTATCCATACACTGCCACATCAATACCCTCCCTCACCCTACCCAACCCAACCTAATTTAACCTAACACACCCTTAATATAGAATACCCTTCCCTTGACTATCCCATCTTACCCTTCCATAGATTACCTTACATTAAATTAACTTATCCAACCATATCATAGATGAATCTACACAATTATACTATACTTACCCTACTCTAGCCTAATCTAACATATTCTACACTAACATACCTTACCCTAACATACCATTCCTTAGTTTAACCTTTGCCTAAATCCCAAAGCCTAAGCATGAATCCTAATCCTACCCTTTCCTACCCTACCTTATGCTACCCCACCCCAGCATACAATGCACTAACCTAACATATCCTAACCAAGCCACCTATTCCTATAGTACCCTACCATTACCCTCCATCATCATCGAACTAAAGTACCCTACCCTACCCAACACTAAGTTATCCTATCCAGCCACTCCCTAGGTCAGTATACCCTACTATAACCTATCTTACAATAATAAAGCCTATTTAACCTGATATACTCTAAGCAAAACTAGCCTCCATAAAAAAAATATGCTTCCTTAATATAATCTTGAAGCTAAATCCATAAGCCTTAACCTTAAGCTTAGGCATGAATCCAAATCTAATACTATTCCTATCCTATCCTACCCTACCTAATTCTATCCCTCCCTATCCTCCCCTACATTAACCCATACCTTACCCTACCCATCACAACCTAACCTAACCTAACCTAAAACACCCTTAATATAGACTGCCCTTCCCTTGACTATCTTATCTTATCCTACACTAAACTAACTCATCCAAGCTTTCCTTAGATGAATCTAAACTATTCTACTACTACCCTTCCCTTGACTACCTTATCTTACCCTTACTTAGCTTATCCTACACTAAACTAACTCATCCAAGCCTGCCTTAGGTGAATCTACACTATTCTACTAAGGTTACCCTACTCTAGCCTAATCTAACATATTCTACACTTCTTTATCTTAACCTTAAGCATAAATCACTAACCCTAAGCATGAACCCTAATCCTACCCTACCCTTCCCTACCCTACCTAGTCTAACCTTAATCCTATACCCTTTGGAGTAATTTCTTAGAAACCCTATGTCTAAGCCTAAATACTAATCCTAACCTTACTTATTGCATCTTAGTCTACCTTACCCTAGCTTATACTAACCTAACTTATTTATCCCTAGCTTACATAAATCTACGTTATCCTAAGCTAAACTACATATTCTAATCTACCCTACCTAAACTAATCTACTTGACTTTAGCCTAACCTAAGTTACATATAATAATATACTCTACCCTACCTATTCTAACCTTGATCCCACACCGTTTGGAGTCAATTTTAAGCCTCAACTCTAAGTCTAAGCCTAAATATTAATCATATCTATAAACCTTTTAATCATATCTGTAAACCTTTGATAACATTATCTTGCATTAAATGATAATATTTCTTTACATAAATTTATAACATAACCATACATAAATTTATGTACATTATAAACATATAGATTAGACCCATTTTATAACATTTAAGAAAAAATTACACATCCATTTTGTCATTGAATTACATAAATTCAAACAAAAAAAACTAAAAGTGTTCACAACTAGTTTAAGAGTTCAAACATACATTATTGGAATTCACACAAATAATATACACTCATACACATAAATAAAGTGTAAATCTCATCATAACAAAATATAAAACTCAAACTTATACAAACCTAACTTAGATATCCCTAGCCTACACAGATCTACATTATCCTAATCTAAACTACCCATTCTAATCTAACTACCTATTCTAATCTATTGTACCTAACCTAATCTAATTGACCTTAGCCTAGCATTTAACCTACATATACTAATCTACCCTACCCTACTTAAACCAACCTTAATCCTATACCCATTGGAGACTATTTTAAGCCTCAACCCTAAGTATAGCTTAAATCTTAACCATATCTATAAACCTTACATAACATTATCTTACATTAAATGATAAAATTTCTTTACATAAAATTATAATTTAACCATACATAACTTTATGCACATTATAAACATATAGATGAGACCTATTTTATAACATTCAAGAAAGAGCACACATCCATTTTCTCATTGAATTACATAAATTGAAACACATAAAACTAAAAAAATGTTCAAGCTTAAAAGTTCAAAGATACATTAATGAAATTCCCACAAACATTATACACTCATACACATAAAGAAAGTGTAAATATAATAATAACTATAAATCTCATCTTAACAAAAATATAAAACTTAAAAAAACACCTATTCTTAAAAAAATTACAATATCATAAACATTTAAAATACAACAAATACAAACAAAATCAATACACATATCTAAACAAATATAACTTATCATAATTCAAATTCAATAATCAATATAATAAATATAGGCAACACAATTCCATATCAAAATTAAGCAAACAAAAAAAATATTATAAAACCAAATAGCATTGCCCATTATACAAAATTAAATAAATAAAAATACATATGTAAGATGTAAATAACTATAAATCATGTGTAAAATAAGTAATAAATGATTTTAAATAAATATAACAAAGTAAAATAAATGTTAAGAAATACAAAATGAATATTGAGAAATTATAATTTGTTATGAATAAATAATATAAGAAGTCGCACATTGCACTACTTAAAACGAAGGTGAGGCCCCACCCGTACAAGTATTTGGAGGGATTTAATGCCCTCCCCAAAAAAATCATTTTATTAGTAATTATAACTTATATCTATTTTCAAATACATATTTGAAAACCAATTATTTTGCATGAAAAAACCTTATAATATCTATATATATATGAAAATCAATTCTTTATAAAATCCTACAATACAATACTATAAACAAATATTAAAAAATACGAATCCATATCTTAAAATATTATATATATATATATATATATATTCTTTTTAAACACAATTAAAATTTCCAACGCTACACCTACCTTAAAAAATATAAAGCCAATTAAAATTCCCAACGGTGCACCTGCCAATTAAAAATATGTGAAGACATTTACATATAAACCCTTGCATCAAGTGTATTCATTTATAAATAGAACTGTGTAAAAAACCTGCTTAAAAACAGCCACCTGTTATTTAAAAAGCTTTTAAAGATACAAGTTTTGTTTATAAATTAAAAATTAAAAATATTTAACTAAAATTTTAAAAATAAAATAATTAAAATATATAATAATAATGGGTTTTAATATTTTTTAATGAGAAAAACGTAATTAATAATAATTCAGTTTTAAGTTCAAAACTTAAATGCAAAAAATTAAATTAATAATAAATATTAAAACTATTCTATACACTTAACCAAAATACTCTCAAACTAACTAAACAAAACTACCCTGAAACTAGCCGTAGTCTTTAAAAAAGAAAAAAATCATTTTTAAGATCAAAACTTAAATTCACAAAATTAAATTAATAAAAAAAAACTAAAACTATTCTATACACTTAACCAAAATACAAAACTATCTGAAAATAACATAAAACTAATAATAATTAGGTAGAGGCAAGAGAATCGGTTGGGTGCGTTTTGATTTGAGTGGGAATTTCCTGTAACATATTTTGAAATGGTGAGAACCCAAGTTTAATTGCAAATAACCAACTAATATGTTTAGAATTTAAATTTATTATTAAAAAATAAATAGTGGGAATAAATTGTACATTAAATTAACTAAAATGAGAAAATAAATGAAATAAATAAACCACGCGAACATTGACAGATCCATGTATACCTGGAATTTGATTTCGATTGAGCGGCTTAATAGCCTCAACACAAGTTGGATAGAGGAGTTGGAGTGCGATTTGATTTGGTTAGAGAAACAGAACAGCCTCTGCATTCTTCAACACGACTTGGATGAGAGATTTGATTTGTTGAAGGAAGAAGGGTTTGAGAAGTAGGGATTGATACCTATTCTGCAAATGAAAATGAAAATCCATTGAAATCATTCTTCCTATATCAGAAAGAACCAAGCCCGCATTGCCATCCTAACAAGATTGCAGAAATTAAAGGGCTAAGGTTTCTACTTTCTAGGGCTTTTGATGAGAGCAGAGTAGAGCATAGCTAAGAGGGAATAGTAAGTAAAATGTTCCTGGAATTGAAGGCCATGGTGATTGGGAGAGAGCATTGATTTGCATATTGTACAATTGAGCAACAGAAGAGTCTCAACAAATCCAGAGCAGCGGGTTTCACCAGTGGTTAGACTCTGCTCATAGAGATCCATCGAAATGGATTCCATTTTCATTAACAAAAATTCCAAATCAAAACAAAACCGAACTCATTAATGAATGATATAGTTGAAAGGAAATGATTAGGGTTTCTGAGAGTAAAGAAGAGCATAGATAACCGATTAGAGAAAAGAATAATAAAACATACCTGATACCGAAGCCGAGCATTGATCTGAATGTTGAATAGTTGAGCTCCATCCCATTTCATTAAATTTCATTTGCTCCAAAGGATGATGATCCATTAGATGAAAGGATTAGGGTTTTGAGAGTACAGTAGAGCATAGATAACAGATTAGAGAAAAGAATAATAAAACATACTTGATACCAAAGCCGAGCATTGATCTGAATGTTAAATAGTTGAGCTGCCTCCCCCATATCATTAAATTTCATTTACTCCAAAGGCTAACGATCCATTAAATGAAAGGATTAGGGCTTCTGAGAGTAAAGAAAAGCATATATAACAGATTAGAGAAGATAATAATAAAACATACCTGATACCGAAACCGATGTTGATGTTAAATAGTTGAGCTGCCTCCCCCATCTCATTAAATTTCATTTGCTCCAAAGGTTGATGATCCATTAAATGAGAAGATTAGGGTTTCTGAGAGTAAAGCAGAGCATAGATAATAGATTAGAGAAAATAATAGATTTCATTTGCTCCAAAGGTTGATGATCCATTAAATGAGAGGATTAGGGTTTATGAGAGTAAAGCAGAGCATAGATAATGGATTAGGGAAAAGAATAATAAAACATACCTGATACCGAAGCCGAGCATGAATATCCATTTCATTAAATTTCATTTGCTCCAAAGGCTAATGATCCATTAAATGAAAGGACTAGGGTTTTCGAGAGTAAAGCAGAGCATAGATAACAGATTAGAGAAAAGAATAATAAAACATACCTGATACCAAAGCCGAGCATGAATCTGAAATGTTGAATAGTTGAGCTGCCTCCTCCATTTCATTAAATTTCATTTGCTCCACAGGCTGATGATCCAAATATAATTTCCTCCACTCGAGCCTCCTCTATCAGATATAGACTAGGACATAGGACAATACATACACTCAGTCACACAGACACAGACACAAGACCACACAGAGATTCAGATTAACACCCAATCACACAGAGACACCGGACCATTGATAGAGTACGACGGAGGAGGTAATGTTGAAATTGTATGAGATTTTAGGTATTTATATATATTCTTCCTTTCCAACGGATACATAGTTTTCCACCTTTGCAATGAAATGTTGCGGATGAGAAAATTTCGTTTCTTTCTCAATGAAGTAGGAACGAAAATCCCAAAAAGCAGTTGAGTCAGCTGACAGAAGCGTTTTTTTTGTTGTTGTTTTTCAGTTTCTATTCATGCTTTTTACCAAGAATTTAGCTCTGATTTTTGCCTGATTCACGCAGAAACTAATCCCTAGTGATATGAGCGAGCTCAAAATGCTGGAACAGACCAAATTGTATATAAGTTTAACAATCTTTCATAATTGTTAAACCTCTGGATAGGTTTACCAAAGAAATCCATAGAAATCAAGGGTTTCTGTGATTCTAATTTCAATTGCGTGTAAAAAGTTTATTTCATTAATGGTTGCTCTCTGCAGGGTATTGTAACCCAAAATCACAGAGAGATTCTGTTTCTAGTTTCTCTACATTGATCTTGATCGGATCAGGGATTTATGATTTATTTTAATAACTCTTCTATATCTAACAGAATTTAGATCTCTTCCTATATTGTATTTCTTCTCTGCAGTGTCGATTTAACAAAATAATATGCATTTGAATATTTATTTATAATTTGGAAATAGAGGTTTGTTTAATTAGAACAATTCTTACATCTCCTATGCATCCAACACAATTTAATACCTCTATCAGAAATCTTTTATTTAAATCTTCCATTTGAAACTTTTGTTCGTAACAAACATCCAACTTATTAATGAATATTCATTTTTTATAGAGCACATCTGCTTTTATACATAGAAAATTCTAATAGATTTGATCTATGGGTACTTTTGCATTGGCTTAACGGTGAAAATAATGATATTTAATAGAAATCGAAATAGTGGAAAGAATGATATTTAATAGAAATTGAAAAGGCACCAACTATCTTCCTAGAAAAGATTATGGAGAACTCCCAGAAAAATTTTAAAGAATTTTTATCCTATTTTAAGAATTTTCATTATGATTTCAAACTTTTGTTCTGAGAAGGAAAAATGAACTTTTATGTTAACCATCTTTTTTTTTAAAGAATTTTCTTCATGGTTTCAAACTTTTTTGTCTTGAGAAGACAAAAATGAAATTTTATGTGAACCATCGGTTCCATGGATAAAACATAAATATTCTAAATCTTGTTTGCAACATTGCATTAATACAATTATGTGTAATTAAAAGAATAATATTTTCCAATCTAGTTTTATGGCTTTTAATTTTATTTTTTATCATGTTATGTAATTTTATAAAATTGTCTTGTTTCCATATATAATGTATTGAGAATTAATATTTTATTCTTAATTTTGTTGAAAAATACTTTAAGTGTGAGAATTGAAACACAGATGGATCTAGGAGCCAAAGAAACTCTCACAATTTGCTATGGTTCACAAAACATGCATAAAATAGCTGAAAAATTGAAATTTACATATACACATGAAGTCAATAATGGATATTATTAACACTCTCCAACATGTAACTATGTTTGGAACTGATATATAGTACAATAGGGAAAAATAGTGAGGTCTTGGAGGACATGTGGAAGCATACAAATTTCAACACCAAATTTGATCCTCAACCCCCCTAGGTGGGTGGACAATTGAGCCTCCAACTCATCCCAAACGGTCATGAATGCATATGTGAATGTGTGTGAGGCATGTTGGAATGTGTGTGTAGGTATGGCAGGTGTGGGTGAGAACATGGGTGAGTGGGAGTGGCTCTAGGAGAGCAATAAATTCCCAAAATAGTCCAAAAACCACTCAAACCAAGAACTAACACCTCAAAGGAGTCAAAATTCATGAAAAGGGGGAAGGGGAGCGCATGCCTAGTTGACTGCAATCAATGTGGGAGCATGGGTTTCAAAATGATCAACCTAGAGTGCATCAACTGTGCATGATGATCAACTAGGAGCGCCTCAATTGTCATAATTGTCAATTTCCCTAAGTCTAAACCATAGGAAATACTGTATAGAAGTAAATAAATGTGTATAAGGTCTATGCCTAAGGTATTAAGGTGTATTATCATTCTAAAACCCCCCCTTAATCCTTACTTAGTACTTCTTAACCAAAAATATCATGGAGGCCTTGGCACCAAAGGCTCAAGTCACCTAGTACAACAAATTTTTTTATTTCTCGATAGAAACAAGGTAAGGAGGAAAACCACATGGGAACAAAACGTCTCCTAAAAAATGGATATGGAGCCAAAAATATGAAAGTTAATGGTATCCATAACCATACATCACCCACTCCAAGAAGAGATCTCACATAGGTGAAGGTATTCTCTTTGAAGCACTTAGTGAAAATGTCACCAATTTGCTCTGCAGATGGGCAATACTGCAAGGGTATCACCTGATCATTCACCAAGCTCCGGATGTAGTGCATATGTATCTCAATGTGTTTGGTCCTCTATCTCTACACTGGCTTTGTGGAAATATTGATTTCACTTTGATTATCACACCAAATGATTATGGGTGAACCAAATGCAACTCCAAGTTCCTGAAGAATACCTTGCAACCACGCACATTATGTAGTTGCATTCATTGCTCCTCTGTACTTGAACTGAGATGAAGAAAGGGAGATGGTGTGTTTTTTATTGCTTGAACAACATATGGCATCTCATTCTAGCATGAATAAATAAGATGAAGTGTATTTTATGTCCATGGGATTGCCAGCCCAATAAAAATCAATAAATCCAACTAGTTCTAGTGGAGAACTAGTAGCATAGTGCACCCCGAAGTGTTTGGTTCCTTACACATAATGAAGGATCCTCTTGGTTGTATTCCAATGGATATGATGAGGTTGCTGCATATATCTAGATACAACACCTACAACATATGCTAAATCGGGATAATAATGAGTAAGATACAACAAACTCCGGACTAGATGTCTATACAACAAGTTGTCCACCAATGGGGAGTCACCAACTTCACCTAGTTTGATACTAGAAAGGAATGGGTACTTGGATTCCTTACATTCAGCCATCTTAAACTTCAATAACAGGTCTGAAGGATGCTTTTGTTGTCTGAACTTGATTCCTCTTTCAGATTGCTCAATTTCCAAACCAAGAAATTGCCTCAACAATCCAAGATCAGTCATTAAAAATTCAATGTGCAATGAGGCTTTAATTGACCCAATTTCTTTGATGCAACTACCTGTAATCAAAATATCATCAACATAGAGTAAAATGACCTGCAATAAATCACCAACATGCTGTAAATAAACATTAGGATCATATTTTCATATCTCAAAGCCAAGTGATAGCATAAAATTTCCCATCTTGGCATACCAAGCCCTTGGGGCTTGCTTGAGGCCATAGAGTGACTTCTTTTTAATGTGCATACAAGGGAAGGATCCTCTTGGAAACTTTCAGGTTACTGCATATATATATAGCTCATCACAGAAAATGCATTTTTGACATCCATGTGGTGAACCTCCTAGTGTTTGCTTGCAACATATGGCTAAAATTAGCCTGATAGAGTCCATCTTTGCAACCGGTGCAAATGTCTATGTATAGTCCACTCCTTGGACTTGAGAGAAGCCTTTGGAAACCAATATGGCCATATATTTTATATCATACCCATCAACATCAACTTTGGTCCTATAGACCCATTTGCATTGCTAGCTTCCTCTCGGGAAGCAAAGGAACCAATTTCCAAGTCTCATTTTCTTGTAGAGAGTTTAACTCTTCTTGCATGGTTGTTTTCCATCTTGGGTCATGAGAATATTACTAATATGATTGTGGATCAGATCCAACCATCATGAAGCAATGCTAAAAAAGAACAACTTCGCTTGCAAATGAAGCAATATGAAATTGTGGATCTAGTGGATTGACAACTAAATCCCCAATAGCTTCTATGGTTTTCTCATCCCATTTAGGCCAAATGGGTGATCCATGACCATCATCATCATCTTCATCCATATTAGAATCAGAAATATCATAAACATCAGAAGAATATTCATCACTTACATCATCTTGTGGTGAAGTGGATGAGCATTCCCTCGGTACTTCATAGGGGTCTCTTCCTCTAGGGGAAAACATGTTGTTTTCTAGTGAGCAAATCCATGCGGCATGATTGAAGGTTGAGGAGAGTGAGGGGATTTGAATTTGGTGGTGAGGAGATGTTGGTATGGTATTATGGGTTGGCATAGTTTTACTAGTTGTGGTCTTTCAGGCTCTCGGTCTTTGACTGAGAGGTAAGTTGGGTAGAGAGTTGTCCCTCACACCTTGTTTCGTGGTGTTGTTGTTGATCCTCGAGTAAGATGTAGGGGCTATTGCTTCAATTAAAAGTAAGTATTGGAAAATTCACTTCATTACATCGATGCCTTGAGCCCCTATTTATTCACGTTGATTCATTACATCTATGCCTTGAGCCCCTATTTATTCACGTTGATTCTATTATTAGTTATGTAGTTAAATTAAAATAAGTTTGTTAATATGGATGCCATTTCAACTCAAATTACATTTGTTACTAAAGTAAATGATGTAAATTTATATGTGTAGATAAATCTTAATAATTTATTTCTTTCTTAGATGGACTTTACAATATTACTTTGATACCTATGAACATTAAATTATTCTCTAGTTCGTTACTTTATCATTTTGAATTTTTGTTTCTTTATCATTTTGAATTTTTGTTTGGACCATGGGGTTAAACAAAAGGCCGATCATTCATGTTGTCCACTCATTGTGGCTTCTTCAAGTTTGTATCAACTTATGATTTTAATGGTTTCATGGGACACCCTGGAGACATATCTCATTAAACAATTAAATATTTAATTTTAAGAAAGAGTATAGGAATAACACAAGAATTAATGTAACAACGTTGTATGATTATAATTACATGTAACATTAATGTTATGATACATGCAACTTGTAAAGATATATTTTATTTTATTAATATATATATTAAAATTAATACTATATATATTAAATATTATTTATACTTGAATTTTTTACTTAAATTTTTTTTTTTTAAATTAGAAATTTGAAACCAATTATGAGTCTATAAAACTTTAATTAAATAAAATAACATTCACTTACATCATTGTAAATCCTAACCAAGACACCAAATATGGAAAGCTTTCTTATATAAGTTTGTTTTAGGGTTTGAAGAGTGGGAAACTTCTACTCCTTTTTTATTATTTTTTTCCATTTTTTGCTATGTGTGGGTCTAGGCCGGTTTAGAACATAACTCTTGAATCAACTAGTATGATTGTTTATGTACAAAACCAACTAGATAAGTATGAAACATGATTTGGTTCAAACGCGAGTTAGTTTTAAATTAAGGTTAAACATGTTGAACCATCTAGTTATGGTCCCTATTTATCGAGTTTAAAAAAAATAAAACACTTCTTAAACCCATATATTACTCATCCCTTTCACCCCTCATGTTTATTGCTTATAATACACAATTTGAATATATGAAAAATGCACGTGAATATGAGATTGTTAACAACACATGTGTTTTAGTGGAGATGTGTGTGCAAGAGGAGAATCCATGTTGTATTTCCCTAACAGAGGAGGAAAAAATATTAACAAGATTTCTAGGGAGGAATTTTGAAGTGGATCTAGGTGGAGGAGAAAACCATAATGAGGTTTATGTGTAGGGTTTCTATAGTCACGGAGGAGGGCACGCTCCCCAATTACTAAGTAATCTAAAAATCCTCTCCGCCCTTTCATTATAATTTAATATAATTTTAAGTACCCCAATATGAATGGACTTTTTAAAATGTTGTATAATTAACAACCCTTGTGCACTCTTCCCACTAAGGCGGTAACTATTTCACTTGCATAAGATAATACAAGACACCCATTTGCACCCAACAACTATTTGCTAATTATATTAAAATATAACATGACATTGCACCACATTGAAAGTTGTTCTCAAACATGAATTGCAAACTATCACTGAAGATCATTACAATATAAACAACACCCAAGTTATAGAAACTATATGATCATTGACCTGAAAACACTAATCCTTTTATCTCTACCTCTTAAAATAAATGCAACCATGTTGTCAAAAAAATAAACCCAAATGAATATCGTTGGGACACATAAGTTGAAAAACTGACACTAAAAAACACTTGTGTTGTACTAAGATCTAGTATGATGCTTAGTTATCAAGTTATATTATAGAACAACTTCAAATGTTGTGGCAATTAGCAAAAATATTTGTGAGTCCATCAAAAACTTATTGGAAACCTTCAGCTGATAAGGCAAACAACTAGCTAGCGAGGCCCTAATGGGCGCTCACATGAAGTTGGTTCCACTTTTTATTGCCACTTAAGAAATCAGAAACGCACTTCCGAAGTGTAAATTGAGAACTCATACGCGTTATTGATGGTAGTTCGGAATAACCCAAGCCCAAACACAAGGCTAAGGTTAGTAAGGAAGTATCGCATATGAGTTCTGTAAAAGTTAAATATCGCATATGCGATATATCTCATATGCGATATGGAAAACAAAAAAAACAAAATAGAGGCCGCGGGCCTCATTTCTCATTTGCATAGCGACGTTTCGGGAGAGCAATAAAACGCATAGGCGATAAACCGCACAGGCGATTTGCATTTCACCATTTAAAGGTCGATTTGGAGGTGGCTGTGGAGGTGTCTTGGCTCCAATGGCAGGTAACTACTCATATCCATTACAAATTGTTTTCAATTCTTTATTGTTTTTGTTAATTTCATAGTTTTTATAATTGTTTAAAACAAATTTAATAAAAAAAATTGAATTAAATCAAAGAATGATAAATTAAAACAATTTGTATTTTTTTTTTACATCTTAACAGATAATAGAAATGAGCAAGATAATGTGGAAAATGAACCCACTAATAACCCAAAATCTAACCCAAACATGAACCCAAACCCAAACCCGAAGGGGGAAGAAGATCGAAACTCACAGATTCTGGCGCGTTTGGCATCATTGAGGCGCCTTAGCTCATCTATTAGAGGGGGGGATCATTTGAGACAATCTTTAGCCAATGCATTGGACACAATAATAAACACAATTGCTAATGCCCGAGGAGATCTGTACAACATTAGCTCATAGAGAGAATCCAGGAGGCAATACTACTCAGATGGTTTGATTTATAAAGACATAAAAGACCTAAGGATTACAAAAAACCAATTATTTTCATTATTCTGGGACCCTAGCACCAGATTGGTTCCACCCACCAGCCAAGCACACATTTCCATAGATTGGTGCGTGGAACCAAATATCAAGGCTAATTGGATGGATCATTGGTATATCGTCTTCGATGAAGACCATCATGGGAATGGGGACATCCCATTTTATTTCCTTAGGAAGTTGTATGCAGAATTCATCCTAGGGAAACATGTTAACTAATTCGATATCTTAGGATTCTAGGGTGTTGGTCATGGGATGCCCAAAGATAGGGAAGGGGCCATGATGGATCCTAACCATGTGCCATGCCCTCCATGCACACCAAAACCCCCTTGGCTATATCCTCCTACGGGTCTTGTGATTGATGATACACAGGAGGCCTTATTTGACTTGGCAGATATATTACTTCAGCATGGGATTGATGTCCAAGGCAATGTATGCCAAGGGTTTGGCACTTCTAAGGCCGACCCATCGCATAGTAAGGATCCATCTACAGATCACATAGGAGACACAGAGCGTTCAGAGCGACGTGTTACTCCACACCCTTGCACATCGTGTGGAGGCATATGCTATGGCCCTACTTCAGACTTATGGGATGATAGATTACTTAGATTTGTAAGTAAAAGTCATTTTTTTAATATTATATTTTGTTTCATATCATAATTTTCAATTGTTTCGCAATTTATTTCTATTTAATTATCTAACAAAATATGTGAACAAATATACAGCTGATGTCCCATGGCACACCATAGTCGCATAGTCCACCGATCAATGTTGAGAACATTGATGTTGCTATCAATATTGCATATGGGTTTGGTTCTTCACCATTAGCGGTAAGAACTATACTTGTTAATTTGTCAACTTTATTTACATATTTATAGTAGAGATTGTAATATTCAATACATCCTAATTTTGATACAACATGTTTTATGCAGGGTGATTAGGATGAGTACATTGAATCCTAGCCTAGTCCCTCTCATGCAAAGGTAGATTCCTAGACACAGGTATTATTTTAAATATGCTTTTAATTATGTTTTGCTTTATTTGGAAAAATCATTTTTCGTCCATCATGTATATGTCTTGTTTTCTTTGTATTATTTGACATTGACATATGTTACGTAATGCAGGCATCCATTCAGCCATTGGTGCTTGAAGAGCACCAAAGAGAGGTTGTTTCCAACCCACCTCTTCCCCCGCACTGGGTACATGTATGTTTCGCTTTCTTTGAAAACATCATTTTACGTCCATGTAGTATATATGTCTACGATTATTTTTATTATCTAAATTTGACATATGTTATTTTATGCAGGCTTCTATTGAGGCACCGGTTCTTGAAGAGCACCATATTGATGACCCACCTATGACGAGACAACAGGTACATTTATGTATCACTTTCTTTTAATTGTGATTTTAATGATTCAACATGTACTTTTTTAATTTTTTGAAATTTTCTAAATGTATCTTTATCCTTTTGTACGTAGGAACGTGAGTTTGATTAATATGTTCAAAAAGTGAGCTTCTTCGCTAGTACAAGTGGAAGTCCTTTTCTCTCATTGCTAGTTAATCGATCCACTGGTTACACACCTCCTCACGTCCCCCATGTATATTTATACATTGCTACTCTTGCTTATATTGCTTTTTGTACATGCAAGTATCTTTTTCCTTGTTGCCCCCATTGTTATGTCTCTTTTTCTTTGTAATATCTGACATTGACATATATGTTACTTTATGCAGGAATCTATTGAGACAGTGGTGCTTGAAGAGCACCAAAGCGAGGTTGTTGTCGACCCGCCTCTGACGAGCTAGAAGGTAAGTTTATGTATCGCTTTCTTTGTACGTTTATGTATGGCTTTCCCTTATCTGGTTCTTTCTCTTTGAACATTTTTGTAGGTTTATGTATCACTTTGACATATGTTACTTTATGCAGGAATATATTGAGATAGTGGTGCTTGAAGAGCACCAAAGAGAGGTTGTTTTCGACCCACCTCTTCCCCCCCGCCAGGTACATGTATGTTTCGCTTTCTTTGGAAACATAATTTTTTGTCCATGTAGTATATATGTATCTGATTCTTTTTATTATCTGAAATTGACATATATGTTACTTTATGTAGGCTTCTAGTGAGGCACCGGTGCTTAAAGAGCACCAAATTGGTGACCCAGCTCTAATGAGCCAAGAGGTACATTTATGTATCACTTTCTTTGTATGTTTGTGTATCATTTTCTCTTATTTGGTGCTTGAAGAGACCCAAATCGGTGAACCGCCTCTTCCCCCCCAATGTACATGTATATTTGTTGACATTGGCATATATAATTTTTTATGTGGCTTGATAGTGAGCAAGTGGTGCTTGAAGAGCACCAAATCAGGGTCATTGCTAGTGAGGCACCATGACCCACCATTACTTACTCACGTACAATAAGTAAAAATGTTATATTGGTTTTGGAATTTGAACAAATGTACATAGAATTTTTATAGGTTGGTAAACTAACTTACAAATTTTGGTTTTTCTGCAGTCTCCACTGATGCGACCTATCCCTCTTATTCAGCAACGGGGATCACCAGTGAGCAGTCGAAAAAGAAATCTAGACTTCTCCGAAGAGATTGGAAGTGGCAGCGAAAGGGGGGATAACTAGAATAAATGTATAGGGGAGATACATATATGTAAATTTTTGTTTTTATACACACAGATGTAGATTTTGATCCACTATTTTGTATTATGGCCATGTGGCATGCCAATTTTTGTAACATTATTTCTATACATATATAATATAAATCAAGGTTCAAATTTATACATATATGGTTGACTTGATCTTGGAACATGATATGGTTGGCTTGATCTTCGAACATGATATGTGTGGTTCACCTATGTGATATAATGATATGTGTTATTCACATGTGTGCTAACTTAAGAATTTCCAATACTTAAAGGAAGAATTTATGACTCATCAACTTTTTAACATTATGGCTATCCTCATCTTTTTAACATCATAACCATACCATACACTACCTAAATTACATATACACTAACATCATAACACTAATTCATGCATGCATGTGTAATATACCATATCATACCCTACAATACCCTATGATACTAACATCATACCATACCATACCCTAGAATACTAACATCATACCCTACAAACCCTAGTTGGTTTTCAATATGTACATACATCCATGTATTTCTAGTTCCATCTCATAACTTGTAAAGAGGTCACTAAACCATAGTTCCATGTCATAACTTGTCAACCCTAGTGATAGCATCCAAATTGGTGTTCATGAAACCCTAGTTGGTTTCCAATTTGTACATGTCCATGTGTTTCTAGTTCCATCTCATAAGTTGTAAAGAGGTCACTAAACCATAGTTCCATGTCATAACTTGTCAACCCTAGTGATAGCATGCTAATTGGTGTTCATGAAACCCTAGTTGGTTTCCAATTTGTACATTTCCATGTGTTTCTAGTTCCATCTCATAACTTGTAAATACCTCACTAAACCCTAGTTCCATGTCATAACTTGTCAACCCATGCAAAGTGGTGTTCATGAAACCCTGGTTGGTTTCCAATTTGTACATGTCCATGTGTTTCTAGTTCCCTCTCTTAATTTGTAAATTGTTCACTAAACCCTAGTTCCATCTCATAACTTGTCAACCCTAGTGATAGCATGCAAATTGGTGTTCATGAAACCCTAGTTGGTTTCCAATTTGTACATGTCCATGTGTTTCTAGTTCTGTCTCATAACTTGTAAATTGCTCACTAAACCCTAGTTCCATGTCATAAATTTTCAACCCTAGTGATAGCATGCAAAGTGGTGTTCATGAAACCCTAGTTGTTTTTCAATTTTTACATGTCCATGTGTTTCTAGTTCCATCTCATAACTTGTAAATTGCTCATTAAACCCTAGTTCCATGTCATAACTTGTCAACCCTAGTGATAGCATGCAAATTGGTGTTCATGAAAGCCTAGTTGGTTTCCAATTTGTACATGTCCATGTGTTTTTAGTTCCATCTCATAACTTGTAAATTGCTCAATAAACCTTAGTTCCATGTCATAACTTGTCAACCCTAGTGATAGCATGCAAAGTGGTGTTCATGAAACCCTAGTTGGTTTCCAATTTTTACATCTCCATGTGTTTCTAGTTCCCTCTCTTAACTTGTAAATTGCTCACTAAACCCTAGTTCCATGTCATAACTTGTCAACCCTAGTGATAGCATGCAAATTGGTGTTAATGAAACCCTAGTTGGTTTCCACTTTGTACATGTCCATGTGTTTCTAGTTCCATCTCATAACTTGTAAAGAGGTCACTAAACCATAGTTCCATGTCATAACTTGTCAACCCTAGTGATAGCATGCAAATTGGTGTTCATGAAACCCTATTTGGTTCCAATTTGTACATATCCATGTGTTTCTAGTTCCATCTCATAACTTGTAAATACCTCACTAAACCCTAGTTCCATGTCATAACTTGTCAGCCTAGTGATAGCATGCAAAGTGGTGTTCATGAAACCCTTATTGGTTTCAAATTTGTACATGTCCATGTGTTTTTAGTTCCATCTTATAACTTGTAAATTGCTCACTAAACCCTAGTTCCATGTCATAACTTATCAAACCTAGTGATAGCATGCAAATTGGTGTTCATGAAAGCCTAGTTGGTTTCCAATTTGTACATGTCCATGTGTTTCTAGTTCCATCGCATAACATGTAAATTGCTTACTAAACCCTAGTTCCACGTCATAACTTGTCAACCCTAGTGATAGCATGCAAATTGGTGTTCATGAAAGCTTAGTTGGTTTTCAATATGTACATACATCCATGTGTTTCTAGTTCCATCTCATAACTTGTAAAGAAGTCACTAAACCATAGTTCCATGTCATAACTTATCAACCCTAGTGATAGCATGCAAATTGGTGTTCATGAAAGCCTAGTTGGTTTCCAATTTGTACATGTCCATGTGTTTCTAATTCCCTATCTTAACTTGTAAATTGCTCACTAAACCCTAGTTCCATGTCGTAACTTGTCAAGCCTAGTGATAGAATGCAAAGTGGTGTTCATGAAACCCTAGTTGGTTTCCAATTTGTACATGTCCATGTGTTTTTAGTTCCATCTCTTAACTTGTAAAGAGCTCACTAAACCCTAGTTCCATGTCATAACTTGTCAACCCTAGTGATAGCATGCAAAGTGGTGTTCATGAAACCCTAGTTGGTTTCCAATTTGTACATGTTCATGTGTTTCTAGTTTCCTCTCTTAACTTGTAAATTGCTTACTAAACCCTAGTTCCATCTCATTATTTGTCAACCCTAGTTGGTTGAAAATTTCTAGTTCCCTCTCTTAAATTGTAAATTGCTCACTAAATGTATATTAAACTAAATGTAATTAAATGTATATTAAACTAAAAACATCAAAAAAATGTAAATTTCAACAACTCAAGAGCATGTTATTTTTTGAATTCTATTTGTTGGTGTCTAAAGACACCATTCTAGGCACCTCCAATGTGCCATAGATGGTTTTTGTATCCTCGGCACATGAAAGGCTAGACATTAGTAACATCATAAGAAAAAAAAGAGAACCCAATGAAAATGTGCAAACATGACTTATAGATAACTCACCCGAGGTTGTACGATATTTTTTATAGTGTCCAGTATCCTATGAATAATATTATGTCTGTGAATGGTGTCAGTCAATCACATGTTTATTACATTGGGAATAAACTAAGGCTATATAATTGAAATTGTGCTTCAGAATTCACTTTAAAGGTTAAATAATGCACCCGACAATACACTCATACAAGCAGGCCATCTGGTCATCTCTGGTGCCGATGGTGTCCATCAATATTTCGTGCTCTATATGAGGTAGCAAGAATCATACATGTGACCTATTTTTGTAACCAAGTGTGCACAACTTGATGTTTATACCAAGTAATAGGTTGGTGAAGTGGTATACAATAGCTCCTGGTCTATAATCCTGATATACATACCCACCCTTCCTTTTATATTGTGCTGCAAGTCTCAAGTACTCCCCTTTTATAACCATCAAGTCAGTTAGGAATTCAATATTTTCATCATCCGTAACAGGTTCGAGAATGGTTTGTTTCCCATCTAAGCAACGTGCCAACCAATAGTCAGAACCCCATTCATTATTTATTGGGGAAATCACTGCATATATCTAACCCGTGAAAGGAAATAGGTCGAGTTAACAATACATTTTTAAAATAAGGTCTTGCATTTCTAATTTCTACATAAATTAAATTCTACATAGGTTGAGTAAACAATACATAAATGCATTTTCTAATTTAGGTACTACTGATGTACCTTCTTGTATGAGATCCGATATGTGATCATAGTCTGTAGAAATATGTGTCTGATCATCTTCCAAATGGTCTATTTCATTAACCCCATTGAAATTGGTGCCAAGTGTCACTCGATCCCATGTATCAACGGTATATGTATACTCACAATCATCCCATTCATCGATGCTACAGGAACTGCAAAAGCAAGCCTTCAATCTTGTCCAAATTCGTAGGGCCGAGTTGTCTGAGCTTCTAATTGAATGAAATTGTCGATTTCAATTGACTATGTTCACCTGATGTGTTTGTGATCGGTCCATATTTGTCACCTCCCAAAATATTCTTCGTACTAGGTGTTTCATTGTTGCTTGTTCTCCCATGACAGATGCACACCATTTCACTATAGATGCAGCGTCTTGAAGGCGAGCACCTGTAAACTTCATATCTTCCCTTAGAAGGGCCATTTTAATGCATGCACTAGCATCATTGTGCTCTCCTTTTCCATGACCAATTTCAAAGTAGTTCCATAAATGTGGAACCTTGTATTTTATGTGCAACAAACACAACCATTCAAATACACATGCATTCTTGAACTGTCCAGCACAACCATCTCACCAAATGAAATGACGATAAAATGGTATATCCATAGCTATCACATGATCATAGAATAATTTAAAGCAATGTTGCATGTAATGAATGTCATGGGTCCGGTCGTCACTTATGTAGAAGTGACTTTCTTTCAGTATCACATGTTTCTTTTCATTGCTATCTGGCCCATGTCAATACGTGATATGCACCATTATGCTCACCTGATTTGAGTGATAGTATTGAATTTGTATTTCATTTTGTGGTTGTAGGTGTAATTTTCCGCAAAGTCAACCACTGATAGTATTTTTCCGAGAGGGAAGGTGTCCCGGCATATTTTGAATTGCTCATCTTGCCACTGTGCCATATCAACATGTTGAATGTACTGTTGGATCTTTCCACAAAACTTTGAAATAAAATCACATACTTGCACCTGGTGTAAAAAAATAAACAGTGTTAATAAACCACTTAAAAAAATGTGTACATGAATATTAATATGTCAATATTCAATCATTTACCTGTGAAGTCACCAATTTAATCTTCCTACATTTTTTCCCATCATGTAGCTGATATGTCTCATACTGATAGTTATTCTTATCGACAATTGCATTCCTAAATGATTTATCTTCACTTTCATAGGTGCAATCAAATTATAATGATAGCCCACCACAATTGTTGCAAGAACCGTCTACACATTGTTTTCAGTAATGTGTCTTCCCATCTTGCCTCAAACACATTATGCTATGGATGAAATCTCTAGATGACATTGGCGGTACTGTACTTGAGCATTCTTGCACATGATTAGGATGCAAAAAAAGATGTATATGTGCAAATGTATGGTAATATAGATCAAACTCTATGTGGTATCTACAACAACAAGTGTTCCGGATGGTATTGATTCTAACATACCAAGGCTTGCATTTTTCAAAAGATCTTTGTCCGAGCCTTAGCTCTACGTGGGCAAACTTAAACATATTGAACAATTGGGTTTGTGTCATGTCAAGATAATGTTTAACATGAGGTTCATTGTTTCTAGAACCCCTATAATGTTTTAACACATCCTTTGTGTTAGAAGGCCTAGTGTTATCATGCCAAAACGTGTGCACTAGGCCCTTCAGTGCTTCGACTAACTTCATGTCTAAGCACCTTCCTCGCTGAATTTCGACCTCTATTACGTACATTCCCCATTGAAATCCACCCAAACCTGTACAAAACTATGGAATTATGTAAGTAATGATTAAATTGCATGTTGAACAATTCTCTGTGCACGGGTTCAGAAGAATTATGTCTTTTGCTACAGTAAACCTTGCCCACAACACACAACCCAACATTTGTTATATAACACATATCGCATATGCAATTTAGTGCATATGGGATATATCACATATGCGATTTAGTGCTCACTAAATAAGCAACTTGACTGATCTATGCTTATCAAATATTAAAATATTAAATATCAAATGCATATCAAACTTGGACTGAAATATGTTAAACTTCTATAACCTTACAATGGATCCCATACCAATGGCTAAGACCTCCAAACCTATCCTTGGACCATGGTAGTGTCTATGATGATGATGATCACGAATAGTATGACTATGACGAAGATTGTTATGAGGATGATGATGACTATGATGGTGATTATAATGATGACGATGATGATGATGATGATGATGATTAGGATGATGACTATGATGATGAGGATGAGGATGATGATGATGAGCAAGAGGAGGAGGATGACTATGATGATGATAATGAGGATGAGGGTGATGATGATGATGATGATGATAAGGATGACGATTATGATGATTATGATCATGATGGCGATGATGATGAACAATGATGGTGATGGTGATGATGATCATGACGACGACGACGATGAACAATGATGGTGATGATGAGGAGGAGGAGGATGATGACTGTGATGATGATGATGAGGATGAGGGTGATGATGATGATGATGATGATGATGACCATGATGATGATGAGGAGAATGAGGGTGGTGATGGTTGATGATGATGATGATGATGAGGACTATGATGGTGATGATGATGATGATGATGATGAGGATGAGGATGGTGATGGTGATGATGATGATTATGATGAGGATGATAATGGTGATGATGATGATGAACAATGATGGTGGTGATGATGATAAACAATGATGGTGATGATGGGGAGGATGATGACTATGATGATGATGATGATGATGATGATGACCATGAGGGTGATGATGAGGATGAGGATGACGAGGATGAGGATGATGAGGATAATGATGGTGATGATGATGATGATGATGATGATGAGGATGGTGATGTTGATGATGATGACGATGACGATGATGACGACGAGGATGATGACAGTGATGATGATAATGATGACAATGATGACAATGACGATGAAAAATGATGGTGATCATGAGAAGGAGGAGGAGAATGACCATGATGATGATGATGAGGATGAGGGTGATGATGATGATGATGATGATGATGATGATGATGCAGATGGTGGTGGTGGTGATGATGATGATGATGATGATGAGGATGATGATGGTGATGATGATGATGATGATGATGATGATGATGAACAATTATGGTGTTGATGATGATGAACAATGATGATGAGGATGAGGGTGACGACGATGATGATGATGATGATGATGACCATGATGATGATGATGAGGATGAGGGTGATGATGATGAGGAGGAGGAGGAGGAGGAGGATGAGGATGATGAGGATGATGATGGTGATGATGACGATGACGATGATGATGAACAGTGATGGTGATGATGAGGAGGAGGAGGATGATGACCATGATGAGGAGGAGGAGGATGAGGGTGATGAGGATGATGATGATGATGATGATGATGATGGTGATGATGATGAGGAGGAGGAGGATGAATATGATGATGAGGATGAGGATGAGGGTGATGATGGTGATGATGATGATGATGATGACAATGAAGATGATGATGAGGATGAGGGTGGTAATGATGATGATGAGGAGGAGGAGGATGATGACAATGACGATGACGACAATGATGAACAATGATGGTGATGATGAGGAGGAGGAAGATGATGTCTATGATGATGAGGATGAGGATGAGGGTGATGATGATGATGATGTTGATGATGATGACCGTGATGATGACGAGGATGATGATGGTGATGATGACGATGATGACGATGATGATGAACAATGATGGTGATGAGGAGGAGGAGGAGGAGGATGACTATGATGATGAGGAGGAGGATGAGGGTGCTGAGGATGAGGGTGATGAGGAGGAGGAGGAGGAGAAGGATGATGATAATGATGATGATGACGATGATGATGAACAATGATGGTGATGATTATGATGATGATGATGACGATGATGATGAACAATGATGGTGATGATTATGATGATGATGATGACGATGATGATGACGATGATGATGAGGAGGAGGAGGATGGTGATGATGATGATGATGATGATGATGACGGAAATGATGAACAATGATGGTGATGATGATGATGAGGATAAGGATGAGGATGATGATGATGGCGACGATGATGAGGAACAATGATGATGATGATGATTATAGGTTTAGTTGAAAATTTGCTTTGATTTTATTTTCAAGCATTTGCAATGGAATGGTGATGATGAACAATGATGATGAGAAGGAGGAGGATGATGACAATGGGATAAGGATGCCATTACTCTTTTTTACTCTCGTACCAAATTAGTTAAGAAAAAATGCATATGCGTTATAGCTTGTTCATATCGCATATGCGATATGAACAAGCTTTAACGCATATGTGTTTTTTTTAAATTAAAAAAATCGGCGGGAATATGCGATATGAACAAGCTATAACGCATATGTGTTTTTTTTAAATTAAAAAAATCGGCGGGAATAAGGTTTGGCATTATGTTCAGAAATAGCTTCGAACTACCGAACCTATTGGCTAGGACAAATAAACCAGGGCTATTGGTTGTCTTTTAGAACTCTATCAATATGCTCAGTTTAGATGGTGTGTTTTGCTATGATAGACACAATATTTTTTTATGAAAATTTAGAATGTTGTAGAGTACGATCTTACGATTCTGAATATGTAATTTTTTCCTTCAAAACTATGTTTTATTTATTTATAATTATTTTTCTAAATGACACACGTCAGTTTATAGATACATCGATTTTTTTTATATATAACTTTTGATTTCCATCACCATTTCCCAAGAAAACTATATGGTGCATTGGACGAGAGCAATCTCTATGATCTTATATATATAAATCAATGATTTCATTAATTTTTTCCCCTAAAGTGTTGTACCCGCGCATAACGTTTTCATTTCAAGATTTTGTGACTTCAATAATTAATATAAAAAATAATAATTCATGAAAAATTCTGAATAAATAGTGTTGCACTAGGCCCATATGTCCTTTATATGTATGCAATATTTTATCCCAAATTGACATCATTTACCTCATATATTTTTGCACCTACATAAACATATATGTTAAGATGTGCTAAAAATTTGAAAACCAAGTTTCACGGAAACTAATTTTATAATCATTTACACACATTTTGTCTGCATAAATGCTATATATTATGAAAGCTGATTCAATTACCTATCTTTTGTATTTTTACTTCATCTTCAAATAAGTTAGGTAAGTACACCTAATTGTCACCTAAAGTCATAGTTTCCAGGTTTTCCAGTATTATGTGGCATCTAAAGTGTCTTTAAAGGAGTGCATGATTGTGCATCAGTCCTAATAAGAGCAGGAGGTGCAGTGGACAGAGTACCAGCCCAACATTGAACAAGGTATGTATGACCGTTCCAGCAGACTAGATCATCCAGGATCAAGTATGAAATATTAGCATTGGTAAACAAAGTATAGTAAAGGTCTTTCCGCTACAACCTTAGGAAAAATATGGAAATATATTGAGATTATTGTCAAACTAAAAAAATAAATAAAATATTCATTTTTTGCAATTTTTTTAACATTTGAATCAACCCTATCTCCTTTAGCACTTTTATGGGAAAATGTAATAGTGAATAACCTTTTTTCTCAATCCCTTACTTTCTTCCAAAAATTGAGAAAAAAATACAAATATCTTGAGGGTGAGTCGTTATTTTCCAATTATCATGGTATTACACAAATATATCACAACATTTCAAAATTTGAAAAAATAACAATTTTTTAGAGGTAAAAAAGTATTATAGAAGGGACTTGGCTCTATGGAAGGGAATTTTAAAATCTCATGAAACTTCGATTACAAACCTCGTCATCATTGGGGACTCTTTGACAATTATCAGATATGTAAGGAAAAAATGGATCCATGGTCATACTTAACTAAAGAGAAGCATGTGTAGAATCCAAAATGTCATTCGATTATTTCATAAAGTGTTCGTTTGTCATGTTTTAAAGGGTATTAATAACCAAGATAATAACCTAGCAAAGCGATAGCAATTTGAAACATGGTAATGGGGTCATAACCATGAATTACATCCCCAAATTATTTTTACAATTGTCCAAATTATTTAGACTAGCCATTATGGTTCTTGGAGGAAATGGGATTATATCCACATGCCCTCATCCTCATTCCACTTACCTGGAAGGTACGCCCTCCCTTCTCCGGCGCATGTGGTAATTCATACCAAGTTCCTAAGCCTTCCCATTTTATGGTGATTCGATGTATGAGAACGCTTAAATTTTCCATTGGTTATGTTGTCTCTTAGGGCATGAATTGGATTATTTCATTTAAGCCTTTGAGGAATAACTGGAAAGATCTTGCCTCTAATATCAAGTCTTGCCACCTCTCTTGTCAAGAGAAGGATTTTGCTTAGGAATCTCTTTCCACGGTCTCTTTGGTTTTGGAAGGTCGTCTTTGGTTTTAGCTATGTGGTTACATGAAGTACACATAAGTCTACAAGGCCCAACATTCAACATTTTCAGCTCCATATCTCCTTCATGGATCCTCTACGTTCTTCCCTTTGTATTATGCTCAAACTCTTTCCTATTTCTTATCTCATATATTATCTTTTGAATTTTTGTTTCTATATTTAGGTTATGCTTCACTCCTTTTGGACACCTATGTTCCTTCCTATGATTTGTGTGTGCTTCATTGAGTTGTCTTGGGATCTTTTATTTATGAGTTTTTGTTTCTCATTATGGATGAATTTTGGTATAGTTAATGGTTTCAATCTCTTAAAAGGTTCTCATTCCCCTTGTGTTGTGTCACTTGTTTTCAGGATGAGTTGTACTTATACTGTTCTAAATTCAACCCTATTAAATTTAGGAATAAAACCTTCCTACAAGACAAGGCCTATCCCTTGCATGCACAATAGCCTTATGGATTTGAACTTCTTTTTGCTTTGAGCTCCTTGTTAGACACTGTGTATTTTTTGCAAGGCCTATCCCTTGCATGAGCAATAGCCTTCTTATGCATTTGAACTTCTTTTACCTTTGAGCTCCTTATTAGACACTGTATATTTTTCCCAATCTCGATCAAGGTTGGTATGGATTCTAGTCATTTATGAAAATAAGAGTCTTCAAAAGCTTTTATTTACAAGACACAAGGAAATAAATGTAGGAAATTCCTACCCAGAAGATTACAAGCCTACAATTTATACACAATTGGAACACTTGGAATATTCTCATAATGATCTTCATTAGAAACTCCGACTATCATTTTCTTTATGTTTTGTAAAAATTTGTTAGTCATGACTAATTAGTCTTTTGAAAGTTATTCTCTGGCTATTTAATAGAACAATTGAAAACAATTAGACAATGTCATAATTATATGCAACATGAGAATTCTATAGCAAATATGGACAACTTGTAACAAATTTTGTACGGTCCCGGCGCAGCAATTCCCTTATAAAATATAAATATCCATTAAATATCATTCTTTTCAGCCTTCATATTTCTAATAAAATAAAAAAACAGGAAGTGTTTTGAGAGTTCTGGACAATCTTCTACACGATAGTAATGGATGCTTTTCCATTTGTATTAAATATCATATTTTTATTTTTAACAATGAAAAGCGAATGCAAAAGTATTGATTAAGTTAAAATTTATTACAATTTTGTATGTAGAAATGCAAATATGATGTAAAAATGAAATATGTAATAATAAGTTGAATGATTATTATGAACAAAAGTTTTAAATAGAAAAATTATAAATGAAAATTTTCAGACCTAACAAACTAACCTTTAATGTAAAATTATTGTAGCGTAGATTAGGTCAAGTAGGGTTGGTTGTTGTAGGATAGGTTATAGTAGGGTAGATTGATATAGGGCATGGTTGGATAGGATAGGTTAGTGTAAGGTAGGATAAGGTAGTCAAGGGAAGGGTATTTTATATTGAGGATGATGGAGGGTAGTGGTAGAGTAGTGTAGAGATAAGTGGCTTGGTTACGATATGATATGTTAGTGTAGGGTATGCTAGGGTGGGGTAGCATAAGGTAGGGTAGGAAAGGGTAGGAATAAGATTCTTACTTAGGCTTAGGGATTTAGGCTCAAGGTTAAACTAAGGAAGCATATATTAGGGTATGATAGAGTAGTGTAGAATATGTTAGATTAGGCTAAAGTATGGTAAGTATTATAAAGAAGTGTAGATTCATCTTGGGTAGGCTTGGATAAGTTAGTTTAGTGTAGGGTAAGCTAGGGTAGTTAAAGGGAGGGTAGTGTATATTAAGGGCATGTTATGTTAGGTTGGGTTGGGTAGGGCGAGGAATAACATTAGTGGGGTCGTGTATGGATAAATCAGGGTTGGATAAGATAATATAGGTTAATGTAGGGTAGGTTAATGAGGAATAGAATTATATAGGGTATGATAAGGTGGGATTAGTATTAGAATTCATTCTTAGGATTAAGGTTAAGGTTTAGGGTAAATTAGATTAGGTTAAGTAGGCTTGGTTATTGTAGGGTAGATAGATCTAAGGCATGGTTGGATAGGAAAGGTTAGTGTAGGGTAAGATAGGCTAGTCAAGGGAAGGGCATTATAGATTGAGGGGAGGATAAGCTAGGTTAGGGTGTGTGAGGAACTAAGGTAGGATTAGTATTGATATTAGGATTATGATTCATTCTTAGGATTAGGGTTGAGGCTTAAGGTTAGGATAGGGTAGGGTATAATAGCCTAAATATGCTAACATATGGTAGAGAAGATTACATTATCTATGTGGTAGGTTATTGTAGAATAATGCAAATTAGGGTAGGGTGGAGTTGGATATGTTAGGTTAGTGTATTGTGGATTGAGGGAGGGTACGATAAGGTTGGGTAGGATTAGTATTAGGATTAGGATTATTGCTTAGGATTAGGGATGCATACTTAAGGTAAGATAACGAAGGGAAAGATATGGTAGTCATGGTAAGGATATACTATATTAAGGGTATGTTATGTTAGGTTCGATTGGGTAGGGTGAAGGAGGGTATTTGTAGGGTAGTGTAGGGATAAATTAGGCTTGTCTAGGATAATATATCACAATGTAGGGTAGGCTATGGAGGGGTAGAATTAGGTATGGTAGGGTATGTTAGGTTAGGCTGGGCTGGGAAGGGTGAGGGAGGTATTGGTAGGGTAGTGTAGGGATAAATTAAGATTTTTTAGGATAATATAGTCAATTTAAGTTGATTTTTTAGGATAATATTGTCAATATACCTTATATGTAATTTTCATGTTTCCTAAATAATAAAAAATAACAGCTTATTACAAAAATTATGATTTATGGAGGTACTTTAATTCAATGCAAGTTAACTTTAGGTCTTAAGTAACTGTGGCTCTTTACATAATACAAGGATATAAATGTATTAATTGAAGATACATGTTATAGAAAAAAAGAGGCGATTGTAAGTCATCTTGGTACATTAATTTTATACTATTAACATAGGTTTTGATGGAACTAATAATTTTTTTTAACTTTTGGAATATACTTAGCAAAAATTTAGTATATTAGCTTATGTGGGTACACTCAACGTTATTTCTTTTTATGTTTGTAATACTCCATTTAATAAATAAAGTATAATTGAAATTACAAATATTATTAAATAAGAAATTAAATTAAATGCATATTTAGTATTAATTTTGGGGTTATATTAATCTAAGAGGGGATTGGTGCACGGATAACAATTGTCATCCATGCAAATTAAAACTTATTTTTAATAATAAGGGAAAATGGTTTATAAGGGGGAATGGGCGACTTCATAGGGGTCTCCTCCTCTAGGGGAAAACATGTTGTTTGTTAGTTAGAAGATCCTTGAGGCATGATTGAAGGTTGAGGAGAATGAGGGGATTTGTAGTTGGTGGTGAGGAGATGTTGGTATGGTATTATGGGTTGGCATAGTTTTACTAATTGAGGGATCTCAAGCTCTTGGTCTTTGACTGGGAGGTAGGTTGTGTGGATATTTATCCCTCACACCTTGTTTCTTGGTGTTGTTGTTGATCTTGGAGTTGGATGTGGGGGTTATTGTTTCAATTAAAAGTAAGTATTGGAGAATTCACTTCATTACATCTATGCCTTGAGCCCCTATTTATTCACGTTGATTCTATTATTAGTTATGTAGTTAAATGAAAATAAGTGTGTTAATATAGATGTCATTACAACTCAAATTATATTTGTTTCTAAAGTAAATGATTTATGATGTAAATTTATACTTCAACTATAGATAAATCTTAATAATTTATTTATTTCTTAGATATACTTTACAATATTACTTTGATACCTATAAACAATACATTATTCTCTAGTTTATTGCTTTATCATTTTGAATCTTTGTTTGGACCATGGGGTTAAACAAAAGGCCAATCATTCATGTTGTCCACTCATTATGGCATCTTCAAGTTTGTATCAACTTATGATTTTAATGGTTTCATGGGACACCTTGGAGACATATCTCATTAAACAATTAAATGTTTAATTTTAAGCAAGAATATAGGAATAACACAAGAATCAATGTAACAACGTTGTATGGTTATAATTACATGTAACATTAATGTTATGATACATGAAACTTGTAAAGCTATATTTTATTAATATAATATATTTTATTTTATATATATATATATTTTGTTGGCAAAGTGGTGGAACCCCCCTAACTAACAGGGTTTCCATTGGCTAAGAAACCATGAACCAGGGGCATCTAAGCCGTCAAAATCACCCGGGGATCGCACCCGGCCTAGACCGCACCAACCCTTAACATGGTTGGATTTTTTTGGTATCTGACGGGATTAGAACCGGCGACTTTCCAACTTAGGGGGCGTCTTAACCATACCCCACCACCAACTCTTCTACATCTTGCAGATTTATTAATATATATATTAAAATTAATACTATATATATATATATATATATTAAAAATTATAAAAATTATTTGTACTTGAATTTTTTACTTATATATATTTTTTTGAAAATTTTTAATTTGAAATCAATTAAGAATTTATAAAACTTTAATTAAATAAAAAAGAATTCCTTTACATCATTGTAAATCCTAACCAAGACACCAAATATGGAAAGCTTTCTTACAAGTTTGTTTTAGGGTTTGGACAGTGGGAAACTTCAATTCCTTTTTTATTATTTTTTCCATTTTTTTCTATGTGTAGGTCTAGGATGGTTTAGAACATAGCTTTTGAATCAACTAGTATGAGTGTTTATGTACAAAACCAACTAAATAAGTATGAAACATGATTTGGTTCAAAGGTGAGTTAATTTTAAATTAAGGTTAAACATGTTGAATCATTTAGTTATAGTCCTTATTTATATAGTTTAAAAAAAATAAAACACTTCTTAAACCCATATATTACTCATCCCTTTCACCTCTCATGTTTATTTCTTATATTACACAATTTGAATATATGAAAAATGCACCTAAATATGAGGTTGTTAACAACACAAGTGTTTTAGTGGAGATGTGTTGTAAGAGGAGAATCCATGTTGCATTTCCCTAGTGGAGGAGGAGGAAAAAATATTAACGAGAGTTATGAGGAGGATTTTTGAAGTGGAGGTGGAGGAGAAAACCATAATGAAGTTTATGTGTATGGTTTCTATAGTCACACCAGAGGATAAAATTATGGGATGAAAAAACATTCACCGGAATTCAATGAGATATTTTATATTGTCATAATCATCCTCTTTGCACGCTCCATGTTACTAAGTAATCTAAAAATCCTCTCCGCCCTTTCATTATAATTTAACATAATTTTAAGTACCCCATTATGAATGGAATTTTTAAAGTGGTGTATAATTAACAACCCTTCTGCACTCTTCCCATTAAGGTGGTAACTATTGCACTTGTACAAGATAATATAAGACAATAATTTGCACCCAACAACTATTTACTAATTATATTAAAATATAACATGACATTGCACCACATTGAAAGTTGTTCTCAAACATGAATTGCAAATGATCATTGAAGATCATTACAATATAAACAACACCCAAGTTATAGCAACTATATGATCATTGGTATGAAAACACCAATCATTTTATCTCTACCTCTTAAAATAAATGAAACCATGTTGTCAAAAGAAATAAACCCAAATGAATATCGTTGGGATACATAAGTTGCAAAAATGACACTCAAAAACACTTGTGTGATACTAAGATCTAGTACAATGCCTAGTTATCAAGTTATATTATAGAACAACTTCAAATTTTGTGGAAGATAGCAAAAATATTTGTGATTCCATAAAACGGTATTGGAAACATTATGGAAAATATGGAAATATATTGGAAATATTTACAAACTAAAAAATATATAAAATATTCATTTTTTGCAATTTTTTTTAGCATTTGAATCAGCCCTATCCCTCTAGCACTTTTAGGGGAATGTAATAGTGAATAACCTTTTTTCTCAGTCCCTTACTTTCTTCTTAAAATTAAGAAAAAAAATCCAAATATCTTATTTATTTTCCAATTATCATGGTATTACACAAATATATCACAACTTTTCAAACTTTGAAAAATTCACATTTTTTTGAGAGGAAAAAAAGTATTATGGAAGGGACTTGGCTCTATGGAAGGGACTTTTAGAATCTAAGGAAGCTAGGATTACAAACCTCGCCATCATTGGGGATTCTTTGACAAGTAAGGAAAAAATGGATCCATGGTCATATTTAACTAAAGAGAAGCATGTGTAGAATCCAAAATATCATTTGATCATTTCATAAGGTGTTCATTTGTCATGTTTTAAGGGGTATTAATAAGCAATATAACAACCTATCAAAGGTTAGCAACTTGAAACATGGTAATGGGTCATAACCATGAGTTACATCACCCAAATTATTTTTACAATTGTCCTTTTCCTTCCTTCATTATGATTTAGACTTGTCCTTTTCCTTCCTTAATTATTATTTAGACTAGCCATTATGGTTCTTGGAGGAAATGGGATTATATCCACATGCCCTCATCCTCATTCCACTTACCTTGAAGGTAGGCCCTCCCTCCTCCCGCACATGTGGTAATTCATACCAAGTTCCTAAGCCTTCCCGTTTTATGGTGATTCGATGTATGAGCACGCTTAAATTTTGCACTGGTTATGTTGTCTCTTAGGGCCTTAATTGGATTATTTCATTTGAGCCTTCGAGGAATAACTGGAAATATCTTGCCTCTAATCCTAGGTCTTGCCACCTCTCTTGCCAACAGAAGGATGTTGCGTAGGAATCTCTTTCCACGGTCTCTTTGGTTTTAGGTATGTGGTTATAGGAAGTACACATAGGTCTACAAATATCGACATTTTCAGCTCCATATCTCCTTCATGGATCCTCTAGGTTCCTCCCTTTGTATTATGCTCAAACTCTTTCATATTTTTTATGCTCAAACTCTTTCATATTTCATATTTTGACTTTGTGTTTCTATATTTAGGTTATGCTTCACTCCTTTTGGACACCTATGTTCCTTCTTATGATTTATATGTGCTTCATTGAGTTGTCTTAGGATCTCCTATTTATGAGTTTTTGTTTCTCATTATGTATGGATTTTGGTATAGTTAATGGTTTCAATCTCTTGAAGGGTTCTCATTTCCCTTGTGTTACTGATCCAACCCTATTAAATTCCCTCAAGGGAAGCAACAATTTCTTTTCTTGTGCCTTCCCCCTCATTTAGGAATAAAACTTTCCTATGAGATAAGGCCTATACCTTGCATGCACAATAGCCTTCTTATGCATTCGAACATATTTTGCCTTCGAGATCCTTGTTAGACACTGTGTATTTTTCCCAAAGCCTATCCCTTGCATGCAATATAGGCTTCTTTTGCATTCAAACTTCTTTTACCTTTGAACTCCTTGTTAGAGAGTGTTTATTTTTCCCAATCTCAATCACGGCTGGTGTGGATTCTAGTCATTTATGAAAATAGGAGTCTCCATAAATTTTTCTTTACAAGACACAAGGAAATAAATGTAGGAAATTCCTACCAAGCACATTACAAGCCTACAATTTATACACAATTAAAACACTTGGAATATTCTCATAATGATGTTTGTAAAAAGATCCGATTATCATTTTTTTATTGTTTGTAAAACTTTGTTAGTCACTAGTCTTTTGAAATTTATTCTCTAGCTATTTAATAGAACACTTGAAAACAGTTAGACAATGTCATAATTATATGTCACATGAGAATTCTATAGCAAATATGGAAAACTCGTAACAAATTTTGTACGGTCCCGCAGCAACAATTCCCTTAGAAAATATAAATATCCATTAAATATCATTCTTTTCAGCCTTCAGATTTTTAATAAAATAAAAAAACAGAAAGTGTTTTGAGAGTTCTGGATAATCTTCTACACGACCATAATTGATGCTTTTAAATTTGTATTATATATTATTATTTTCATTTTCAATGATGAAAAGCAAATGCAAAAGCATTGATTAAGTTAAAATTTATTATAATTTTGTACGTAGAAATGTAAATATGCTGTAAAAATGAAATATGTAATAATAAGTTGAATGATTATTATGAACAAAAGTTTTAAATAGAAAAATTAAATGAAAAATTTCAGACCTAACAACCTAACTTTTATTGTAAAATTAAAACAAATATTCAAATACATATTATTTTGTTAAAATTACCATGCAAAATAGAATATAGAAGACATGTCATGTCATTTCTGTTAGATAAAGGTTAATTCGATAATTGTACAATGGTTCACTTGTAAAACCATTAATTTCATTTATGAAATTAACCATGGTTGATTTCATAATTTGTATAATAGCTAATTTTATAATTATGCATAATTTAAACCATTCTACATGGAAAATGGTTAAACTTATAGCCAATTATGAAGCATCTTTGGAGAATTTTTGAATTCCAGCATTTTGAGCTCGCTCATTTCCACGAGAAATTAGTTCCTGCGGCAAAATCAGAAACCTACCCAAAAAAAAAGTAAAGCATGAATTGAAATTGAAGAAAAGCATGAGAGCCATGTTTGAATTTTCCAGATGAATCATCTGCTAACGGTTCTGTCTGCTAATACTTTTTGGGCTTTTCCTTACCTTAAAAAGCCCTAATTCATTCAGAATAAAGCAAATTTGTCTCATCTGCAAAGTTTCATTGCAAAGGTGGAGAACTATGTATATGTATCCGTTGGAAAGGAAGGAGATATATATATATATATAATTTCAACATTTATCTTCTCCTTCGTCCTCTATCAAGGGTATGGTGTGTCTGTGTGATTGGGTGTATGTCTTGTGTCTGAGTCTATGTATGTTCATTGTCTATGTCTGAGTCTAAGTCTGTATTTGATAGAGGAGGCTGGACTGGAGGAAATTAGATTTCAATCATCGTTTCAAGCAAATGAAATGGAAGAGGTGCCTCAACTATTCAACATTCAGATCTATCAATGATCTCAATAATCACAGGGCTTCAGTTTTAGGTATGCTTTATTATTCTTTTCTCTCAACTATTCAACATTCAGATCTATTAATGATCTCAATAATCACAGCTACCAATGATCTCAATAATCACAGGGATTCAGTTTTAGTTTTAGGTATGTTTTATTACTCTTTCCTCTAATCTCTTATCTATGCTCTGCTCTACTCTTAGAAACCCTTGTCCTTTCATTTCAACTATAATTCTTCATACTTTCAATGAGAATTCGGATAGAAACCCTAGTTCTTGCTTTAATGAAAACGGAAATTCCATGGATTTCCATAAGCAGACTTTGAACCCCTCTAAGATTGAGACTCTTCTGTTGCTCAGACAGACCAATGCACTCTCCCAATCATCACTATCTTCAATTCCAGGTACATTTTACTGTTAATCCCTCTTAGCTATGCTCTACCCTGCTCTCAAAAGCCCTTGAAACCTTAGCACTTTAATTTCAGCAATTTAAGTTGATTTCTGCATTTTTTTTCATGTGCATTCACACAGCCCGCAAGCATGGGTATGGATAAGACTGGGTGAGATTTGAACTTGAGACCTCCTTTACAACATTCCTTCATTTACACGACATTTGCAAGTCAGTCTACACCCATGCGGGCAGTTGATTTCTGCATCCTTATTAAAACGACAACCTGGAATTAGTTTTGTTTTAATCTGGGCTTTCTGCATAACACCAGGAATCAATGGAAGAATGGTTCCATTGAATATTATCCATAGTTCTCAAACCCTTGCTTCTTTCAGCAAATTAAATCTCTCATCCAATTCGTGTTGAAGAATGCAGAGGTTTTTTTTGTTTCCCTCGCACTCCAACTACAGAGTTTATATATTTTCTCATTTTCCCATTCCATTTGCAGTGTTTATAGATTTTCTCATTTTAGTTAATTTAATCGAGCAATTTGTTTTCGCTATTTTTTATTTAATAATAAATTTCATTTATCTATCTATTTTAATTTGGTTACGTACAATTAAAATTTGACTTCTCTGCCTTTTGCATTTTACAAATCAAAACGCACCCAACTTGGATTTTAATGTTTAGTTATTATCTAATCTCTCATTACATTAACCCACATCTCTCTAATTATGATTAAATTTTATTTTTCTAATAGTTTCACCTCTACCTAATTATTATTATTATTTTCATAGTAGGTTCACCTTTGCTTAGTTGTTATTATGTTTTGTTTGTCTATTAGGCTCGGTGTAGTTTTGTTGAGTTTAATTTTTCCACTCGTCTTCCTTTGTTTTAGTTTCTTCTCCATTAGTTTGGCTGTGTGGTATTTTTTTCAATTTACTTTTTTTTTAATGAAAATTATTAACATGGATTTTTATATATTTAAAATTTATTTTTTTATATAATTTATTTTGAATATTTTTACTTAATAATCTGTATATAAACCTTATATATATAATATTTTTTTTATAACAAGTGTGGCATTGAGCAATTAAGTTTTTTAGGAAAAAAAAAGATATGTTTTTCTTAGTTTTTATTTGAATTCAATATTAATTATTACAATATTATCAAATAAAAGAATAGAGTTTCTTTATAATATTTTTCTTATATTGTAAGGTATGGATGGGTATATTTTCTTATCTTTTTATACATGTTTGTGGTATTGCAAGTTTTAATGAAGAATTGGTTTCCAAGTGTATAGGAATTGCAAGTTTTTATAAGGAATTGGTTTCCAAGTGTATAGGTACTGCAAGTTTTTACAAAGAACTGATTTCCAAGTGTATAGGTATGGTAAGTATTTACAAGGACTTGGTTTCCAAGTGTATATTTGAAAATAGATATAAACTCTTTCTTAGATATCTCATAAACAAAATGAAAATTTTGTAAGTTATAATTATTAATAAAAAATATTTTGGGGAGAATTAAATCCCTCCAAATACTTGTAAAGGGTGGGGTCCCACCTTCCTTCAAGTAATGAAGGAGAATCTTATTATATTATTATATTTTTTAATTTTTGTTAAATTCATTTACAACCAAATACAATTTCTATATATTTATTTCATATTTGCTAATATTTATTATACTTTTGTCATATTCATTTAAAACCATATATTACATGAGATATATTTTATACAAACTTGATTTAGCCTTTTTACATTTTGTGTATGTGTGTGTTTGTTTATTTAAATTTGTATAGTTTGCAATGCAAATTTGGTTTTGTAATATTTTCTTGTTAGCTTAATTTTGGCATGTATTGTGTTGTGTATATTTAGTATATTGATTATTAAATTTTAATTAGAATTGATTGTATTTTTTATATATATGTATTAATTGGATTTGTATTTGTTGTATTGATTTTGATGCACAATGTAAACATATAGATGAGACCTATTTTATATTTAGTATATTGATTATTAAATTCTAATTAAAATAGGTTATATTTGTTTATGTATATGTATTGATTGCATATGTATTTGTTGTATTAATTTTGATGCACATTGTAAACATATAGATGAGACCTATTTTATACCATTCAACAAAGAAGTGCAAATTACACATTCATTTTGTCATTAAAGTACATAATTCAAACATAATTCTAAAAATAATGATCATACTTAATTTAAGAGTTCAAACATATATTAAGAAATTACACTTAATGTGTTTTTTAAATATTTGTGATAGGATTTTTTTTTAATATATTTTTGCTTGTTTTATGTTTTGTTATGATAAGATTTATAATTTAATTATATATAATTTTATGCACATTATAAACAAACAGATGAGGCCCATTTTATAACAATGAAGAAAGAATCACGCATCCATTTTGTCATTGAAGGATATAAATTCAAACATATAAAAGTAAAAAAATATTCATAACTAATTTAAGAATTCAAATATCCATTAATCAAGTACATTTAATGTGTATTTTAAATGTTTATGATATATATATATATATATTTTAAGAATATGCTTAAGTTTTATATTTAAATTTTCTATGATGATGTTTATAATCGTTATTAGATTTAAGCTTTCTTTATTATGTGTATAGGTATATATTTCAATAATGTATGTTTGAACGCTTTTAAACGAGTTGGTAACACTTTTTTAGTTTTGTACTTTTGAATTTATGTACTTGGATGACAAAATTGATGTGTAATTCTTTCTTGAATGTTTAAAATTGGTCTCATCTCTATGTTTATAATGTGCATAAAGTTAGGTATTATTATATTATAGAATTATGTAAATAAACCTTCTCATTTAATGAAAGGCAATGTTATGTAAGGTTTATGGATAGGATTAGTATTTAAGCCTGGACTTATGGTTGAAACTTAGAATTGACTCCAAAGGGTATTTGATTAATTGGTTAGATTATGTAAGGTACAATAGCTTAGTATATGTAGGTTAGGCTAGTCTAGGGTCAAGTAAATTAGGTTAGGTAGGGTAGATTGGAATAGGTAGTTTAGGTTAGGATCATATGGTAAATCTATGTAAGGTAGCGATATATAGTTTAGATTAGTATAAGCTAGGGTAAGGTAGGCTAAGTTAGGTTAGATAAGATTAGGATTAGGATTTAGGTTTAGAGTTGACTATAGGATTAATGTTAGACTAGGTAGGATAGGGTGGACTAGTGTATGTAGGTTAGACTAGGCTAGGGTAGGTTCTTATCGTGTAGGGATTGGAATAGGTAGTTTAGGTTAAGATAAAGTAGATCAATATAGGGTAGGGATATATAATTTAGGTTAGCATAAGGTAGGGTAAGGTAGGATAAGTTAGGATATATAGGATTAGGATTAAGATTTAGGCTTAGAATTGACTGTAGAATTAATGTTAGAATAGGTAGGGTGGGGTAGAATAGTGAATGTAGGTTAGGCTAGGCTAGGGTCAAGTAGATTAGGATAAATAGGGTAGGTTATTATAGTGTAGGGATTGGAATAAGTAGTTTAGATTGGGATAAGGTAGATCTATATATGGTAGGGATATATAAGTTAGTGTACCATAAGGTAGGGTAAGGTAGGCTAAGCTAGGTTAGATGGGGGAGGATTAGTATTAAGATTAGGATTAATGCTTAGGATTAGGTTTTAATATTGAAGTTATATTTGGGTAGGGTATATTAGCCTATGCATACTACCCTAAGATAGTGTAGATTAGGTTAGGTATTGTAGAATAATGCAAATTCATCTAGGGTAAGGTTTAATAAGTTAGGTTCGTGTAGGGTGGGATAAGGAACAACAAGGTATGGTAGTCAAGGGAAGTGTAATTTATATGAAGGGTGAGATAAGTAATTAGGTTGGGTAGGGTAGGGTGATGGAGGGTAGTAGTAGGGTAGTGTAGGGATAAGTAAGCTTGCTTAGGATAAGATAAATTAGTGTAGGGTGTGCTAAGGTGGGATAACATAAGGAAAGGTAGGATAGGGTAGGATTAGGATTCAATCTTACGCTTAGGGATTTAGGCTTACGATTAAGTTAAGGAAGGGTTGATTAGGGTAAGGTAGGTTAGTGTATAATTTGTTATATTATGCTAGAGTAGGGTAAGTATTGTAAAATAGTGTAGATTCATATAGGGTGGGGTTGGATAAGTTAGTTTAGTAGGGTAGATTAGCCCTATAGTAGAGTAAATTAGGTTAGGTAGGTAAGGCATTGTAGAACAATGCAATTTCATGTAAGGGTAAGGTTTAATAAGTTAGGTTATGGTATGGTAGTAAAGGGAAGGGTAGGTTATCTAGACGGTAAGTTACGTTAGGTGGATAGTAGTGGTAGTATATCATAGGGATAAGTGGCTTGGTTAGGATAAGATAGGTAAGTGTAGAGTAGGATAGGGTAAGATTATGATTCATGCTTATGATTATGTTTTTAGGATTAAGCTAAGGAAGGGTACATCACGATAAGGTAGGTTACTGTATAATATGTTAGATTAGGCTATAGTAGGGTAACTATTGTCATGAATAGTGTAGATTCATCTAAGGCATAGTTTGATGAGTTAGTTTAGTGTAAGGTAAGTTAAAAAAGGGTAAGATAAGGTAGTCAAGCGAAAGGTAGTATATATTAAGGCTGTGTTAGGTTAGGTTGTGTTGGATAGCGTAAGGTAGGGTATTGGTGCGATAGTGTAGGAATAAATTAGGCTTGACTAGGATAACATGGTTCAATGTAGGGTAGGCTAGGGAGGGGTAGAATTATGTAGGGTAGGATAGGGTAGGATTAGTATTAGATTGGGATTCGTGCTTAAGCTTAAGCGGTTGAGGCTTAGGGATTTAGGCTCAATTACTATGCGAAAGGAGCATAGATTTATTTATATAGGATAGCTTTGTTTAGAGTAGATTAGGTGAAATAGGGTTGGTTATTGTAGGATAGGTTATAGTAGGGTAGATTGATATAGGGCATGGTTGGATAGGATAGGTTAGTGTAAGGTAGGATAAGGTAGCCAAGGGAAGGGTATTTTATATTGAGCATGAGGGAGGGTAGTGGTAAAGTAGTGTAGGGATAAGTGGCTTGGTTACGATATGATATGTTAGTGTAGGGTATGCTAGGGTTGGGTAGCATAAGGTAGGATAGGATTAGGATTCTTACTTAGTCTTAGGGATTTAGGCTCAACGTTAAACTAAGGAAGCATAGATTAGGGTAAGATAGTTTAGTGTAGAATATGTTAGATTAGGATAAGTACATCAAGTATTATAAAGAAGTGTAGATTCATCTTGGGTAGGCTTTGATAAGTTATTTTAGTGTAGGGTTATCTAGGGTAGTTAAGGGGAGGGTAGTGTATATTAAGGGCATGTTATGTTAGTTTGGGTTGGGTAAGGCGAGGGATGACATTAGTGGGGTCATGTATGGATAAATCAGGCTTAGATAATATAATATAGGTTAATGTATGGTAGGTTAGGGAGGAGTAGAATTATATAGGGTAGGATAGGGTGGGGTTAGTATTAGGATTCCTGCTTATGATTAAGGTTAAGGCTTAGCGTAAAGTAGATTAGGTTAAGTAGCCTTGGTTACTATAGGATAGATTAGAGTAGGGTAGATAGATCTAAGGTATGGTTGAATGGGAAAAGTTAGTGTAGGGTAAGATAAGGTAGTCAAGGGAAGGGTATTATATATTGAGGGGAAGATAAGCTAGTTTAGGGTGTGGGAGGAACTAAGGTAAGATTAGTATTGATATTAGGATTAGGGTCGAGGCTTAAGGTTAGGATAGGGTAGGGTATAATAGCCTATGTAGGCTATCATATGGTAGAGAAGATTACATTATCTCTATGGTAGGTTATTGTAGAATAATGCAGATTAGGGTAGGGTGGGGTTGGATATGTTAGGTTAGTGTAGTGTGGATTGAGGGAGGGTACGATAAGGTTGGGTAGGATTAGGATTATTGCTTAGGATTAGGGATGCATACTTAAGATTAAGTAAGGAAGGGTAGATTAAGGTAAGGTAGGTTAGTGTAGAATATGTCAGATTAGAGTAGAGTAGGGTAAGTATTGTAGAATAGTGTAGATTCATCTAGGGAAAGGTTGGATAAGTTTGTTTAGTGTAAGGTAAGATAAAGAAGGGAAAAATAGGGTATTCAAGGGAAGGATAGACAGTATTAAGGGTATGTTATGTTAGGTTGAGTTGGGTAGGGTGAGGGAGGGTATTTCTAGGGTAGTGTAGTGATAAATTAGGCTTGTATAGGATAATATATCACAATGTTGGGTAGGCTATGGAGGGGTAGAATTAGTTATGGTATTCCAAGGTATGTTAGGTTATGCTGGGTTGGGAAGGGTGAGAGGGTATTGGTAGGGTAGTGTAGTGATATATTAAGATTTTTTAGGATAATATAGTTAATGTAGAGTAGGGTAAGGAGGGTTAGAGCTAGGTATGATAGGGTATGATTACTATTAGAATTAGGATTCATATTCAGGCTCAAGATTAGGCTAAGGAAGTATATATTTATTTATGTAGGCTAGATTAGGTTAAGTAGGATTTGTTAATATAGGATAAGTTAGATTAGGATAGAGTAAGGTAGATTGATCTAGGGCATGGTTGGATATGATAGGTTAGTGTAGGGTAGGATAGAGTCGTCAAGGGAAGGTTATTTTAGATTGAGGGTAGGGTAATCCAAGGTAGGTTTATGGGGTAGGGTAAGGGAGGATCTAGGGTAGGAATAATATTAAGATTGGTATCAAGACTCATTCTTAGGATTAGGGTCGAGGCTTGATGTTAGGGTAGGTTATGGTATATTAACCTATGTAGGCTATCCTATGGTAGAGTAGATTATGTTATCTCTAGGTAAGGTTATTGTAGAAGAATGTAGATTAGGGTAGGATAAGTTAGGTTAGTGTAGGGTGGCATCAGGGAGGATAGGTAAGGGAAGGAAATTTAGATTAAGGCTAATATATGTTAGGTTAGGTAGGGTAGCATGAGGGAGGTAGAGTAAGTTATTTAGGGTAGTGAAGAGATAGGTAGGCTTGGTAGGATCTAACATGATAGCATGGGGTAGATTGGTTGAGGTATTTAGTCTTAAGTTTATTGTAGGGTAGGTTATATTATAATCCCAATGATCCAAAGGACATTTCATTGCAAAGGATCATCTATGTTGTAGGAATGGCATGCCTCACACAAAAGTAATCCATGAGTTATGTGGATCCAACATAAGGTCCTACCCTAACCCCTTATACTTTGAGGATACTTAAGAGTATTGTATTGATGTATGATGTCATATTCTTTGAATAAGGCATATTATATATTTATATGATAGTTACTCAATTTAAAATTATATATTTATTAATTAATAGCCCCTAGGTGATCAACCTTGTTTAATAGTTGGACCATAAGAAGTTAGTGTTTTTTATATTGATGCACTATATAAGAGTAGAAGGTTGTATAATGCAATCAATGTTTTTATTGTACTTAGAATTTCTCTTGGGATTTTACCCCAAAAGAGGCAAGTGAACATTTCTCTCTCTTTTGGTCATCACTAATACAAGGTTTCTTTCTTATATTCTATCCATTTCTCTCTTGTATTTTTTCTTAGAAATGGTATTTCATCACATTCTATTATTTTTCTCTATATATGGGATTAATTACATTCAATGTAGGATCATAGAACCTCCTTGGTCTAGGAACACACATTTTTATTTTATTTTTAGGTTAATGACATGTTTCAACATATTTAAATAACATAGATATCTATCTTTTATTAGGTAAAACTATGGATGGGGAAAAATACACATAGGAAATACAAGTGGAACCACCTTATTGGAAACACTTGTAACCCTTATAGTTACATTTTCAAGTAGTACTTTATTAGAGAGCACATGTATATGAAATTTCACTTCCATGTACCCCGAGATATATTGGAGTCCCATAGGGTACCTAAACCCATATTTATATTATATGATTAACCATATTACTACTATGGTGGCATTGGGAACACCATTTGGGAAGATTGCTTGCTACATAGGTTAGAAAGAAAATTTATCTGGAAAATGTACTCAAACCATAAAGTCAGTCAACTTCTAAGGGAAAAATATTTCAATGGTGTCTCTTCAAGGAATCTGCATGTAGAAAACACTCCTAAAGGCAAGATGATCTGGAACCTGTTTCATCAAGGGTTGGGTTTTTTCCATCTATTATATTGTGTCCCTAGAAATGGGAACAAAATGCTCCTCTAGGATGATAGCATCCTAGGTCGGGTTCCTCTTGCCTCCTCTGCTGAATTCACAGAGATCCGGTCGTGGCTTACCCAACATAGCATCGTCAAGCTAGCATACATTTCAGACTGGGAACCTTCTGGGATTTGCCAGGGATGGGATCTTCCTCGAGTATCTTCATGCACAAAAGAATCTCCTCCTGGAGACGTTGACCGGAATGGAACAATTCATCAATAGTTACCCGACAAGTGGGGCTAGGGCAAATCATGTATTTACACTACTGCTCAATGATTTGCAGCTCTCCAACCTCATCACGATCCGATCCTTCCTGCCTCCTATAAACAAGTGTGGGACACCTTCAAACTGCAAAAAAATAATTTTTTTCACTTGGGTTTTAGCTCGCAGAAAAGTTCTTCCTAGTGAAAATTTGCTAAAGAGAGGAGTTACAGGCCCTCATCGATGCCCTTTGTCCTGCATGGTGCTTGAAACCTCGAATCACCCATTCGTTGACTATTCATTTGCATAAGAAGTATGGTCTCTCTCCTTGCTCGGCCTCAACGCAACTGTTCCTTCACAAATAACAGTAACTACCCTCTTCTCCACCTGGAAGGCAAGGTACCCTCTCTTGCTCAAAAGCAATTCTTCATGGACCAAAATTTGGCAAGCCTTACCAAAATGCGTTGTTTGAAAATTTGGTTGGTAAGAAACAACCAGATATTCAACGTTTCCATATATTCTCCTCTGATAGTGGCAGCAAAGGAAAAGGCACTTCTTCAAGAGGCAATGGTTTTAATCATTCTTTCTTCATTGACAAATCCCTGCTCCTTGGGCACTTATTTGTTTAGGGACAAAAATAAGAACCTTGCTCGCCCTTCAGCAACCCAAGGTGGCGAATCCAAGACCCAGATGCAGTTTTGCAAGAATGGTGGAGGAATCGGAATCAGGGTAAAGCTTCAATCTTTTTTTACTGTGCTTTGAAAGGAAATGCTGGGATTGGAGGAGCTAATGGTGTGATCTATTCTCCGGACAAACAAAGAAAAGACATCTTCAATTGGGGATTAGTAAAGCGAACAAACAACTACGCTGAAATTCTCGGGCTGTTAAAATCCTGTCAAATTGCACGAGAAAATGGATTCAAAGAAATATAAGTTCTTGGAGATTCATAAATCTCGATAAAGATACTAAACTCAAATTATCACTTTAGCGACCCATTGCTCAATAAGACCCTGCAAAGGCTGTGTTATGTTATGCAAGACTTCAGCTCCTCCTCCTCCTTCCATGTCCTGCGAGGCTCAAATAAGGAGGCAGATGAAAAAGAAAACAAGGGTTGTCTATTCTCTCAAGGATTATACAACAAAAACAAGGACACTCCCTTCTGGATTTTGATTTTGTAGCTTTGAACTTGTCATGTTTTTTTTGTTTCGTAGAATCGAGTATGATGGAATATCATCAAGTGGTCTCTTGAATATATGTAGTATCGGTTGATTGGCATGACAGCCAAACCGTTACCTTATAAATGAGTATAACTGTTTCAATTAAAAAAAATTAGGACATTAAATTTAAAAAGAAAATTATAATTGAAATTAAAATATGATCATAGTTTTATGATAATAACAACAAACACACTTTAATAAACTTTTAATTGTCAATCCTTAACCAAGCTTACCAAAATCTATTTAGACTTCAATATATATATTCAAATTAACATTTCCTATAGCCAAGCCAAGTAGAATTCAATACATATTCAAAAACAAACTCCAACAAAATCTATTCAGCATCATTAACAGCCCAAGTACTTCTTTCAAACAATTCAATTCCTATAGGAGTTATGCAATGCTTTCTATACTCAACCAAATGGGGCAATAAAACATATTTCAAATGTTTTAATTCCTACCGGAGTTATGTTTTAATTCGCTAAGGATGTTCAACAATACAAAGTCAAACAAGAAAGAACCTTTACCTTTTTCAAAGAAAACATAGGGCATAAATGTTATGTGCTTTGATTGAAAAGCAATAATCTAATTTATTATGCAAATCAATTTTGTAAAAATAAAATAATTCAAACCAATTCTATAAGAAATTGACTTTAAAAATATTAAAAACACTATAGCAAAATAATTTGAAGATCAATGTGGAAAAGAACACATAAAAATAATATGTTAACCAAAGTAACTAAAGTATTTAAAACAAATGCACCTTGAACAAAACATTATGATATGCAATAGCCTGCATTCTCCATGCCAACATTATGGTATGCACATTTAAGAGTCTACACACTCTAGACATACATTATGGCATGCACATTCACCAGTGTATCACAATCAAGGTATTGCAAAATATCTAGTATATAGAAGACATGATATCATGCAAATATTAAAATTACATGATGACATGTAAATATTAAAATGAAATTTTGAATAAGGATGAACCTTTACTCATATTTTATATTTCAAGTAATTCAGTTTGATATTTGCTTACCGCATTAAAAACCAAATAGATTTAATTAAAGAAGTCATCTATAAAATGCTTAATACAACTTCTAGGAAATCCGAAAGATCAATGGAAACATGACTATTAACGTTATTCAAATAGAAAACATGTTGTACATAAAGCACATGGATAAAAATAATATGTTTACCTAGGATATAATAAATGAGATGGCTTTTCATGAGTTGTTCTATCAACCGGACTGGATTCTAAGTTCTAATGTAACAGATCAAGTGTATGCTTGGTTCTGGATTTAGGCCCTTATAAAATAATATAAGGTACAAATCATACGTTACTCTTTAATCTACTCTATCCCATTATCTCTTGGCGAATAATAGCACTTCCTTTGGCTGCCTTTTTGTTGTGTTTGGCCAACTGGGCAGGATCAGTCCCTTCAACGCCCGATGTGGACAAGCACCGTAGGACCTTTTTTCACTTCTTATCTTTGGCCTTAAATAGATAGATATAATTTGGGCCTATTCCCCTTGCCTGATGCGGACAAGCACCGTAGGACCTTTCTTCACGCACGAAACAAAATAACTAAAGTATTTAAAACAAATGCACCTTGAACAAAACATTATGATATGCAATAGTCTGCATTCTCCATGCCGACATTATGGTATGCACATTTAAAAGTCTACACACTCCAGACATACATTATGGCATGCACATTCACCAGTATATCACAATCAAGGTATTGCAAAATATCTAGTATATAGAAGACATGATATCATGCAAATATTAAAATTACATGATGACATGTAAATATAAAAATGAAATTTTGAATAAGGATGAACCTTTACTCATATTTTATATTTCAAGTAATTCAATTTGATATTTGCTTACAGCATTAAAAACCAAATAGATTTAATTAAAGAATTCATCTATAAAATGCTTAATACAACTTCTAAGAAATCCAAAAGATCAATGGAAACATGACTATTAACTTTATTCAAATAGAAAACATGTTGACATGTAAATATTAAAATGAAATTTTGAATAAGGATAAACCTTTACTCATATTTTATATTTCAAGTAATTCAGTTTGATATTTGCTTACCGCATTAAAAACCAAATAGATTTAATTAAAGAAGTCATCTATAAAATGCTTAATACAACTTCTAAGAAATCCAAAAGATCAATGGAAACATGACTATTAACTTTATTCAAATAGAAAACATGTTGTACATAAAGCACACAAATAAAAATAATGCTCATTAAAACAAAATACAAAAATAGACATCCAACAAAGAATACAAGGTCATATATAAGAAACATGTTGTACATAAAGCACACAGATAAAAATAATTATCATTAAAACAAAATACAAAATAGACATCCAACAAAGAATACAAGGTCATAAATAGAAAACATGTTATATATAAAGCACACAGATAAAAATAATTATCATTAAAACAAAATACAAAATAGACATCCAACAAAGAATACAAGGTCATAAATGGTAGGAATCATGATAAATCTTGGAAATCTGAATTGTAAATTCCCTAGGTGCATTGAGATTAAAATTAAAACAAAATACAAAATAGACATCCAACAAAGAATACATGGTCATAAATGGTAGGAATCATCATAAATCTTGGAAATCTGAATTGTAAATACCCTAGGTGCATTGAAATTAAAAGAAAAAGGATAGATCAAGGATAATTTTCCTATACCTTTCATTTTGGACTTTTAAATAAAAGACCTTTTATTTTGGACTTTTAAAGAAAAGATTAGCGTCCAGTTTTCATTTTGGACCTTTAAAGAAAATATTAGTGTCCAGTTTTATGAAGATGTTGAGGTATATATGCTTTTATAGGATAGTTTTTACACCCATTGCATAGTAAAACTACAATGTAAATGCAATATGCACATGAAAACCATAATTTACATTCCGCAATCCAACTTTTGATGTGTAGCAGTTCCTTCCTGAAGAGTTACTTGGCTACATTTCAACCAAGGGTTATGCATAGGAAAATGATAGTTACAACAAATCACAGATCTTAGGAAATAGAAAACAGAGTTCCTGAAGTGTTACTTGGCTACATTTCAACTAAGGGCTATGCATTGGAAAATGATAGTTACTACAAATCACAGGAAATAGAAAACAACAACTAATGCAAAACTAAATTTCACACTTTCATAAAATTGTAGCCTATCATTAGCAATGTAACCACAAATCACAGGAAATAGAAAACAGCAACTGATGCAAAACTAAATTTCACACTTTCACAAAATTGTAGCCTATCATTAGCAATGTATTATGTATCATCATTAGCAATGTATTAGCAATGTATTATGTATTATCATTAGCAATGTATTATGTATTATGTTTGTAGATTAACATTTACATTCAACTTCTATTTAAATCAAATAAAATGAGATAAACCATTCAATATTCTATTAAATTACAATATAAAGATTACACATAATTTGTAAATGAAAACCAAAAAAATAAAGGAATCAACCTCCATCAATATTGTTCAGACTTGTAGATTAGCATTTCTCATCACCTTGGTAACATTCCAACTCTAAGGGTGCTAAGATATCAACAAATGCAGTTAAAACAAATCACACATGATTTATGTAGATTAGCATTTCTCATCACCTTGGTAACATTCCAACTCTAAGGGTGCTAAGATATCAACAAATGCAGTTAAAACAAATCACACATGATTTATAACTCGATCACTTTTTTCACTTTTTTTGGGGTTGCAGTGTATTCTACTAATAACCATGGGCATTTAATTTCCATGGGTGAGATGGCATTTAGTTTCCATGGGCAAGATTCCAACTCTAAGGGTGCTAGAGTATCAACAAATGCAATTAAAATAATAACCATGGCATTTAGTTTCCATGGGCAAGATTCCAACTCTAAGGGTGCTAGAGTATCAACAAATGCAATTAAAATAATAACCATGCCATTTAATTTCCTTGGGTGAGATGGCATTTAGTTTCCATGGGCAAGATTCCAACTCTAAGGGTGTTAGAGTATCAACAAATGCAATTAAAATAATAACCATGGCATTTAATTTCCATGGGTGAGATGGCATTTAGTTTCCATGGGCAAGATTCCAACACTAAGGGTACTAGGATATCAACAAATGCAGTTAAAACAATCACACATGATTTATAACTCAATCACTTTTTTTGGGGTTGCAGTGTATTCTACTAATAACACATGGCATTTACTTTCCACCATGGTTGCAGTGTATTCTACTAATAACACATGGCATTTACTTTCCACCATGGATAAATGTATTCCACTAATAACCATGGCATTTAATTTTCGTGAATAAATTAACGATGGCTTTAACCATTTAAATATTGCAATATTCTGCTAAATCACTAACTGCATGATGAAAATTACAGTTCATTAATAAGAAATACATAATTTCAATAATTGCCAAATGAAAATTAAAGTTCATAAATAAGAAATACATAATTTCGATAATTGCCAAATTTGAAAATTAAAGTTCATAAATAAGATATACTTAATTTCAGTAAATTTCATTTCCTGAAACTGTTGGATTGTAATCTATTGATTAGCAACCATCTCCATCAATAAATTATAAGCATTACAAGCATTACAGAAATTCATAAATATTTCCTATCAGTAAAATATTCTTAAGCATTGAAATATTCCTAAATGTGTCTGATCATATGCATCCTCAATATTCTGCAATATCTTACCAGTAATCTTACAGGTAAATTAAGAGTTAGAAAAACAAATGTTAAAACCAAACGGAACGAGTGAAAACCTCAATAGAGATCAGAAACTGCACGTGATGAATTCGAGTCATCAGATGAAGAAAGAAGCAAATGACAAAAAAAGAACAACATCACAGACATTCAAGCGAAAAGGGCAAATTAATGAGTTGAAGTCATCACATGAAGAAAACAGAACAGCATCACAGATATCCAATTTGAGGCATGCACTGGAAAACATTTATTTGAGCATTGTCTTTATCAGAAAAAATTTGAGGCTTTGAGTGCAAAACATTTATTTGAGCAGAAAGATTATTGCCCACAAGTAAGTTCTTTTAAATAGCATTGCAAAATACCTGGCAGCCCACTCTTCGATATCCTGTTGAGAGGTCAATTTAAGACTGCCCTGATCCTTAATCTTCCAGATACAGTCGTGCCTCCTTCGTTGTTAGGAAAAGGCATGAAAAAACCGAGTGTTTTTGTCAACGTAGTAATCCACAATGCTATGCTTTTCAGATGACAAAAGCTGTCTTCTTTTCGCTCCTTAATAAATAAATAACAAATCAAATTGTTGGAAGCACGCCCCCATCCAGTGAAGCAAGTAGAAATAGAGCCCGCATCCTTTCCCCATTTCCATTTCCAATGGTAGATCCTCCAGATAAATATCCGGACATAGACATAGATACAGAGAAAGAGACAGAGCTACTAGTAGGATATCTAATTCCAGACGCATATAAAGATCATATAAAACTTGGAGTAAGCTAGCTATGGAGCAATCCTCACTCCATCGGACGGAGGAGGAGCAAAGTCAACGTTGACTTTGCTTCTTCTCCGTCCGATGGAGGGAGGATTGCTCCATAGCTAGCTCACTCCATAAAACTTACCTTATTCCAGTGACATAAAACTTACCTTATTCTAGTGACAGACAAAAAATTAATAGAGAACAGTGACTGTGCATTGCATCACCAGCGACTTCAAGAAATTAATAGAGATCAGCGAGTTCTCCACAACTGCCTCCGAGTCCAGCGCATCAAAGGCGAACTACATTCCTCCTTCGCAGGGAAGAGCGTCACACCTATGGAAGGCTCGAACCGCCGCCTCATGGCAATATGAGCCCGTCGAATACCCTGAGTAGCAACGATTGGATGGCCAGATCGCGGGGCCAGGGATGCCAGGGAGTGCCACTGCATCGGATGGGCAGTGAGGGCCGGAAAGCATGGCCCTCACTGAGCCACTTGGCAAACATCGGATGGCCGAAAAGCATGGCCCTCACTGCGCCACTTGGCACCCATCGGATGGCCAGAATGCATGGCGCTCACTGCGCCACTTGGTGCCCATCGGATGGCCAGAATGCATGGCCCTCACTGCGCCACTTGGCGCCCATCGGACGGCCAGAACGCAGGGCCCAGAGAACGCCACTTGGAACACACTGGATGGTCAGATCTGAGAGCCCTCGTAACGCCACTTGGCAGCCATCCAACGGCTGTCCAAGGATTTCCGTACGCCCATATTCATCCAATCCAGCCTTTCCGTACGCCAGGTGGCATATTTCCGTACACCAGTTGGTGGCAATCAAGGTCTCCGTACGCCACTTGGTTATAGTGGCACGTGGAAACATAGGGGGAGGAGCCGATACGGGCTTTTCTCATCATGGTTTTGCGTCGGTCACAGTGAATAACGTAACCCCAAACGTAACCCCCGTTTGGGTGAAAGCGAAGATGACGGTGAACATAGAAAGTGGTGATAAGAAAACACAGCAGAAGGATTTTAATGGCAGCCTTTAAACACTGAATCACACGCTGCCTCTCTGTTTCTGAACAAAAAGCAGGTCCCTTCAGGTTGCTGTAGGGATACCCGAGAAGTTTGTGGGCCCTAAGAGTCTATAGTGACATACCTCCGCAACCCTCCCTCCTGTTGTGAGTCCATACCTCCGCCTCCACAAAACGTTACAATTTAGAGACATTTTAGGTCTCTGAGCACCGTAAGTATTTCAGATAGTAATTCAATTGCTGTAGGTTGATCAGCTGCTAACTCCACGTCCACCGATTTTCCAAAAGAAGAAAACTGAATGGACGTATTTGTTGCTAAGGTCTATAAAACAAAGAATTTATAATGAATATGATTCAGGGCACATATTACATAGCAAGGCATAACCCCAAATTGAACTTCAGAATTACATGGCAAGGCTGCATAAACCTTTAAACCTGAATACCTACCGGAGGGCCAATTCCTACTAAAACGCACAGGCTGCTGTTTTGATGGCACAAATGCTTAATGAAAAACTACCCCAATAAGTATGGAATTCCGAAAATTGAGAACACAAACAAAGAGAAGAGATTCACATACGTCAATATCAATCACAAACCTGAAATTATATGGTAATTAAAAGTTTGTTCAAGAGTAATAATCCAAGAAATAGAAAGTCTGTTCATAGGTTAACTAATCAAAATTCCCAAACAAAACAAGAACAAAGTCTCCATATCAATTTATAATTTACAGACCATTTCCTCACATTCACATTCAAACAGGAGGCAAAATGAAGGCCACAGCAGAAAGTACTAACCTAACCTGGGCGTATTCATTCGTATAACGAGCTTCTCATATTCATTGTTTATTGTTTATGTCCAACGAAGAACTCCATTCCATTTCTGCTAGAAGAGCTGCCATTTCACTGGTAAAGAATCCAATTATAAAACTAAGAAGCAGCGTCTGCCATTCGTTTTATGCAGCACTCAGTCAGGGAATACCAGAACAGGTTGGCAGAGTTTCTAGCTGCATGAGTTCGATTCTCTACCCTGACTATATTTCGAGTTCGATTCTCTCGAGCCACGGTGAAATTGGGGTGTCATTAAGCACGGAATCTAACAATCCTAATAAATAACACAATGAAAAACACGATTTATTCAATGTAAATGCAGTTACAAGAAGCCCAATAGAATCCAACAAAGCAGTTCGAAAATTAAGCACAGTGAGTGACCTCATTGTGAGAGAAAAATATATATATACACAATACTCAGGCAACCCCTGGAATAGGAATAAAAACCTGACTATATTTCGAATCCCATGTTGACTGGTGAAAAACTCTCGGGCCACTGTGAATTGGGGTGCCATTAAGCACGGAATTAGAACCTGACAAGCCAAAACACGATTTATTCCATGCAAATGCAGTCACAAGAAGCCCAATAGAAGCCACAGTGACCACACTGTGTGAAAGAGAGAGTAGAAGCTCGTGCTATAACCTGCAAATGTCGGCAGGGCAGGGCAGGGCAGGCGCACATGGGTGTTCTCCTGGTTGCCTCTCCTTCTCCATTTGTGCAGAAGGCTACAAAACTCTGATCTCCTCGTGCTCACAGTCACAGAACATAACTGGACAATTGGTGCATCAAATCCATCATCCAGCACTCAAACCCGCCGACTCATCGAAGGAGCCACGAGTGTGAAGCGAGACAAGTGTGGGAACGTGTCTAAAGGACTTCACACATGCGACAAGTGTGTCAATGTGGAGGCATCCAGCAAAAGGCGATTCAATGTATTTTAATTGCTATTAATTTGAGTTTCAATGTATTTTAATTGCTATTAATTTTTTAGTCCTTCTACTTCAAAAGTTTCTCATGCGGTGATCCCAACAAAACAAAAAGCTTTCTTGATGAGATTGTGGTGAAGGTTTTCTTTTTTTAAAGTTAAAGTTAAGATTATAGTTTCTAACTTTCTATTTTCAATTATATTTATAAGATATATTTTATAAATAAAAATAATTTCTATTTTTTAAAATGCAAGTTGTTATTATTACATTTTTTCTATTTTCTACATATATTACTAAAACATTAGATAAACTAATTTAAAGATAAAATCCTAAATAAAGTATGGTAAGTATGGTAATCACCACTGGTCAAAATGTGCATGTTTATGTGTTCCATTTGGTGTTTCCACTTATTATGTGTTCTTTTGGGACTATTACACTTTAACAATAATATCAATTGAATGGAAAAAAGAGTTGGAAGGACCTAAATATGGGCATAAGAGAAAAGACCAAATATGTTAAATCAAATTAGTTTTTAATGATGATCAATGTGGTAATGTTTTATGTGTTTATGTGTTTGGGAGGTCAGAAAGTGTTTTATGCTTTTCAAAATAGATGCAGGGAGGCAGATCTATGGGATTGGAGGACTACACAAACTCTTTTGGGGCTTTTAGTGATCTTGGTTGTTCTCTATGGTTGTGAAGTATGGGCCAGCAACACCTCTGACTTACAGTTGAAGCAAATTGAGAAGACTCAAAAGCGTTTGATCACAAACAAGTTCGAAATTAAAAGTGTAGTCCCATATGAGATCATATTGAGTGAAATGGGGGCTACCTCTATTGAAGCAATTGCTATGGTGTGACTCATAAGATATCTAAAAACAAGTGAGCAAATGGAAGATGGCAAATGGCCTAAGGTCATCTTCAATGACATATTGTGCAAAAGAAAGAATACTTGGATGCGACAAAATATAAAATGGCTTAGTAAATGGGATATTTGCTTGAATGCGTGCCCCACGAATAATAAAGAGATAAACACTTTTGTTATCGATAAGTTCCACAAGTGAACTTGGGATAAAGGGCTAGGGAGAAGGAAGAAGTGTTATATTGAAAACTTTAATCCCCTTACAATCATCATCGAAAATCGCACATAGGGGGAATATATCTTGGAGAGCCAAAATTCTTATTGCTCAATTAAGAACTAATCCCCATCAACTTTGTTGTGAGACCGGGCATTGGAAAAGGCCAAAATAAGCTTGGGAAGAAAGGGTGTGCATTTTTTGCACCTGCAGGAAAGTGGAGACAAAATATCATTTCATTTTAGAGTGTGAAGCCTTCAAAGACTACACGGATAACTATGCAAACATCTTGACAGCTAGCTCTTGTGATAATCCATTCAACGAGAGGGTTGTGGAGAAATTGGGGGCTCTCATCTACAAGTTGAATAGGAAAAGGGTTGAAATGCATAAATTACTTTGTGAGGCAGTCTGTCCCATAGGTTATTTTTAGCCTCGTGGACATTAAAATTTATTCTTCTTCTTCTAAGAGGTGTGTTTGGTTGGCAATTTTTTTCATTGGTATTTCTCACATAATTTTTTAATGAAGTGTATAAAAGTGATATTGGGTGTGTACCAAATTATTTCTTTTTGGCTTGTGGCTAATTGGCATTCATCTTTTGAAAACATAATATACAGTCAAATTACAATTGAAAAATGAAACATGCCTTGGACGATTTGCATCGGAACCCACCTGGTGTCGTCGAGAGACCCCTTACATCGTTTTTTAACTCCGTCGAGATCATCGTTCCTCTAATTAAAAACCCAATCATCAATTGTCGACCCCATTTCGTCTCAATACTGACAAAATATGGATTTTTGCAGTGGGCCATCTGGACTTCAACACATAGTTAATGCGTGGTTGGATTTTGAACTTCATCGACGCGCCAAACCTGACTCCCTCTGCACACAAAAACCAACGTTATGAAATCCTTGTTGCACTCTTTCCCTTGCAACAGAACTAGAACACAACCAACTCCAAAGGTATGATTCCTTCGTTTGGTCATTGATGTGGACATGATCACTTGTTGTATGTTAAGTTGGAACATAAAAAACACAAAATTTAGTTCATAAAACTCTGAAAATTCAGCGTCGACAACCCACAAGGGAATTAGGTTCATTCTGAAATTTTGCATGCTATCAAAATACCTTAGTCATGCTGGCTTTCTCAACACCCCAAAAATATCCAAAACATTCCTTTTGGAGATCCCCTAAATCTGTCAGTTCTTCATCCTTTGGTTCTGCGCCCTATTCCTCCATTCCCCTAAATCTGTCGGTTTTGCGCCCTATTCCTCCATTGTGCTATGAATGGACTGTCTGGTAAATCATTGAAGGGGTGGCTCTTGTCTTATCTTATTCTCTTTGTAGTTTTGTTGTGGCACACGATTTCGATCCCTCCAACTGGTGTGTATATACATCATATGCTTAACTAAGCCCCAAATTATTCATAAGAAAAAAAGGCAGACTGTGTGCATGGTGCTGACTTTAATATTGCATATTCATAGTTTTTCTTATTCTCACAAAATCCCTAAATGACCTCATATATAAGCTTCCTTTATACTCGTAAAATCATTGCATAAGAAGCCAAATAGACCCTTTTCTATTTGAAGGTTTCAACACATGAAAATTTTGCTTGAGAGTCACACAATTCATGACAACTTGAATTCACATATTGTTGGTGACTAATCTCTTGAATTGATATGCATTTCATAACATCTGCCTTTCTACACTGGTAAGTATAACTTCGACGATATTTTCATGCACCTTATATTAGATTATGAAAACACTTGAAATCGATTCAACAATGACACATTACTATTAATGGTTTGCAAAGGCATACTTTGTTTTATCCGAACTGCAATTTGGCATCATAGGATTCCATTAGAATCCTCTTCTAAGTTTGGTTGGCGTAGCATATTGGTTGTTTTTCCATTATTGTTCAAAGGTAACTCTAAGCATATTATCATCGAGTGTTCCATATACTTGCTAAATACTTCAAGGATTGATCTCCTTTTATCTTAAAGTTCACCACTAATTAGGTGATAACATTCATGCATTTTCTTGTTTATCATCTTAAAAAGTAGTGATTAATTCTTTTCTTTCCTATATATTAGTTGTCTTTTCATTACAAAAGGAAATTCTTCATATCACTACCTAATGAGCTATTTACTAGCTATTTCTATTTGAATATTTAATGTCTAGCATTGGAAAACTATCTAAGTCATTTGGTGAGGATCAATCATATTAGGTTCGGTTTTTTCTACTCTTATGTAGTACTGTGGTGGTGCAGTAAACCAGGCTACCAACATTGCTTTATTATCCACTCATTGTTCTCAAAAGATCAAACTCTAGAAGAGTTACCCATTTTCACTTTGTTAATGTGATTGTCATAATTAAGAACATGGGATCCACCTTATTTGTTTGGAATTGTTAGCGTCTTCAAGTTCATGATCATAGGTATGGAAATAGGTTTGGAGTCCTCTATTTGACCTCTAGCCATCAAACAACCTCAAATTTGAAATATGCACTGATTTTGAACACTTGAACGGTGGTGAAATGGACCATTTTCCAAATTTGGGCATAAACAACAGCATTTTGGGAAACTTCAAGAAAGTTTTGGGCATACATATGAACAAAACCAACTTGCAAGTCCTTGGCATACATATGAACAAAACCAGCATGGAAGTTATAGGCATACATATCAACATAGATCCATTTTAAACCTCACTCTATCAAGCATCGAGAGGGATCCAATTTCTTGAGGTGTACATTCTTTTACCATTTGGATCCCTCTCAATACTTAATACATATGGGTGTAAAATGGATCTATGCTAGTTTAATATTTTTAATATTTTATTTAAGTCAATTTGTAATTTACATTTTTCATTTTTATTTATTTTTTTATTATTTTTTTTAATATTTTATATTTATGTCGGTTAGCATAATGTGACTAACGTGACAGTATCTCCCCCATATTGGGTTGGAGAGTACCTCGCTTCTCTCCGTGCAATGAACAAAACCATCATTTTAAAGTGGAATAACAACATTGATAAAGACCCATCGAATGATTAAATTTCTAAGGTGGAACGAGGTTCTGCCCCGCCATGTTGCATCCATTCAGAGATCCTTGCAGGTTTTGTTTCTCCATCGTAAATCAAATTGCACTTAATGTGATAATAATTCCAAGGCTTCCATGTAGTTAAATGATTCATTTAATGCAGAACATGTCATTCCATGTTAAAAGGGATTTGCATGCAACATACTTTACAAATCAAAACATGAAAAATGTAAAGTTAAAACTATGGCTTACTTTTAATATCATAATATAGTCACACGAACGACCACATTCATAATTTCTTTCAATGAACAATTTGTATGTAAAATTCGTTTACATTCATCTTATTACAAAGTAAATATTAATTTTTTTCATCCATCTTAATGGAAAATAAATAGAATCTCTATAAATAGCTTACCTTCTATGGAAGTTGTAGGTCAAACATTGTTAGAAAAGAGGATACTTATTTATTTCTTATTTAAATAATAGCTGGAGAATAGCATAGGGAAAGCTAATTCTTAATACTAGTCACAAAAATTAAGGGGATGTTTAAAAACAAATTAGTATCACTTATGGCATTATGGAATTCTAGGAAGTGAAAGCCTAGAGAGAAGCTATGCTTCTCCGATAATAAATCTATTCATTTACTTCGCAAGTTACTTTTTTCCTTAATTTTTAATAATAAAAAATTGACTTGTGGTCAATCTATTAAAGTCTATTGCTTCAATGTTCAAGTTCGGGACAGTTTAATTTTTTGGGGAACTCTTTTACATTTCTTGTACCTTGAATTTGTGATTCTCCATTGCAAAAGTATTAAGTGGGCAGTGAACCCTATTGAGACTTACACTCGGCTAGGCAAAGTGAGGTTGGACGCTTGGGAGACTTGGTGAGAAGACATGATAGAGGTGGTAACTATTATGAGATTAAATTTATACCAAGATATCTGTGTTGGTCATTGGTATAACTTAGTTAGAGGTTGATAACCATTCAAATTACAAGATATTGGGAATTTAAATTTTATAATATGCAGAGATAATGCCTTGTTTTCATGTTTTGGGGGAGAAAGGTTACAGAGATCATTTCCCTAAACAAATGTGAATATGTAGAAAGGAAAATCTTATTTCTATTTTAGACTAATGGAAATTCCAAAGCAAAGGTTTAAACATGGTTTAACCATAAAAATATTGGAAACTTACATAATAATTAAACAGATTGAAACAATAGTAAATAAGTTGGACATCTTGAGAAATGGGCTGAAAGTAACTTGAGTATGCACTTCAACTAAATAGAGTCTATGACCTTTGATCATCAACATAAAGGGGATTCAAAACCAATCCAATTCAATCACAAACATCTAATTGGTGTTATTGGTGTTCTTCCTTTCAATTAATAAAGCTTATGGCCTTTGATCATCAACATAAAGAGGATTCAAAACCAATCCAATTCAATCACATACATCTAATTGGTGTTATTGGTGTTCTTCCTTTTAATTAATAAAGCTTATAGAAAGATTAATCTAAGATTCTTTCATTTTCATTCAATCTCTATGAGAATCATGAGTGAAACAATTTCATCCCACTTGACTCTAAATACTCTACAATTGATTATTCAAATGAAAATCACAAGGTTGATATTATGATTTTTTTTATAGAAATCCACTTAATATATCACAAAGTTATATAAAATAAATAATATATCAATGTACAAAAAAATATAAGGTTGAAACTTATCACAACTCATATTAAGCTTTATTTTTGTGTCATCCATCGGTGTGTGATTTGATAGTCCTCCTCATCCAATCCTCCATAGATTTAGGAGCACTTTATTTTTGAACCACAACCCGAGTCCACAAACTATCCGCTTTCAATAATATCCATCCTCCCTTTGCTGCTAAAGCCTTTGCAAAAAGAAAGATGTTTTTGAGTCCCTGACCTTCTAGACCTTTGGGCACCACAATCCTCTCCCACTGGACCCAAGGGGTCACCTGCACATCCTTTTTCCCACTCCGTAAGAAACGAAAACAGATCCTGTGTGCTTCTTCCAGAATGCCTTTTGGTATCCAAGCAAGTGACATCCAATAAACAAGAATTGCTTCAAGGACTATCTTTATCAATACCAATCTACCAGCTCTAGAGAGTCATTTATGACTCCAATTTTTGAGGCATTTTTCCAGCTTTTCCAATAGCCATTTCCAATCCTTCTTTTGATAGTCATTCGGTTTTAAGAAGAACACAAGACACTTTAGTCCTCCTTCCAGCTCTTCCAAACGATATGAGAATGTTCCAGAAATGTGTCATTTTTCATCAGCTCGGAGCCTATGTGTAGACAATGTAGAATTTCCAGCATTGATTTCCATTCCAGTTGTTGTTGTAAACAGATCCAAAATCTTCGAGATGGTATCCACATCTCGAACCGAGCTAGAACAGAAGATTAAAACGTCGTCCACAAATAATAAGTGCGTTATCTGAAGATGCTGTGAAATCTAAATCTCATTCAAGTTTCCAACCCTATGAGCCTCCCTTAAAGACCTACTCATTCCTTTTGCCAATAGTAGGAAAAGTAGTGGGGAAAGAGGACATCCCCTACGGAGGCATCTTTCAGCATGAAAAAAAGGTGAGCCAACTCCATTTATCAAAACCAAGAAAGAGATTGTAGTGATACAACTCATGATCCACTTGATATAAGAAATACCAAAACCAAGATGTGTTAGCAGCATACGGATGTATAACCAGCTTACCTTATCATAGGCTTTAGAGAGGTCGATTTTGAGGATAGCCCCTTTGATTTTTTTGGTTTTCATGCTATGTAGACCCTCTTGAGCAACCCCAATGGCTTCGTGAATATGTATCCCCTCCAGAAACCCAAATTATCCAGCCATGATATGTTCAAATAAAATACTCTTCAATCTATGAGCAATCACCTTTGAGATCACTTTGTATATGCAATTACAAAGGGAGATAGGCCTGAAATCATTCAAAGACAATGGATTTTCAACCTTAGGGATCATAGCTATAAAGGTCAATTTAAAACTGGCTGGGAGCCTACCAGTGATATGGGTATCCTCCACCACCCTCGGTAAATCACCACCCATGAGATGAAAGAGCTCAATGAAAAATTCATTGGTCCACCCATCGGGTCCTGGGATTTTGTCCTTTTGGAAGCTTTGAAGAACCACCTTGAGCTCCTCTTCAGTAACTTCTTCCATCAGAGCCATGTTATCCTCTTCCTCTACAAACCGGGGGAATAAATGTGTAATACGAATAATATCTGCAATAGACGCCTAGGCTGGAGCTTGAAATAAATTATGAAAATGTTCTACCCCTGTCCTGGTCATACCTTCAAAGGAATCATGGCACAATATTCGATCATCCACTAAGCTCCAAATTGTGTTTGAATCTTTCCTTCCCCCGACATAGGCATGAAAAAACTTTGTCACTTATCGTCCCCGCATTCCAACCAGGTAGCCTTGCCTTTTAATCTCCAACTCTCCTCCCTTTCCAGTAAAAGAGTGTTCCTTATCCCCTCCAATCTAGTCAGTGATTCTTTGTCCAATTGGGTCAGCATACACCCCCCCCCCCCACTTTTCCAAGGTCTCAGCAATTTCTTGTTCTATCAGTTTTAGTTCACAATCTTCCTTGCATCTATTATCAGTTGCCCAACCTTTTTTAATTAATCAATATATGGCCATTATCTCTTTTAAACTTTTAATGGCCATTATCTCTTTTAAACTTTTATTGTTTTGATGGGCCGACAAGGATACATGGTTTATAACTTAAATTTAGTTTCTTAAAGTTTCATTTACTTATGTGACTGAATTTTAATGTTTTGATGGGCAGGCAAGGATACGTGGTTTATAACTTAATTTTAGTTTCTTAAAGTTTCATTTACTTATGTGATTGAATTTTATAATTTTTTGGAAAAAGTATATTAAATTATGATCATGCTTAATGGATTTGATTTTAGCTTCTTAAAATTGAGTTATGGCTATTGTTTTTTGGATAAAAGTATGGAAACATGGTTTATGGCTTAATTTTAGTTTCTTATAATTTTCTTTACTTATGTGATTGAATTTTATAAATATTTTGGAAAAAATTAGATACATGGAAATGTTTAACCTTTTTTTATTAGTTTTTAAAAACAAATATTTTTACATGTTAATTTTTAAATTGCATGGAATCCTTTACATATTTATATAGATATATATATATATTTTTTTTTGAGAAAGATATGGACACATGGTTTATAACTTAAATTTAGTTTATTAAAATTTACTTTATTTATGTGGTTGAATTTTACAATTATTTTGAAAAAATTAGATTAGATTATGATCATGCTTAAGTAGTTTTCTTATTAGATTGATGGAGACATAACATAGTAGTACTTGACAATACTACTCAAACTCGGAATTTGATGGGTTAGAAATGTTATCTTACGTCAGGAGTAAGGGCTGTGTGGATTCATGAAGCCCCCCTTACACATCCTAATTTGGATGGTAGTTTGACAATGAACATTTCATCGACCCCATCTAACGAGGGACCCACCATCAATTCTAGGAATAATTGTATGCCTGGCCTTACATTGTAGCACTAGCATTTTAAACTGTTGATTATAATTATATATAAATCTTCCAAAACATTTTGTCAACAAGTCAGTTCTCCTTCATATGTGTTTATATTAGTTATATTTTTTAACACCAAGTTGTTTTTCATGTGGAAAGTTTCCTTTACTCATCTGATTAAACTTTATAATTATTTTGGAAAAAAGTAGATTAAATTATAATCATGCAAGCTTACTTATTAATCTATTTCTTATATCTTTTATATTATTTGTGTTAAATTTCATTTAGTTGTATTAATCTATTTCTTATATCTTTTATGGTTATGTCATTTTATTATGTCATTATATTTTAGTTTTATCAATTTACTTCATACTTCTTTTTTAATGTAAGTTTAATTCATGTATGTTATTATGTCATATTAACATTTGATTTAACTTAAAATCTTTGAATTGTTCTTCACCCTACACTACGATGTTATATTATTCTAAACTACTCTGATATACGTTAAATATGAAAATAGTTTACAATACTATAACATAGAAGTATAAAATTTAAAACAATTATTTGTTCTTTTAAAAATTAAATGAACTTATTACATGTACACTATTTATATATACATCTACTTTCATTATTATTACCACAAAATCTAGCTACAAATGGATATTTTACTTGTTCCAATCCCATATGTTAAATATGGGCGTAACTTAAAGTAGTATAACAAAGAAGTTAAAAATTTACATTGTATTTGACTATGCACCATTATTTTATGTTACCTTTTGCATTATGAAAATGAACTTATCATGGTGTTTATCTTCTTGTGATATTATTACAGATACACATGTCAACTAAATTAGCAATGGCCCAAACCAGAGACACGACAAACAGTTTGCATTTGACATCTTGTGGATCATCTCCACCTACATAGAAGACAATTTCAAATTCATGTTATCCATCCTGGAACAACTAATCTTTCCAGGGAAGAATTGAAACAAGAACTTGCAAGCAAATTTAATGTCTCAAATACACAAACAATATTCATTTCAAGTTTCAAGACAAAAGGTCCATTCTCAAAAGGATTCGACATCATATATGATAGCATAGACGACGCACTACAACATGAACCAAAACATCGATTAGTTAAAAATGGTCTAAAAATTAATGTTGAGAAGCCTATCCATGAGAGTAAAAATAGAGCAAAAAAAATTCGCAATATTAAAACCACAAAAGAAAAATAGAATTTCTATGTTGAAACTACTTCTAGCATGAGTTAGACATAGATTCTTCTCAATAAATCTTGTTATCTAAATTATAAATAGATTTACATTCCTACTTGTATACAAGTATATGTACTCTATGTACATGATTTTGTTATATTGAATATTCAAATGTTTTCAACAAACAACCAATGTTACCTTACATCTCAAATTTTTATTTCTCAAGTAACGTCATAGATACTTTTCCATCAAATTACTTATCTACATTGTAAGTACATTTACATTCTACCTTGTATAGAAATATATCTATTCTCTGACCTTATTTTAACATATTAAATATTCAATGTCTTCAACAAATAACCAATGTTCAATGCAGGATATTACATTTACTTTAAGTTTAATTTTATTTGTTATGAAATGCTTTATAATGCCTTATGCTCTTCACATTAGAATGCATACTCTAATACTCAAACATTTCATTTCTTATTATATGACATTCTTAATTAAATTGTGAAAACACATTGAAAGAAATCTTTATTTGTCAAACAACTTTTCAGTTCTCTTGGGATCGTTTTCCATAAACAACCAATTTCAAGTAATGGCACCAATGATAACATCAAATTGTATTACAAAGATCCATAGTGGAGAGGTTGTTCAAAATCCTATTCTACAAATATTGGACTTCAGCCTAACTTCAGAATATCGTCACTCTATACAATTGTTTGATGCACCAAGTACAATACAAAGCTTGTTTGCGTCAACACTCAACTCATTATTCATATCATCTCAAGTTGAAATTGGATCTTTGGTTGAAATCAACAAGTTCAACTGTAAATCTATCCAAAATACAAAGTATGATTTGAACCTACCGTAGGTTGGAACTACTTGTACACATATTACTTCCATTTTACATAATCCACTTTTTCATAATAAACTTAGTGCTAACTATAAATTTATGGTATATGTGTCGTAGGATTCTTATAGTCCATGCACAGTCCATGAAGTACAAGTGAAAGCTTTGACATCAACCATTATTGGTAATCCAATGTCAAACAAATATGTAAGTACTCCATCAAAGCACGCACTGGAAATAACTCCTATTAAAAAATTGCACCCATACATGCAAGAATGGACATTAAAGTTAGGGTACTCTAAAAAACTGAGCTTTGTAACTTCAACAATTATTGGGTACTAGACATGTTTTTAGATTTGATTTTATTGACATTTAAAATAGTGAGATCCGCATCACATGCTTCAACATCGAAGCAATCAACTTCCATCCTTGCATAGACGTTGGAAAAATTTACATAATTTCAAAAGGATCCATTAAGCCTGCAAAGAAAGAATTCAATCACTTAAAATGATTGGGAAATAAGTCTAGGCAATACCTCAACCATAGAACCTTTCTTAGAGGATGAACCATCCATGCCACAACATAATTTCGCATTCACTCCTAGTAATGAACTACCAACTTTAATCAACAACTCTGTAGTAGATATCACTGGAGTAGCTACATCCATAAGTCCTTTACAAACTATCATGAGGAAAAATGGAACTGATATGCATAAGAGAAACCTTCAACTAAAGGACATGTCATCTTACACTATAGAAGTTACATTATGGGGTGTCATGTGCAAAAAACATAATCTAGAACACCATAGCATAACAAATAGTTTTCCAATCATTGCTATTAAGGATGGAAAAGTAACAGACTTCAATAAAATATCAATAACTACAACATGCTCATCCCAAATTTTCATCAATCCTGACATCAAAGAAATTGAAGATCTACGAACTTGGTTCAAAATCCCACAAATAAGCATTCAATGCCACTCATTGTATGCTCGTGGTGCTGCAGGAGGACATCATTCCATACATAAGAAATTGTCTGCCATTAAAAATGAAGATATAGGTACAGGTCTAGAACCTGCATATATTTTAGTAAGAGCAACTATTGCTTCTATGGATACAGACAATTGTTGGTATGTTGCATGTCAACTATCTTTTAAGGACGAACAATGCAAAAAAAAAATAACACCAATTGAGGATGGTATTTGGCATTGCGAGAGGTGCAACCAACAAGTGTATGAATGTGAATGCATGTACATTTTCCAGTTCAACATTGAAGACGATACAAATAAAGTTAATGTAATTGCAATCCAGGATGTTGCAGAACAAATTATTGGCGTACCTGCTTTACAACTCTATGAATATGTCTATCAAGGAAATACTAAAGAGACCACAAACATTTTTTCAAAATTATTCTTCAATACTTACCTATTTAAACTAGCAGTACATGAAGAAGAATTTACCAATGACAAACAAATAAAAAACATTGTAATTGCATGTGACAAAATGGATTCCATAAAAAATCCAGAATAACACTTGCAAATCCCTAAAATAGTGTCTGGATATTTAAGCATTGTCTTACTGTAACAATTCCAAAAAAAAATTGTTCCTTGCTCCCTATGTTTAATATAATAAAGTCTTTTTTCCATTCCCATTTTCCGTTAAATCATGTTACAATATTCAATTTTTGCTTTGTTCAAATCGTATGCAATACAAATTGAGATAAAAAATTGCTAACAAACCATTCACATTTTTCCTTGCAGGTAACTTCAAATAGCATAACAAAATTCATGCCGAATAAATTTCATCCTCAGGATCTTATCCGCATACTTCAAACAATACAAACATACACCACATCTGAAAGAATCTCAACCTCAATAGAATTACCTACTACATTTCAACAACACATTCCAATGGGCCTAGCAAACATACCATCTACAACATGTGAGCGACGCACAATCCATGCCACAGAAATCAACAAGAGGAGAAGAGATAGATGGACTGAATCTAAGGTCCAACAAAATGACAAACACAAAAAAAAATATGTTGAACAGAAGGGAAAAGGACAAACAAAAGGTGATCCTGAACATCAAGGCCACACACATGCTACCCAATCTTTCCGAAAACGGATCGATGCATTTTCTATCATCCACACATGTACTACTTGTATGGAATCATATCCTGGTATCTCTACTCATCCATCTCTTAATGGACCAATTTGTAATCGATGCCACAGAGAAACCAATGGCCATCGTTTTTCCAAATGGAATCATATGGACCCTGGCACCCAACCTATCGTACTCTCAACACTTACTCAAGTTGAAGAAATTCTCATTGCTTGTATCATCCCAATTCTAGAAGTTAGACATGACCGAGGTGGTCAATGCAAGTATAGTGGTCACACTATTAGTTTCCCCCAACAAATTGTTCAAATTTCAAACTTCCTACGAAGAAAACTTTCAGAAATTGATATCTTGATAGTGAAGAGGCACAGAAAAAAAAGGTAAATGTTATGATTGTTATGTGACAAAATCACATGTTGTCAACGCATTTCTATATAAAATACAAAATTATAAATACTATAGTGATGTCCAACTTGACCATGCTTCAATTTCATCTCTTCCAGAGGCATGCACTGGTGTATCCTCCCAAATACATTTTGTATCTACAGAAATTGATATATCTCCTCTTATGGATTCATCTATTCTTGATCTAGAAAACCAAATTGCTACTTAGCCATCACAAGCAACATCTACATTTTCCTTCAGATTGCCCAATGCACATCAAGAGATGGAAAAAATAAAAGATTTCATTCATACTACGTCCATGAGTCCACCTACTACAATTGATTGGCCAGATATTGGGTCATCACCAATTAATGAGTACAACACAGAGGGTCTATTCGATATAGCATTTCCAACTCTTTTCCCAAACGGAGACTCATTTCCTGACCTAGCACGTATCAAGAACATTTCACTTGATACCTACACAATACATTTACTGAGATACCATGACAACCGATTTGGTAGTCATCCTCAATTCAGATACTACTTGTACAATTTGATTATGCGCCACAGGAGTCAAACAACATCTAATTTATTTTTCAAGCAAAGTCAAGAACATAACTCACCGACAACAATTGAGGAACTACGTACACATCTACAAAAAATTCCTACAGATAATCTCCTAGACCATGTCATGAGGTTTGGAGCACACCTACACGGCACAAGACCATTTTGGACACAACGTAGAAGTGAACTAACAAGTATGACCACTCAATTACAATTTCCTACATTATTCTTCACAGTCAGTGCAATAGACACAAAATGGCTAGACTTACATGCAGTTATGCAAGAAAATATCCCTTTAAACCTAGCATCTCTCCAACAATGACATAATCGCAACATCATTGAAATGCCTCACACTGTAGCCGCATACACGCATAAAACATTTTCAATCTTCCATGAGGAGATGCTTAAAAAAAAAATGCACACAACATCTTAATAGTACAGGTATGCATTATATCATATTTCTTACTCTCTCTTCAAAACATGTACATATTGTTCATTTACACTCACCATATACTTTTTATTTTACATATATGAATGGCAACATCGTGGATCTGCACATCATCCTAGGTAGTTGGGTAGTATTACTAAAGGTACGATTGATCCTCCTTAGTTAACAACCTGAGATATTGGGTTGAGAACTATTGTTGGACCCTACCAAATGTATCTAAGAGAGATATCAGTTGCCACTCCCTTGTCCTTAGGACTCTAAAAAATCTATCCTCTGCTACAAAGGCCCAAAATTCCTACATTATTTGGAATATCAATAATTTGGGAATTTTGTGAGAGAAATATAAGTCAAGAAAGAGTAATACTCCCATAGGAGTAGTACTTATAAAAATAAAAATTTGGATCCTTGTTGTATATTATAGGATAGTTGTCTTAAAAAACTCATATTTCCATGTTGATCTCCATGGTACCACTCTCTAATAACATTTTTTCAATGGACCTGACCACACCATTGTGGATGACCTACCTCATTGTATTCTCACTCCCAAGTAATATTTTTTGTGGAAACCATGGACACAATGACAACCTAATATAATACCATGCACTTTGATAAGAGACTTGATAACTTGGATTATCAATATTCAATGCTTCAATAAAACTCAAACATGTTGCTACCTGATAGGATTAGGAGATTTCCACACTCCAGGAATCAATCACAACCCTACAAAATACAGTGGCTCCTTTGGGGTGTATGCAATATAAAGTCATTCATATACCAACTCAATTCCTCCCAATATATAACCAATGGAACTAATAATATATAGATATACATAGTGAGGAATATTCAAGGTGGGAGGTTCACACCATAAACAACCCTTTTACATCCTCACGTCCATAAACCACCCTTCATTGATAACCATTAGAATCACTTGTATATAGTGGGTAAGAACAAGTTTGATGGATATAACCCCTCTGGTTAGGTCACGTAGATGGAACAATATTGTTCCCTCCATGGCTTTTTAATGGCATGATGAAACTTAGAGCGGGGGTATTGTGCTTGGAATTGAAATGATTACAATGGCAAGAATGGAATAAAAGATCCTATCGTGGCAACTACATACCATGGATTTAATTTGTCAAATCCATCTATTATTATTTTGAGTAAGATACTCACTATTTGGGTTGGTTGACCAAGTTGCAAAAAAAGGTTCATTAATAGACTTTATCATATCCTTTGATAAAGTATCAATCTATATAGAGGGATCAATTTATTATTTTTATAAAAAATGCTTTAGTAGTGGCCTTAGGGAAGATATTAGAGAATGAGTCAAGATGCTAAAATCGACTACCTAGTTGAAGGCCTCTCAGTGAGCTAAAAAAAAGATACAATAATAAATGGAAAAATAAAATATCCTCTTTCATGACATGCACTCACCCTTCACATGTTTCTCTCCTAGAGATCTTGCATGTTCAACCCTTGAAAATCTAATGAATTTATCCAATACAAATGGTAGAGCATCAATGACATGGAATCTACTATAATTCTGATCAAAAGTATTTCCTTAATCATCAATGTAAAGAACACAAATTATTTCAAATTTATGTCACATCTTCCACCCAATCATAAAAAGATCACTATGGAAAATACATTTGAGTTAAGAGTAGCTAACACTGACCCTATCATTAAAGTAGACATGGATCCCTGAGATCATAAGGAAGAACCCCTAATATGCTCAAACCATGAAACTTATTAGCTACATAAAGCACAAAAACGTGATTATTTTGGTTAACGACACTAGCAACCATAATTTTATTCACAAGTGCGTGGCTAAAGAGTCCCATTGTTGTGTACACCTAGTGAAAATTTTCAAATTATGATAAGCAATGGAGGTAGGATGAAATGTGAAGACAATAGTGAAAAAGTGAAATTCCAACTAGGAGATTATCATACTTAAAAATTATATATTTGTATAAATATGGGTGGTTGTGATATATTTTTGGGTAGATAATGGATATGAACCTTGGGTCTAGTCATCATGGAATTAAAGGAATCATACATGATATTTACTAAATATTATGATACACATGCCCTCAAATGGATTCAGTGAGGATCCTAAGAAATCATCATCTCTTATTGTATGGAGAGAAATTTTTAAAGAAAGGATACTATAGCAGTACTTATCAATTCAATACCATACATGTTATGTATAGTCCCATAAAAGTAGTACACCTTTATTGGTAACAAGTTCTTACCAAGCATCAACAAGAACTTAAGACACTAATTGGCTTACCCTTGTCACAAGGAGATCATGATCATGGTATTCCATTGATTCTAAGTAGTCGCCAAATGTGCATCCTTATAGATACCCTTTTGCACAAAATAATGAAATTTTAAATATTATTCATGAAATATTGGAGGTAGGTGTTAGACATCCTATTAGTTTCCCTTGTTCATTACCGATGAGAATTGGCCCTTAAAAAATAAGTCACATGGTGCATGTTCCAAAATTTCATGATCTTAATAAGAAAGAAATAAAGGGAAAATTCCAAGTTCTAGTGATTGACGACCTCTTGGATGGGCTTCATAGTGAAATTTTCTTCACCAAACTTGACTTTCGCTTTGGATACCACCAAATTAGAATGACATAAGATGACATACACAACACTGATTTCCACACACATGAAGGCCATTATGGCCCTTTGGAATTTTCAATTCCCCATCCATAGTCCAAAGTATCATGAATACGGTATTTATACCCTTTCTACACAACTTTATGTTAGTATTCTTTGATTATTTCTTGATCGATATTACAAATTGGAAAGCAGGTGTGGAACATGTTGATAAAATAGTACAACTACTTAAGGACAATCACTTATTTCTCAAGAGGTCCAAATGAAATTTTGGTTATTCCAAGATTGAATACTTGGGTCACATTGCTAGTTAACATGGGGTGCAAGAAGGTTCCAAGAAAATTAAGGCTATCCAATATTGTAAACAACCCAAAACACTGGAAATATTATGAGGATTTCTAGGGATCATAGGTTACTACCAAAAGTTTGTGCATAATTATGGGAAGATAGTTTCCCCATTAGAAACCCTAATAAAAATTATTTCCTTTGTTTTTATTGAGGATGAAAATAAATCCTTTGCATATTTAAAATAGGTCATGTGTATCACATCAGTCATAGTAAAGTGTTATTTCACAAATACTTTTGTAATAGAAAGTGAAGCATTAGACTAGGTTCTAGGAGTGATAATCATGCAATAAGGAATCCCTTGGACATTAGTTGTAAACAATTTTGTGGTTATAATTGAGGTAAATCCACTTATATGAAATATATTATGGCTATCCTTCCCGCAGTTGAAACTTGGCACCCCTATCTCATTGGAAAACACTTTCAAATAAAAAAAAATCATCGAAGTATGAAGTATTTTTTGGAACATAGGTAGTTGTCCCTTAAGAAGCACAAGTGGGTCATAAAGATGCTAGGGTATGATTATGAGATCATCTATAAAAATGGCAAAAACAATGGTGTGGCATATGTTTTGTCTAGGAAATATGAGGAAGTTGGATCTCTATTTTCTTTATCTTTACGAATACCATAAATGTTAGTAGAAGCATGATAGGAGTAGTTGAGAAATTATGAGGTGTCTCAGCTCATAAAATGACTTCAAGAGTAATCCAATCCTTCAACTTTGAAACACATGATACTAGAAGTGTTGGATTCATCTCCTATAGAGAATCATTCAAAATTTCTGAAAACCTATGGATGAACTAAGAGATATTTATTTTGGGTATGAATTAAAAAGGATATACATAATTTTGTGACTGAATGTGATACATATAATGAAAACTCCAAGGGAATTGCATCCATTTCCAATCTGAAGTACTACTTAGATTAACATCTCCATGTATTTTATAGTAGGTCTTCCAAAAATATGCAAAACATTAGTCATGATGGTATTAGTCGATTGAACTATGAAATATGCTCACTTTTATGGTCTACAACACTCATTTACTCCTGTAATTATTGTTTAAATATTTCTAGATCAAAATTTTAAGCTCCATGGTATGCCAACATCTGTATTTTTGTGTGCACAAACCAACATTGCAGTTTAAGATACATAGAATCTTTAGAAATAAATTTCTTTAAAAAAAATCCCACATCCATTAGCAAATTTTGACAAGAGATGTTCAAACTACAAGGAACCTAGTTGAAAATGACCATAACTTATCATCACCAAATGGATGGCTAGAAGTAGTCAACAAGTGTTTAGAATATTTGATATGTTTTGCATCAAATGATAAACACTAAAGGGTACAATGATTACCTATTGATGGATGGTAGTATAATACCACTTATCATGATGCTACAAAAATGACCTCATATGAATTCATATATGGGAAACAACCAGCTTTATTCATTTCATATATATAATGGGCCTAAACAGTGCATGTTTTGGATAGTATGCTTTACAATCATGAATCCATTATCCACACACTTAAGTAAATTTTGGTTGTGTAACGTCCCCAACCCTTCGACCGACAAAGAGGACGCTACCGTAATACTATCTACCCAGGAAACTAGCCCCATGAACATAAAATGAAATGCATTGAAGTAATAACATGCACATATGCATAATTATTTATCATACAACAGAAGAAAACTACATTCCATTCAATAATTTAGCATGTTCATCATTTTCATTAAACAACCAATACAATTGCAGAGATGAAATAGACAATAATACTTATCTTATGAAGAATCTCGTCCCGCAATAAGCTATGTCACTGCAACGTTCCACCCAACCATAGGCCAGTGTGCTCCTTAATCTCTCAGCAACACTGCCACCCCCGAGATGGGCAGGATTTCCACAAGGAAGAATGGAACACTAGCAGGCTCACACATAGCCAAGGATATGTTAAAACTCAGTCAAGCCAAAGCTATGTTTGGGTTTATCAAAATACCAAGGGGATGGAAAGGCTTTTTTGCTAAGCTAGTGAGCTCAACCATAGAGCTATGGACACCTACACAATATTTGACTTGGCTTTTCCAACACATACACACCCAACACATGGAATCGTCCCCTTCTCTACTATACAGTCCCTCAGGCTATGCAGTCCCTTCCAGTGCTTTTCAGGATGTGCAGTAAGGAATAATCAGCCCTCAAGATCTCTCGATGAGGTTCCTCATACACTAGGTTTATCAAGCAACCTACCTCTTCCACTGCTAACTGGTTCAAACCCAAAGTAAGGTACATAAAAGTTTAGACCAAAACAAAAATGCATATACAACAATATACACAATTTCTGGGATGAGGAAAATAGTTCGACAACAAAAATGAATTGCCAATATGGGTGAAAACACCCCCCTACAACAATTCATATCCCAGGGACGTTTTGGCCCTAACGTAGCCAAAAATGAATTCAATACACAATAATTACAGTGCTTGGTATGGGAAAAAATGTCCCGGAAGCTAAGATAAAAAATGGTAAGTGGGTAAAACAGCCGCAAGAGCCAAAATCGATTTTCAGCTTGGAAAATGGTGGAGAAATGCAACAAAAATCGTGGGTAAGGAAACCCAACCACAGACCATTACAAAAACCAAATTCTCAGCCTGAGGAAAATAGAGAAACAACTTCCCATGTGAGGGAAAATATACACAACAAACCCAAAAATGAATTTCACACACAGAAAAACTTCCAGCCATTTGAAAGAGCCCCAACATGGATGACGGATGATGAGGAAAATGCCCAAGAGCCCCAAATCGTGAATGAGAACACACATTAGGAAAAATCGTGAAGGTAAAAAAATCTCCCAAGCTTCACTGCGTGAGGAAAATGAAGAACGCGGGTGTATGACCAAATGGGCATGCATTTTGGGTGTTTACTTTCCCCAAAAGTCAAAAACGATTTTCCCCAAAAATTGGTTTTCCCCAAATTCAAATTTCCTTCCCATACTCTTCCCATCCCCATGCAATAACTACTTCAACCAATTTCTGGCAGAATTAAATGATTGGGTGAATGAGACAAGAAAGGTAGTTGACTGTTTCATGGGTTCTCCTTTTGACATTTGTCTTTTCCCCATTGCCCTAAAGGTTAAATATTTCCCCCTCCTTATCCTTAGGAAATCATGCCCCCATCTCTTTTAATGTTGCATAGACATAGTTGGTTGTGGGTATTTTAATTAAAATGCATATTTACATGATGCCAAAATTATAATGTGCCGACTAGCACGAAATACCATCGACAACGATTTTAATCGTCGGAAGATAGAACTTTCAATCGATGGTGGGGATTTTTCCTTTAGCTCCACACCATGATTAATTACAATATATATACATTTAATGCAAACGGGGTCAAAACTAGGGTGTTACAAGTTGCCTCTAAAACTCATTAAAAATAGGTAGATGCACATCACTTATAATGTTCCTTTGAAGTATGGGATCAGGTGTTTCTTTGTATCCATCCCTATAAGTAGACATATCTCAAAGATAAAGGTTATTAAAATGGAACCAAAATTTTATGGCCCATTTCAAATTATACAATACATTGGATAGGTGGATTACAAATTATCCCTTCTAATGCACTCCAAGATCCACCCAATAATTAATGTTTCTTTTTGAAGAAGAATATGGAGAATAGTTTTTGTGTTCAAACTACCTTACTGGAACTTGATGAAAAAGGTTCCATTTGGATCCATATAGAAGAAATTTTGTCCCCAAGAGCATGTAACTATCAAATAATTTCTCATTTAAAGGAAGGATATGTCACCAAAAGATTCTATTTGATCATTGTCAACCGTTTTTCAATTGTTTCCCCATCTCCATCCTTGAGAACAATGTTGTTTTTGAAGGGAGGGCATATTAGGGTTCTACCCTAAGCACTCTACTTTGAGGATACTTAGGTGTACTTTATTGATTTAAGAGACCATGTTGTTGAATTAATCCTATCAGATAGTTATTTGTTATTTAATCATTATAAATGGATCCCTTTATCAATTAAGACACACTAGGAGATTGACCCTCTTTAATAGGTGATTGGCCATGTTTAATAGTTGGACCACAAGTAGTTATGGTTTTTTCTATTCATGCACTATATATATAGAAGGTTGTGTAATGTGATCCAAAATTGTTATTCTATTTAAATTTATACTAATAGACGGTCTACCCTTTGAAGATGCAAGTGAACATTGCTCTCTCTTTTGTATATCACTAATACATGGTTTTTTCTCAAGTTCTATCTATTTAGCTCTTGTATTTTTTATTCACCAATGGTATTCTATTGCTTTCTTTTATTTCTTTATAATTATAGGATTAAGTATAATAACATCCCAATGGATTCATTATCTATGCATCACATAGAATATACATACCCTATGCACCATACCATACCCTTAAACTAAAATACCCTTCCCTTGATGACCTTAGCCTACCCTACATTGACCTATCTTATCCAACATTCCTTAGATGAATATACCCTATGTTATAATAACCTACCCTACCTAACCTAATATACTCTACCCTACGCTAACCTACATAAAATAATCTACCCTTTCTTTTCGTAAGCATGAACCCTAATATTGATCCTACCCTAGCATATCTTACCTATTGTATCCTAACCAAGCCTAACTATCTCTTAACTACTATAAATATCTTACTATACGCTCCCTGAATCTACCCTACCTAACTCAACCTAGCTTACCCTTAATATAAAATACCTTCCCTTACCTACCCTACCATAAGCTATCATACATAGGATAGTCTACCCTACTCTACCCTTACCTTAAGCATAAATCCCTAAGCCAATTTACACCAAATTAGCCTATATAATCCTAGACAAGAATTTCTATATCTTCACTACCCTAAAACTACCTTAAATAACCTACTCTACCCTCCCTCAGCCTACCCTATCTAACCTAACCTTAAACTTAAATACTTGAGCCAATCTACACCATATTATCCTATGTTATCCTAGTTAAGAATATATATCTCCTAACTACCCTATAACTACCCTAATCAACTTACTGTACCATCCCTCAACCCACCGCACCTAACTTAAACTACCTTACCTTTAATCTAAATTACCTATCTATCCTACCCTCCCTTATCCCACTCTACACTATTATCCTATGTTATCCTAGTTAAGAATATATATCTCCTAACTACCCTATAACTACCCTAATCAACTTACTCTACCATCCCTCAACCCACCGCACCTAACTTAAACTATCTTACTTTTAATCTAAATTACCTATCTATCCTACCCTCCCTTATCCCACTCTACACTAACCTAACTACCCTAATCTATATTATTCTACAATATCCTACCCTAGAGATAATATACTATACCCTATCATAGGCTATCCTACATAATATAATATACCCTACCCTATCCTAACCTTAAGCCTCAACCCTAAGCCTAAGAATGAATCATAATCCCAATCTTAATACTAATCCTACACTATCTCCTTCCTCACCCTACCTTATATACCTAACCTAACTTACCCTACATTAAACTATCTCAAACCATGCCCTAGATCATTCTCCCTTACTCTAACCTATCCTATAATAACCAAGCCTACTTAACCTAGTATACTCTATACAAAGCTATCCTACATAAACAAATCTATGCATCATTAGCCTAATATTAAACCTAAATCCATAAGGTTAAATGTTAAGCCTCATAATCAATCCTAATCCTACCCTAGCCTACCCTACCTAATTCTACCGTTGCCTATCCTACCCTACATTAACCTAGATATTAGCCTAACCAAGCCTAAATTATCCCTACACTACCACATCAATACCCTCCCTCACCCTACCCAACCCAACCCAACCTAACCTAACACACCCTTAATATAGAATACCCTTCCCTTTACTACCCCATCTTAACCTTCCGTAGATTACCCTACATTAAACTAACTTATCCAACCCTGCCATAGATGAATCTACACAATTATACAATACTTACCCTTCTCTAGCCTAATCTAACATATTTTACACTAACATACCTTACCCTAATATACCATTCCTTAGTTTAACATTCGCCTAGATCCCAAAGCCTAAGCATGAATCCTAATTCTACCCTACCTTATGCTACCCCACCCTATCATACCATGCACTAACCTATAATATCCTAACCAAGACACTTATTCCTACACTACCCTACCATTACCCTCCATCATCCTCGAACTAAAGTACCCTTCCATTGACTACCCTACCCTAACCAGCACTAAGTATCCTTTCCAGCCACTCCCTAGATCAAACTACCCTACTATAACATATCTTACAATAATCAAGCACACTTAACCTGATCTACTCTAAAAAAAACTAGCCTGCATAAACAAATATATGGTTCCTTAATATAATCTTGAGCCTAAATCCCTAAGCTTCAACCTTAAGCTTAAGCATGAACCCTAATCTAATACTAATCCTACCCTATCCTACCCTACCTAATTATATCCCTCCCTAGCTTTCCCTACATTAACCCGTACCTTACCGTACCCATCACAACCTAACCTAACCTAACCTAACACACCCTTAATATAGACTACCCTTCCCTTGACTACATTATCTTACCCTTACTTAACTTACCCTACACTAAACTAACTCATCCAAGCTTTCCTTAAATGAATCAACACTATTCTACTGCTACCGTTCCCTTGACTACCTTATCTTACCCTTACTTAGCTTACCCTACACTAAATTAACCCTTCCCTTCACTACCTTATCTTACCCTACACTAAACTAACTCATCCAAGCCTGCCTTAGATGAATCTACACTATTCTACTATAGTTACCCTACTCTAGCCTAATCTAACATATTCTACACTAACCTACCTTATTCCATTCTACCCTTCCTTATCTTAACCTTAATCCTAAATCCCTAAGCCTAAGAATGAACCCTAATCCTACCCTACCCTTCCCTACCCTACCTTATGCTACCCCACCCTAGCATACCCTACACTGACCTATCTTATCCTAACCAAGACACTTATCCCTACATTTCCTTACCACTACCATCCACCTAACTTATCTTACCGTCCATATAAAGTACCCTTCCCTTGACTATTGTACCATAACCTAACTTATTAAACCCTACCCTTAAATGAATATGCATTATTCAACAATAAATTCCCTACCTAACCTAATATACTCTACCATATGTTAATCTACCCTACTTAAATCTAACCTTAAGCCTAAACCATAATCCCACCTTATCTAACCTAGCTTCACCTATTACCCTATCTTATGCTAACCTAACTTGTGTATATGTATCCTACATAAATCTACCTTATCCTAACCTCAAATACCTATTCCAATCGACCCTACATTGTAACCTGCCCTACCTAATATAATCTACTATACCCTAGCCTAACCTAATCTACATATACTAATATACCCTACCCTACCTAGTCTAACCTTAATCCTATACCCTTTGGAGTAAGTTCTAAGAAACCCTATCTCTAAGCCTAAATCCTAATCCTAACCCTACCTGTTGAAGGTTAATCTACATTACCCTAGCTTAGCAATAACCTACACTACCTAACCTAATCTACTTCACCCTAGCTTAGCGTAATCTACATATACTAATCCACTCTACCCTACATAGTCTAACCTCAATCCTATACCCTTTGGAGTCAATTCTATGCAACCCTATCTCTAAGCCTAAATCCTAATCCTAACCCTACCTAACACAACTTAGTCTACCTTACCCTAGGTTATACTAACCGCTAGCCTACATAGATCTTCCTTATCCTTACCTAAACTAACTTTTCCAATCTATCCTACTTAACCTAATCAACTTTCCCTTAGCCTAGCATAACCTACATATATTACTACCCAACCCTACTTATTCTAATCTTAATCCTATACCCTAATTTGGAGTCAACTATAAGCCACAACCGTAAGTCTAAGCCTAGATCCTAACCCTAACCCTATCTAACCTAGCTTAGTCTACCTTACCCTAGCTTATACTAACCTAACTTATGTATCCCTATCTTACATAAATCTACGTTATCCTAAGCTAAACTACATATTCTAATCTACCCTACCTAAACTAATCTACTTGACTTTAGCCTAACCTAAGCTACATATAATAATATAGTCTACCCTACCTAGTCTAACCTTGATCCCACACCCCTTGGAGTCAATTTTAAGCCTCAACTCTAATCTAAGCCTAAATATTAATCAAAACTGTAAACCTTAGATAACATTATCTTGTATTAAATGAGAATATTTCTTTACATAAATTTATAACATAACCATACATAAATTTATGTACATTATAAACATATAGATGGGACCCATTTTATAACATTCAAGAAAAAATTACACATCCATTTTGTCATTGAATTACATAAATTCAAACACATAAAACTAAAAAAATGCTCATAACTAGTTTAAGAGTTCAAACATACATTATTAGAATTCACACAAATAATATACACTCTACACATAAAGAAAGTGTAAATATAATAATAATTATAAATCTCATCATTTAAAAAATATAAAACTCAAACTTATACAAACCTAATTTATATATCCCTAGCCTACACAGATATCCCTAACCTAAGCTACCTATTCTAATCTATTGTACCTAACCTAATCTACTTGACCTAGCATTTAACCTACATATACTAATCTACCCTACCCTACTTAAACCAACCTTAATCCTATACCCATTGGTGTCAATTTTAAGCCTCAACCCTAAGTCTAACTTAAATCTTAATCATATCTATAAACCTTACATAACATTATCTTGCATTAAATGATAATATTTATTTAGATAAATTTATAATTTAACCATACATAACTTTGGATGCACATTATAAACATATAGATGAGACCCATTTTATAACATTCAAGAAAGAATCACACATCCATTTTCTCATTGAATTATATAAATTCAAACACATAAAACTAAAAAAGCGTTCAAAGATACATTATTGAAATTCCCACAAACATTATACACCCATACACATAAAGAAAGTGTAAATATAATAATAACTATAAATCTTATCTTAACAAAAATATAAAACTTAAGAAAACACCTATTCTTAAAAAAAATTATAATATCATAAACATTTAAAATACAACAAATACAAACACAATCAATACACATATATAAACAAATACAACTCGTCATAATTCAAATTTAATAACCAATATAACAAATATAGGCAACACAATTCCATATCAAAATTAAGTAATATATATATATATATATATAACACCAAATTGCATTGCACATTATACAAATTTAAATAAACGAAATACATATGTTAAATAAGTTATATATTAAGTAATAAATGATTTTAAATGAATATAACAAAGTAAAATAAATGTTAAGAAATACAAAATAAATATAGAAAAATTATAATTTATTGTGAATGAATTAAATATATATAAAAAATATAACAATATAAGAAGATGCACATTTCACTACTTAAAATGAAGGTGAGGGCCTACCCCTACAAGTATTTGGAGAGATTTAATGCCCTCCCAAAAAATATTTTTATTTATAATTATAACTTATATCTATTTTCAAATACATATTCTAAAACCAATTTAAAAAAAAAAAAAAATACTTATAATATTTATATATATGAAAATCAATTCTTTATAAAATCCTACAATACAATACCATGAACAAACATTAAAAAATACCAAACCATATCTTAAAATATCAGAAATATATATATCAAACCCAATTAAAATTCCCAACGCTGCACCTGCCAATTAAAAATATGTGAAGACATTTACATATAAACCCTTGTATCAAGTGTATTCATTTATAAATAAAACTGTAAAAAACAGCCAAAAAGCTTTTAAAGATGTACTTTTTGTTTACAAATTAACATTTTTTAACTAAAATTCTTAAAAATAAAATAATTAAAATATAAAATAATAATAATGGGCTTTTACACTTTTTAATGAGAAAAGTTTAATGAATAATAATTCAATTTTAAGTTCAGAACTTAAATGCAAAAAATTAAATTAATAAAAAATATTAAAACTATTTTATACACTTACCCAAAATACTCTGAATCTAACTAAAGAAAACTACACTGAAACTAGCGTAATAAAAAAATTTAAAAAAAAATCATTTTAAAGATCAAAACTTAAATGCAAAAAATTAAATTAATAAAAAAAATAAAACTATTCTATATACTTAACCAAAATACTCTGCAATACTCTGCAACTAACTAAACATAACTATCTGAAACTGACATTAAACAAATAATAATAATTAGGCAGAGGCAAGAGAATCGGTTGGGTGCGTTTTGGTTTGAGCAGTAAAAGAACTGAGTGGGAATTTCCTTTAACATATTTTGAAATGCCGGGAACCCAAATTTAATTGCAAATAACCAACTAATATGTTTAGAATTTAAATTTATTATTAAAAAATAAATAGTTTGATTTCGTTTGAAGGGCTACACAAGTTGGATAGAGCAGTTGGAGTGCGATGCGATTTGATTTGGTTAGAGCAACAGAACTTGGATAGCCTCTGCATTCTTCAGCACGACTTAGATGAGAGATTTGATTTGTTGAAGGAAGAAGGGTTTGAGAAGTAGGGATGATACCTATTATGCAAATGAAAATGAAAATCCATTGAAATCATTCTTCCTAGATCAGAAAGAACTAAGCCCACATTGCCATCCTAACAAGACTACAGAAATCAAAATAAATTGCTGAAATTAAAGGGCTAAGGTTTCTAGGGATTTTGATGAGAGCAGAGTAGAGCATAGCTAAGAGGGAATAGTAAGTAAACTGTTCCTGTAACTGAAGGCTGTGATGATGGGGAGAGAGCATTGATTTGCATATTGTACAATTGAGCAACAGAACAGCTCAACACGTCCAGAGCAGTGGGGTTTCACCAGTGGTTAGACTCTGCTCATGGAGATCCATCGAAATTCCATTTTCATTAACAAAATTTCCAAATCAAAACAAAACCGAACACTCATTAATGAATGAGATAGTTGAAAGGAATGGATTAGGGTTTCTGAGAGTAAAGCAGAGGATAGATAACATATTAGAGAAAAGAATAATAAAACATACCTGATGCCGAAGCCGAGCATTGATCTGAATGTTAAATAGTTGAGCTGTCTCCCCCGCTTCATTAAATTTCATTTCCTCCAAAGGCTGATGATCCATTAAATTAAAGGATTAGGGTTTCTTAGAGTAAAGATAACAGATTAGAGAAAAGAATAATAAAACATACCTGATAACGAAGCCTAGCATTGATCTGAATGTTGAATAATTGAGCTGCCTCCCCCATTTCATTAAATTTCATTTGCTCCAAAGGTTGATCATCCATTAAATGAAAGGATTAGGGTTTCTGAGAGTAAAGCAGAGCATAGATAACAGATTAGAGAAAAAAATAATAAAACATACCTGATACCGAAGCCGAGCATGAATCTGAATGTTGAATAGTTGAGCTGCCTCCTCCATTTCATTTAATTTCATTTGCTCCACAGGCTGATGATATAATTTCTCTATATTTATGAAATTCAAGCCTGTAATAAAACATACCTGATACCGAAGCCAAGCATGAATCTGAATGTTGAATAGTTGAGCTGCCTCCTCCATTTCATTAAATTTCATTTGCTCCACAGGCTGATGATATAATTTCTCTATATTTATGAAATTCAAGCCTGTAATGCACTTTCAGCATTTTTTAATTGATGAAGAGGAGAAAGAAGCTGCACCTTTGGTTTTCAAGATGAAAGTTGACTTTTTTTTGACAATTTTTGGAAGCATTTATGGAAAGTTGTTATTAGCACTCAACTGTTATCAATTTTTTTCTTTTTCTTTTTCATATGAAATATTTTTTTTCCTTTTATTATTCCAGCCTTTAATAGGGATAATCTACACTGTTGGTGTTTCCAAATTAGGAATTTCATAAATATAGAGAAATTTCAAGTTATTTATTCAACTAGATTTTAAATTGATATAGATTTATTAATACACTTTTGTCTAGATTTGAAAATTCTCTAAATTTCCAATTAATAGTATTCACAAACTTCCAGTTACTTTTGAACATCCATTAAATTTCAAGCTGCACAATATTTGTTAAGTTGCGGGAGTTTACTTTTTCCAAGTATGATGAATACCTTAATTTTTTCATGTTTCTCTACTAGTTATGTACAACAATCTCTGCATCAGTGAGTATTAAAATTTTAGCAATCTATGCATCAATGAGTATCAAAATTTTGGTCTCGTAGAGGGATTGTGTTTGAAATCAACGTATGTATATGTGTCTTACTAGAGTTCAAATCATGCATTTATACTTTTTTTTTATGGTGAGAAATTTATGTATTTTCATAAAGTGTTATTCATAAAATTATTTAGAAAGAAAATAGATTTAAAAGTAAATATATTAAGAAAAAGTCTCATTGGGAAAATATGGTTGTAGATCAATGATAATGTTTATATCCATGTATCATATAATTAAAATAATATGGTTGTAGATAATGTATTGAGTCTTAATTTTCGAAAGAGGCTTAAATTATGTTAATTCTTTTTTTTTTTTAATTTTAGAATCCCACTTTTTTTTCTAAAAATTTAGAACCTTTCTTTATCTGATGCCTTTATGAAATCTTGGTATTCTCCCAATCTCCAAATCTTCGTCTTCTCCCAATCTCCACCAACTTGGGAACTTGTTGAGTGTCTAAATCATTTAATGATAAATACTTTTTTATAAAAATGTCTCACTTTCTTTTATGTAACTAAGTTATAGAATTTTTTTATTTGATTCTTTCATAAAATCTTGGTCTTCTCCTAAACTCTACAACTTGAATATCCTAAATATGGAATTTCACTTTCTTTTATGTAACTAAGTTACAGAATTTCCTTATTTGATTCTTTCATAAAATCTTGGTCTTCTCCCAAAATCCACAACTTGAATATTTTAAATATAAAGTTTTTTTTTAATGTAACTAAGTTGGAGAATTTCCTTATTTAATTCTTCCATAAAATCTTGGCCTTTTCATAAACTCCACAACTTGAATATTCTAAATATGGAGTTTCATGTATTGTTTTATAGTTAATCTCATAACCTTTGGGTGTGTGCAAGAAGTTGAGGGTCTCTTTTGGCACGTTAGATGCAATAGAAAACTGAAAAAACAGACATCCATCAACTTGTATGGATATTTTGACACACTTACACAATGAAATTTTGCCATGAGTAAAAAACAAGAAATGTAGGAAATTGAATGACCTTTCCAAATATATAATTTTTAACTATCTAAAGTTAGATATTTTTTAATGGGCCATTTTTATTTTTGGGACAAATTATAAGGTATATGTTTTTGTGGGTGCAACGTGTGAGTGAGTAAATGATGGAATAAACTTACGAAAATCGGTATACATATAGAGAACATATAGTACTAGTGCACGACTATTTTTCCAATAACAAAAATAATATTTTTAGTACGTCAATTGTGGGTGCAGTGTTTGAATGTCTTAATGCAATTTTTTGGAAATGGATTTTTTATAGCATGTAGAGCTTGGTGTTCTTTAGTGCACCATACAATTTTTTTTAAATGGTTGAGAAACGAAAGAGATATTGACGAAACACTAATAGTGTGTTTTTTGAGTTGAGGAGTGATGATAGAAGATAAATACGAAAAAAAATAGAAAAAATAATGTATTATTGTTAAAATTTACATATTTGGAATTTG